>NNCF01132483.1:33248-78135 GCA_002313205.1 Laupala kohalensis | reverse complement strand
GTGCTCTTATTTTAGACAACACTACACCGGACGCACAAAACACTTGATAGTTCATTAATCTACATAACGTTTCGGGGAGATGTTTTCCCCATCTTCAGATGTTATAGGCTTCTTTTTTGATGATTAGTCACAAGTCCTTTGTTTGAGTACCATTGTATACACTATATTGCTGCACGTTCATATGATGCATGTGATAATTGCGTTAAAATTATTTAACTTGTCCAAATTACATGGTATGATTGGTTCCTGCACATTTTTGAGTCATTCTGTCATCGTCTATTTTCTGTTGTTGGCCTCTATCCTCTACAGAGTGAACTGAGGCTTACCTGTGACAAATATGAAATAGACGATGACAGAATGACTCAAAAATGTACATGTATAAATAATTTTTTGCTACCTTTTTTGTGGAGGGAGACAACAAGTATTACTTGTTGAGTATACATGGGCTAATCTTGGACAATTCAAGTGCCTATATATTTTTGATAAAGTCGATGTCGTGTAATTTTTCCTTCACGAAAAGAAAAAAAAATTGTTTTCCTTATATTTCTTTTGAATTATGGCCAAAAAAAATTATTGAGTTGGTATAAGTTGACTAACCTTGCGCAATCCAACTGTGCATTATTTTTAGCCTATTTTAATTCTTGGGAATGAAAGAAATTTTTGTCCATGAAGATTGTTTGGATTAACTTTTTTGTGGGAGGTGGGCAAAAAACGATTTTTGGTGGGCATACATTGGTTAACCTTGGACAATCCAAGTGTGTCTTTTTGAAAAAGTCGATGTTGGGAGATCTCCCGTCACTAAAACCAAAAATTTGTTTTGCCTATAACTTCTTTTGAAGGATGGGCAAAAAATGTATTGGGTGGCCATAAGTTGACTATCCTTGGGCAATCCAGCTGCATTATTATTGGTCAAGTTCAATTTTGGGGGTGCTGGAAAAAATATCAAAAATTTTTATTTTACTCAGAACTCTTTTTTTGGGGGGACAATTTTTTTGGGTGGGCATACATGAGCTAATCTTGGGCAATCCATGTGCATATACTTTTTTAACAAAATCTATGACTGGGGTGCTACTGTCACATCCTCACGGAGGTACGCGGATATACGTTCCTAATGATATTTTATCTTCTCAATTGTCAGACTACGAGAACTTCTGCGTTGAGAGCGTGTTCGAATTTTCTGCAGTTAATTTGACCGATACATGTGTATACTATGTCATTTCACAATAGTATCACAAAATCTTTACCCCAGCTTTCTCTTTTGTTAAACGGAACACAATTAAAAACATTTACAAATACAAAGTTTTGAAGTCTCCATACTCAAGGTAATCTCAAATGGAATTGCCACGTGGACAATCTTAATTCCAAATTCTGTAAATTGTGTTACGCATTCCGAATCTTCGTTAACGTAGTTAGTCCACATATTTCCCGTTACGTATATTTTTCAAACGTTTTCTCCCATTTTCGATACGGCATTATCTTCTGGGTCAATTCCGGACAGAGCGTCCAAACTTTCAGAATTTAAAAGAGGATAGTGCGGATAATTTGTAAATTCACCCCCGAATCTCTTGTAAACCTTTATTCAAGGAATTAAATATTTTAACACTTCCCTCCATTTATATTTACGAAACTGTCGTGTTTGTTAAGACCGAATTACTGAAGCCTGTGTTTCATACAAAACGAATTACCCTTGTTTCATACAAAACAGTTTTGTTTACGAACACAATATTTACAATAGGAATAATATTCATCGTCCGATAGTGTCAACCGCGCAGTGCCAAAAAGTGCCGTATCATTTGCGAATCGTTCTATATAATTCCCTTTTCAAAAATATAAAAGATATTATTAATTTAATCTCTTCAAATCCGCGTTTAAAAGCTACCTACTGCACCAGTGCTCCTTCACTGTTAAAGAATTTATTGATTTTGATACAAATTAAAGCCGTCTTGTACTTTTCCTTTGTTGTAGTACTTTCAAAATATCGGACAACAATTTCAAAACTATGTTCCTGCATGCTTGTATTATCTTTTATTATCCATATAAATTTAGTTTATGTTCTTAACCCTGGCACGGTTGCGTACATTAATTCCGAAGCGCCATCCTGACCCGGGTTTTTCTACGGTTTTCCTTTGGGTAGAGGCGGATTTTTATAAAGGCTAGGCTCTTACCTAAGGGGACATCAATTGAAATAATTATTAGCGAATGTTGTGTTATTTAATAGTTACGACTTATCAACAATACTTTCCGAGTGATTCATAGTTTAATAATAATACGTATTTGTGAATTTACTAAGACACACGCACTAAGACAGAATCTCAAGCTTATCGTTTTAATTTTAGAAACATTTTTCCCCATTTTTAACTTAATTGAGGGGTTGGTATTTCCAGGTGTCAAGAAACATTCTTCAATACGTGAGTGAATGAGAATCTGAAAGCCTGCTAGGATAATTAAGACAATGATTGATCATTCCCACATGAATTAAATCCATAGAAAGAAAGGGGGCTTGAGGTCTAATGTTGATAACTGAGACGAAGTGGTTTGAAGTCACCAGAGAGGTTGAAAATATATCTAGAGTACATTATGTAGACTTATTCGAACTCAGCATTTACCAAACAGCTTAGGAATATATACGATGAAACCCTGACTAACTGTTCACCCCCTCAGTGATATGAAATACTTCGATTCCTTATGAAGGCAACATCTAAACGAAGCATTAAAACCTTGAAAAGAAATACATTCAGAATAATATGAGTGAGGATCATAGCTACAATGCGTACAACCACACAAAAAGGTGTGATTGGATGATAATGTTCGTAGATGCTGACGATATACGGACGCTTTGAAAAAATTATTTCTCTTAGATTAAAAACCATGTTTATGGCAAGACAACTGCCTGTGACTGTACTGATAAGGTGGCTTGATTGATTAGCTATGACAACACTTACACTTACCACACGAGTTTTAGGATAATACACAAAACTTCAAAATATGATTGTCGGATCACATCATTACTAGTTTAAACTATTCCAACAGTACGACTCAATTGGAAACAAACAGAGTTAATTTGATTACACGGTCAGAATCACTTGTAGTAAATGGGACACGTTTGAAAAAGATTATACAGCACCCCATGAGTAGCATGGCTAGATTATGCATTTCACATAATGAGTAAAAAATGGATTTTCTTCACTATGCTATGCAATGCTGTGAGGCTTCTTTATACGGGTCAAAGTGTTAATTTGGAACACCAAACGAACCGGTAATAAGGAGAATAATACTTTTTATTACGATAATGATAAGGATAATGCGTTTACATCAAGCCATCTGGTCGCAGTACCTGGGTGATGTGATTATGCTAATGAAAGCAACCACGACACGAAAACACAATATACATGACGTCAGGATAAATCCTACTTCCTGGAAAAATAAGATTATTTCCACGAACTTTCACTGTTATGCAAAGCAAGTAAACCAAGACACGAAATCACTGTTCGCAGGGCACAGGATAAATCCTGCTTACGGAAAAAATTAAATTATTTCCAGGATCTCCGACAAATTTATCAAGGTTTGTTGAATCTGAGGCAAAATTCTTTGGTTTGATTACCGAATCATACATAATTCATTTCACCGCATTGTAAATGTATCAAGAGCGACAGTTTTGAAGTTTTGCGATGTAAAGGTGGTACTGCTGCTTTTTCAACATTTGACTCCACACCTTGAAAGATGATCCCGTTTACTTGCTGACGGTCACAACATAATAAATCCCGAATAATACCTTCAAAAGTCATTTCCGAACAGTACTACATAAATAGTTTGAAAGAAGGCATTCAGTATGCGTAGATTCATTTCAAATGCATAATACGAAAAAAACCAGAACACTGAAACTATCGATCAAGTTCACGTCAAAGTTTTTCTTGATGAGTTACATGCATTACACATGCCGAAGCGTTGAGTATGCCCTTAGTGTAACAAGGGTTTGGGAGGAGTTAACAAATGTTTCATGTGACATCAACCTGTAGACCACTAGGTTAAGTACCAGGATTTATTGACATTGCTTTTACCATAATACACCTGATCAGATAGTTAATAATTGGCTCTGAAGAGGAAGATTCACCGTTGTATGAATGTCATAATGGGATAACCAGTCCTAATTTTTGTTCATGAACGACATTACTTCCTGTATAACAGAACGGCATGACTCGTTGAGTTCGTGATAATTCATTATAGAACAGATTTCCAGACGTTTCTCAACCACTTTCACGAGTTACACATACAATAACCACGCTCTGCTACCAAAGCATGTTATAGAATTTCTTCCATACCTTCACTAGAACATTGATTATTGAAGCGTAATTTATCGATCTTTGCCATTAGATTTAAACTCTTGTTGAAAGCTATTTCGAAAACAGCTACATGCCACGAATAGCATTGATAATGTACGCCTGATAGCATTTTACTAGTAAATCAGTTCATTATTAAGCGTGTTCAACTTATTCGAGAAAACATCATATAGGGACATCATATAGAGAACATCATGCTGGAACTACCCGCTGTATCCGATCATGCCTTCCTGTACGGCCTAAGCCTCCACTCTGGCGGCAGGGGAGGGAACAGACACTAACTCATGGATCCACAACTAGATGTTATTTGACAGCTCAGGTATTATTCCACTTCTCCCAGGAACGTCTCCCGGAGAACTAACTAAAACGTGGGATTTTATTATTAAGAAGAGCATATGTTACTGCGTCGGCGAAGATAGACTGGAAGCACGACATGCCTTTTCAGGTCAGAACTTAATAGATTCCTATCCTAGAATGTTCAAAAAGGCAGATTTTAAGTAACAATACTAAATCTCCCTTGTGCGAACATTTCAAACGACAGTAAATTTGTTCATTCCTATCCGTTGCAGACTATACAATACTTTTCGAACCTTCACAGTAATATATTCTATTGGAAATGTGAATGTAAGTTGTTCGTCCAGTATTACTCTTAGATATTCTTACTGTCGTTCGAGTATTAGTTGCTAGTCCCCTATTGCTACTATTGCGTACCTCATCATATTGTACATCCCAATCACTATTCCTTTGTCTATGTTTTTGAACTTGTCAATTTCCATTGTGTCGTCTTTTCTATAAATTTTGCCATGAGACTACCCATTTCCTACGTACTATTTCCGTACACAAACTAGACAATGTCATCTGCATACACGATAACTTCTTCTCCTTTATCTTCCAAATCTATTAGTTACTCATTTAACAAAATATTCCAGTATAGAACCCCACTGTTACTCCCTTGTGGACATCCCCTATTCATCTTCCGTCTTAGAATTTGTGTCCCTAATTCCAATACCGTGTATCTTTCATCGAAATATGACCTAATTAATCGCTTCAGGTTATCCGTTATGCTTAGCTTTTCCTAACATTGTAATAACTCCCCCAGTCTACATTGTCAAATGCACTTTTAGATAATAATAGTACGTATTTTGTTCGTCGCTCGTTTATTCGTCGTACCACTTCAGTAACAGCGTCTTTTGTCCCTCGCCCTTTAATGAATCCGTATTGCCGCATGCTAAAGTTTTGTTCATTTCGTGCACTAACCGCTGCATCGGCAATGATTCCATCTAACAAAATTACTGACACTGGCAACAATGTTATAGACAGATAATACTTACATTTTGTTCTGTCCCTATCCGCTCTTTTCAGAAATATTTTCAAGTTTTTCCCATTTTCCATGCTATGTGCATACCATGCGTAAAATAGATTCATCTCTTTTGATATATTCTCTCTATCTTTTGTACCATTTCATTGCTTATGTCGTCTGGTTCCCGTACAATTTCCCTGTTCTTATCCGCATATGAGGTCATAATCTCTTTATAACAAAGAGGATGCAAACCATTATTCTCTACTTTAGATAATAATTCATCCAGAAGCGCATTTCCTTTATCTGTCCATCCCTCACTCCTTCCCCTTTTCCCCTCAATATTGCTCCATACCACCTTCGTTTTTAGCTTTTTTCCCTGCCACATAAGTCTATCCTGAGACATTGGTTTGCATGCATTCTTTCACAAACATCCGCGAACACGGTAACTTTTTCCCCTGAATTTTTCTTTTATATATTTCCTTGTCTTTCTACATTCTTCACTCCACTTCTTAAGTGTCTAATTCTTATGCTCCTTCTGTCTTTTCCGCTGTAGATGATTTATTCTCCTTTTGCACCGCGTTTGTTCTTGGTCCTACCAACTGTGTCCGATCCTATACCCTTCTTTTTTCTGACAATATTTGACAAATGTTTTTAGCATTTGTATTTTCAAGCTGTGTACTCGTTCATCTTAAATCATCCTCCATTTCCATATCGCAATATATGACATCCTTTCCGTGCTCCTTATATCTCTCCCACTTTATTCTCCGAAAATGTATTTCTTTTATTGTTTTCTCCTGCCTATCTTCTTTTTCCGTCTTCCCCTAGGTGAATTTAATCATTTTGCCGTCTTTCTCTACCCTTTTTTCCTAATTTCAACAAATTATCCTGGCATTTTTACTCTTATTGTGCATCGTAATATCTATAATACAAGATCCATTTCTTGTTTTAAATATTTCTTTTCCCAACACATTTACGCTTGTCATCTGACTTTTCAAAATCCATTTTTCTAGCTGTTTTGTTTACTTATTCTACAGACTGGCCACATGGGTGATCTGTCATTCCAGTCACCACAGACAACTACTTCATGTGCTTGATATATTTTCAAAATTCTTTGTACCAATTCAAATTCCTCTCGGTTTAATTGCATATATTGCACGTACACTTTTACGATTAGCACCGTTAATTCCTCCTTTTCTACTATGGTTGTCATAACTTATTCATTGCAATTTTCACTTTTTCGTAATTTTCATGTTTGCAATTACTGTCGCCACTTGACTTCGGCGTTCAAAAAGAACTCTATTGGCATATAAGCAACTTTGTTTGGACTGGCATAAGGTTTCTGAATTGCACAAATATCCGCCCCATTTTGCATCATGTATTGTTAGCTCATTTGCCCCAGTTATTGTACTCTGCATGTTGATTTGTATGTCGTTCTCTATTTGCTCACGTAGTATGTCCTTTATTCGTATATATTCACTACATATTTGTTGCGCGCCGAATGTTCTCCAATTTACTCTAATCACAATTAACTGTGTGGAATACTCTGTTTTTCAAAAGTTTCCTTCCTCTATCACCGAAGTAAACTTCTTTATCAGCGCAGTTCCGCGCCAAATGACCAAACCGTTGGCATTTGTAGTATCTAATAGGTTCAAAATAATATGGGATTTGCTCCCACTCTGTATGACGCAAATCCCATGCAAACTCTCTTTTTTTCTCTAGTTTCCTTGCTGTTTGTCGATCCACTTCAATCTATCTTGCCTCCCATATCGTTTTACTACTTTCAGTTCCACATCTAAATTACTCTCTTATGTCCTCTCTTATCTTCCTTAAGAGTCCTTCACTTGTTTCTTTTTTGTGTACACCGTAAATAATTTTTGACGCCACCTGCTTGATATCTCCTGTCCTTACCACCGTCTATGAGTACGTCGCAGCACGTTTTCATTCTCTTCCGGAAACCGCAAGAGAATAATTTCCTTTTTGTTTCCTTGCTACTTATCACTCGTATTTTTCCTCTCTTCAATTATAATTTAATATACTTAACTATGTTTACATTTACTGTTCTTTTTTCTGTTCCAATATCTTTGACCCATTAATAGTATGGTCAATCCTCCTTCCGACAATAGCCTGGGCATATGTTTAAGTATTTCCTATCCGTATCCCTTCACTCCTCTTTTGTAATAATTTTTCCTCTTCACCTGTACGTTTATCTACGCGTTTTAGCCAATTCCTTCCGTATCTTAGTTCCTGTATAATGCCTTCTTTTGTTTCGCTCATGTCTTGAATGTTCTTTTGTAACCTTTTCCATTCTTTTCCACCATCCCCCTTTGCTCCTTCTACTTGTTTTCTTACACATTGTGTCATCGTCTCTACTGCTTTATCTCAGTTCCTTTCTACTTTCGCTATGTGACTTGATTTTCTCTTGAAAGTTATTGTATCTCTCATCTATAACACATATTATTTTCTCGTCCACTCCTTGCAAATCTTCTTTTCTCTGTGTTATCTCATTTGCTGTTTTAGATATTTTTCTTTAATTTTATCTACACTCTGGAGTAACTAATTTTCCCCTCATTGTTTCTTTCCTGTAACACTATCAGCACCCGTCATATTTCCTCTACCATATTCCGTATTTGATGTTGTGATACCCCTGTGCTTTGGTGAAACTTTTCTCCAGTGAAAATTTCTTTGAATTTTTCGTACCGTTTCTGTACGCGGCTTAGTTCTTTCTTTCTCAAGACCTCCGCTATAACTTTCTTCTCCTTCCGTCATCTAGTTCGAGTAGTAAAAAGTTCTTTCTCATAATCTTGTTACATTGTTTCGCTTGATAAACTGATCCTACCTGGTGAATTCACATTAACCCTTCTTGGATAGCTCGAACCTCGACTTCCTCTTTATCCTTCTCAGTGGTATCCTACACGTGCAATGATAGACAACTGCTGTCCAACCCTTCGTATATGTCCCCCACAGCTTGTATATATTTTCTTTTGATACTTCTTTCTAAAGTCGATTTTTCCACTTTTTCAAAATTTCCTTTTAAACTACTTTTTTACGAATCTTTTTCAAAATTTATTTTGGCCCAAATGCATCCTATTAATCGTCATATACAGCACAGTTCCCTCTAATAGTTCTCAAGTTATAGCCATAGTTCAAAACTACACGTTTCCCTTGTTCATGATTTTATCATGCTCTTCAGTTCCTATTGCTTCTATGGAGACAAATCTCGACAGGCAGGCGCCAATTTGACCTCTTTACTTGTCCTGTATATTGCTTCAAGAACCCCCCACGTAGATAGACCTTAAAAGAAAAAATGTGGGTTTAAGGGAAATCCATTGACAGCGTTTCACCCAAATTGACCTCCAGAAGTTATTGGAATGAACATTAGGGTTCGTTTGTATCTCTATCTATAGTTGGTTTCTAATGTAACATTGTGCACGATCTATGATTTAAATGTAAGACCCTTTTTAAAAATACAAAACACATCAATTTTTCTCTGGACTTGATCATTTTCCTTTTCCTATTTTAACCATTACACAACTGTTCCTGGTCGTAAGAATTAAATCAATTATTACGTGAGGTTTGTCAATTTCAACATTGATTTTACTTCTTAGGAGCACAAGCATGGTTATCACTGCGCTTAATTGCCACTTAGGTCTATCATTGGCCCACTCACACGCGTAGCTTCTCGGTATAGCGCGAACTAGAAACTTCAATAACTATCGCAATCCGTGGAGTCATTTTCTCCGTGTTTTCGCGACCACGGTCTAATTTCATGTATGACTAGATCCTCTTGAGTCTGCTGCTGCTCTTCCCGAATTTTAGTCTCAAAGTAAAATAAATAAAATAAATTTATTGTCAAAAAAGCAGTACAAACTGCGTATGAACACATGGAGGACAACAAACTAACTTACTCTCCGGAAGCAAGCAAGGGACTATTCCATCAATTCCGATCAAGGACCCTAAGGCAGAGGCGGATTCAAAAATTTCAGCAAAAATTCTTAGATAATATAAAAAGTTAGCTACGTGTTATAATACTAATATAATATCAACATGTATGTAATTGAACACAAAACATATATTTTACATGTACGAATTATTATCGAACTATAGATTATTCTGAGTATAGGGTTTAAAAATCATAAGAATTGAAATAACACTAAATTCTTGCTTTATTGTTACAATAAACACGCCCCTAGACAAAGCCTATAGAACCTGTATAAGAAATCCACCTCTACCTGAAGGAAAACCGGAGAAAAACCCGGGCCAAGATGGGACTACAGAATTTATGTACACAACCGTGCCAAAGTTGAGTATACATGAAACTAAATTAATATGAATCATAAGACACAACACAATCAAGCAAGAAAATAGTTTTTGAAATTGTTATAAGTTATTTTAAAAGTACTACAGCAACGCCGTAATAAAGTACAAGACGGATTTATCTTATATGAAAATCAATAAATTCTTTTACATTGATAAGCACTGGTGCAGGAGGTAGTTTTTAACCGCGGATTTGAAGAGATTCAATTTCATAATATCTTTTATATTTTTGGGAAGGGAATTATATAGAACGATTCCCGAATGATATGGTCCCTTTTGGCAAAGAGTGGTAGACACTCGAGTACGATGAATATTATTACTATTGCGAGTATTGTGTTCGTCAACAAGACTGTTTCGTATGAAGCAAGGGTGGCACTTCAGTAATTCCGTCTTAACGAACACGACCGTATCATAAATATAAATGCAGGGAAGTGTTAAGATATTTAATTCCTGGAATAAAGATTTACAAGAGTTTCGGGGGTGAGATTTACAAATTATCCAAACTATCCTCTTCTGAATTCTGAAAGTTTGAATACTCTGACCCGAATTGCCCCAGAAGATAATGCCATAACGTAAACGAGAATAAATGTTTGCAAAATATAGGCAACAGGAAATACGTGGATGAACTACGTTAACTAAGATTCGGAATGGGTAATACAATTTGCTTAATGTGGTATTAAGATGGTCAACGTTACAATTCCATTTGATGTTGTCTTGAATATAGACCTAAGAATTTTGTATTCGTAACAGTTTTTAATTGTGTTCCGTATAAAGAAAGAGAAACCTGGGGTACAGATTTTGTGATACGATTGTGAAATGACATAGACACTGTTTTGTCAGTATTTACAATGAGACGATTTGCATGGAACCACGCCGAAAGGTTAGACAAAACATTTTGAGCGTTGGCGTGTTTTCATAGTAAATTATTGTCATCGGCAGAAAGATCCATTTTGCAATCTTATGTGGAGGATGACACGTCGTTCACATACAATAAAAGGAGTATAGGACCGCGAATTGAACCTTGGGGTACTGCGCAATATTACCGTAGGTATGCGAGCAATATTTAGAATTATTAGTTTTACAGTATAGTTCATGATATTTTGAAGGTGAATTCTATGAAAAAGACTTCCTTGCACTAAATAGTTCACAATTAATTTTAGGGCTCATAACCACAAAATTATTCGTAAACCAAGATCTTAATAAATTTACAGCATTTTGCAAATCGGACCTCAAATCTTCTGTCGTTTTATTTCTGTAAAGACGGGGATCATGCGCTAATTGTAGAGTTCGCTGTTCGTCCAGACCAACAGTATCCTACTATCTCTGCCTGAAAACTACGACTATGAACACTTCTTTCCCGCGATGCTTCAGTTCTTCTCCCCACCGACGGGGAGAAGCTGCTGTTTGCGCCTTTGTTTACCGGAAAGTTATTTGTATAATATTGTCAACGTGTTTTAAACAAAGTTTAGTTTTGTTACAAAAGAGCTATTTAAAGGAACTATTTTTTTTCAGGATTTCTTTGACTCAAATATCCGGAATCATGACGCCAGAGATGGAGTTCATTTTAATGGTATGTGGCTTAGATTTCGCAAGCCATTCGTTGGATTACATTGAGAACTATGTTGATTTTCTGTGTAGATGTAAACGTTCCAGTAATATTATGGTGGACCCCATTCACCGGTGAAAAGGCGTTGTTAAAGAAATGTGGAAATTTGGAATGTTTCTTTACTGAAAATCGTATATTTCAACATCATTCTCTTCTTAAGGTGATACTTTAATAATTATTACAGCATGCAAATAAGTATTATTTAGCTAATGTGCTGAGAAGTCACGTGCTTTCATGTAATATTTCTGAAGAGCAAATGTTTTTTGGGATTCATGCACAATAACAAAACTATTCAAACCATTCTTCGAAAAGTAATACAAGTTTGAAATGTCATGTTTGGTATCTCCTCAACGTACAGATTTAAAAAAATGTAAATCACAATTTAATAAATTATATAACGACTGGAACAGAAGGGACAGGATTGTAGCTTGCAATTTACAGTTTATCTACATGGTGCGAGCAGTAGTCCGATCACAATTGAGTTGGCAGCGTGGACAGGCATAGTCTATTCTTATAAAATGGAGATACTGCACTATTCGCCAATACGAAAATTTCACATTGAAACTTAACTTCATATTATAAGCATTGTCCGAACCATACTATTCGCTGGTAATTTTTTATTGTTGAACAAGTTTATTGTGGTTTTCCATTTCAAGGAAATGATCGAGTTTGTGCAGCATCAATCGAAAGTAAGTCTGTTTTCTTATCCTATATCTAACGTTCACTGGTCCTGGTGGTCTCCTTGATTTAATTAATTGATAACCGCTCACTTTCCTTTGGATAGCACTTTTAAAAAATATTCGTAAAATTGAGGGAAAATGTTGGTACATTTGGGTTGTAGCGAGGTAAGGTTTCGAAAGTTCGAAATGAATGAGGAGGAGATGGGAGTTGACGGAGATGGAAGTGCTAACAATATAGTTTAGTAACATAAAAATTCAACTAGCTAAAACCATGAAAATAAGGAAGAACTTAAATGACATAAAACTGAGTGGTTATGTGCTGGTTGAAGTGTGATGATGCTGCAGCCGTGATGACGTAATGTGCGAGGAATGTGACGGCTGAGTTGAAGTTGAGTTGAAATTGGAGGGCCGGCAACAGGGGCGAATGTGAACCTGGCGTCAGTGATGGGTTCGATAGGATGTAAATGAAAACAATGGGTAAAAACCTAAAGATTCGTTGTCTTATCATAAAACACGATTGAAAAGGCCAGTCGATGTAAGGATGAAATCATAAAAAACAATTTAAATATGTCGAGGAGTGAAAAAACTTCCTTGACATGAAATCGCTATTTCTACAAAAGCAACAACTTATAGAAAAAATGTTTTATTAACAAATTAATTAATAAATAATGACCATAGAAAAAAGTTCAATTGAAAAATTTTCATCCATATTAAGTTAAAGTAAAAGTATATTAGAAAAGTAAACTAAATTACAGTAAAAAAAGGTGTAAAATATAGGAGAGAAATAAAATTCAATGCGTGACAAAAAGCTGCTTTATTTGCGGTTTGCATAATTACACTGAAAAAATTGGAGAAATTGTATTGTTTACAAAAGTTGCCTCATTTTGAACATAAACTAGGTATTTGCAAGGTTTCATAATTTATTTGAATGAAAAAGACCATTTCTAGGTTGTCTTGCATGATATTATGCCTGCGGTCTGACAGGATATTTTTATAAACAAAAGATCCCCATCAACAGAAGTAATTGAAGAAAATTTCAAATTACTCAGAATGACCAGGTACCTCAGCTCTTCCTATCCACTCCCCTCCTCTCCGTTCAATACTTCATTCATTTTCTTCAATATGGTTAGACCTGTATTTCTTTTTGCAAAAAGTTCCATTATTCTAGTAATATAACCCCATTTGGACCAGCGACTACACAAATTTGGGTGGAAAAACTCTCCATTAAGTTCGAATCCTGCCGTTCGAGTCCACTTTCCCCCAACATTGAGAGAATCAAAGGAAGAAACGATAAATAAGCTTTCATGAACGCTATGACGTGACTAAGTCTTGCATTTTCTTCCCATTCCAAGCTTTTATCCAACACTTCCTACTCTTTTAGCAGAGTAGCTTGAGGCGTTCCACTACTTTCGCGAATTTACCTTATTATCGAACACTTACTTGCATACAATAACGCAGCTTGTAGACAAGTGCTCCTCCTCGTCAAAACTGGAAGGGGAAGTAAGGGATCACCTTTTATCCATATTGTAAATTTTTGCAAAGTTGTTCATACTAAGTCACTATGTATATATTAAATAATTTTACCTTCAGATACTTTTCATGTGGATCTACGACCCGATGCCAATGGCGTTCATCTGATACCAATGGACCGCTTAGTTCTTGTGCTGTGACACAAAAACGTCTTTTTTAATTCTTAGATGTACCCTTAGGCATATACACGATAGTGATAGAATTCACGTGGGTGATCAGTAACATTCCCCTTATTCCTCACCAAGTAAGAAAACGATGCGTTCCCTCGTTCCGGCTCAAAGGGCAAGTTTACTATTTTCAGGTATATAGTTTACTATCATAAAAGAGGCAGCGCTGTTACTCGTGCCTACAGTATTGCTCTTAAGCTAACTAAACATACAATATTCTATATAGTTGGTTTCATCTTGTAATGGAATGCTCAGAATGCCATATTCTGCGCACACTGCTAACTGTGGTATTCTCTGACAACATGTAAGCAATTTATGTGGCCGTTTTAATAAAATACGTAAAGAATGTATTTGGTTGTATTTTCTGCGAATATGATCGCTTTGCTTGATCTTCCTAAATAGATATCTCTTTTCTCACGTGGGCCGTTTCGCCTATGACCCAACCACGGCGCCGTGAAGTCGACAGCTGCCTAGGATTATGTTTCCGTTCAAACGACAGTTCAAACGTTATTTTTAAATTGTTTTAAATATTCTCATTGACATTATTTAGGAATAGGGAATATTATGTACTCTTTTATTGCGTATCTTTATAGATTTTTTATCACGAATTTTGACCGGATTTTTCGTGTGAGTACAGAGTCATAGAGGTAATACTGTCGCTAGTTGCAAGGCCAGCGTACGGACTTTCTATGGCATGTCACGAATGTATAATATAAGGCGGTGACGATAATACATAGCACAGTTTTTCGCTAAGTAACGCTTGAGTAGGATATGTTTGTTTAATGACCTCCTTATTTCGAACGTCATTGTATAGTTGTAAGGAGTATATTGGGTGGATTTTTGAACAAATTGTAAGAAAAACTAGATGTAATAAGTATAATGTATTTTGCGATGTGAATGTGTAGGGGAGGTATTCATCTTTATAAGTTATCACTTATTAAAACTTTAGGATGCGCGGTCTAGATGAGCCCCACAAAACTATGAAAATAAACTATCTAGTATCTAAAATTATAAGAGTATCAATTCAATCAAATCAACATCGTATTTATTTGAGACAATGCATAGTTGTATTTAGTACAGTCACACAGTCTATGATGAATTGTCTTGTAGTATAGTTCATACAGTTTCTGATCAATGCAGTTTTACTCACATGTACCATATACGATGTCACTAATCCGGTCGCACAGAATGTAAGCTAGATCGGGAGCGATGTTGCTCGTCCGATAGCTTGGAGTAGACTGACAAAGGTTGCCACAATCAACAACCTCTCGTTGGAAAGGTATTTTAATAGTGGTCTAGGTCTCCTGTACGATAAAGTTTTAGGAGTCTCGTCGTGACTATTATTGTGATATGGTATGTAGCTTCTGCTACAAGTGTGTGTAATGGATTGAGTAAAGAACTTAGGTGAATCTGTAGGTTTAAAGCTGGTTTTGTTCTACACTTTTAAGTGTCGGGTCTTCAGAAATTAAGGTGAGTAAACAAAACGAACAGTACTCTATTCGCCAAAGTAATAATGTTTTATAACTGGGTTGTGTGTGTCTATGTAATGGTTACTAATTAAGAGTAAATATTTTTGAATGATGTGTTTGCTGAGGAATGTTTATGTGTGAATAAAGCTTGTTGAATTAATATGGATTTTGGAAGGACATATTTCTGTTCATGGGTGAATGACATATTTGATGATAATTTATTTAAGAGTAAACTTTTAAAAATGAATTGCTGTTGTGTATGTTTAGTAAAGATAATTTTTGAAATTATACAACACTTGAGTAATATCCAGTGGCTGTTTCGAATGTTGTGTTATTGGACGATGGATAGTTACTATAGTGTTTATGTTACTTTGTTTCTGTTAATAGAACTTGTTTAAAATGGTACGGTGCGTGGTATGCGATTTGAAAGTAGAACAAGTTTGTTTTTTGCCATTATTGTAAGAGAAATATAAATTTCAAATGCACTCACTGCAAGATCTATCTTTTAAAGGTGTGGAAATTAGAAAGGAAACGGCCTGGCTGTCAGGAAAGCAGAATACAAGAAGCAGCCACGCGAACTGTCGCTACAAATGATGCAGAGTCAATAGACTGATTTTGTAGATTTGGAGACTAATTTGTTGTGTTGAATTGTAAGAAATTTGGAGAATGTAAACAAAAAACTTGATATCCTTAGTGAGGACATAAAAGATATTTAGCAATCTATATCAAAATGATGCGATAATAAACGAAATAAAGTAATTTAAACTTTTTAGGGAAAACCGCTAATCCCATTGAACCCACCGGTTTTGTACATGGATTTCTCTATATTAATTGTAGACTGCTCTTTGAGGTACTTCCAGGACATATCCGAGATAGGGCAATATGACGCGTATTCCTGAAATCGTAGGGAATATTACGAAAAAATAATGAAGCAAATGTCAGGTTAAAATCAGGGCAATTGTGCTGTGTTTCAACATATTTGTTAGGAGGGGAATTAAAGGTTATATTATTAAGATAAAGAACGTATAAAACGAAAGTGTTAATCACGACACCCTATTAATGACGGACCATTTGAAAGGTATTGTCTATTTTTGATCCAATAGAAATCGTTAAGAGGGTCACTTTCGTTAATACGGTCGTTTCCATTATTTATACCTGATTCTATAACTTCGTAATGTCTAGTTTTTTTAAAATTACATATTTTATGTATTACATGTCAAGATTTCGGTTACCTGTTGGAGAGCCGAAAATAGGTTATTAAATTATGCAATTATCTATTTGTCTATTACAGTGCAGATCTTAAATTTTGTTATTAGCTATACCTGATATCAGGGCTTTTAAATCTCGTGTTATTTTGACATAACCAAATACATAGACGTCTTCGAAATTAGCGCTAGGCATACCTTGAGCAAGATTAAGGATTTTAAATTAACATTATCTTTCACGCTAACACCTCAAGAACTACTGATAATTGAATGAAGTACATAGTTAGGTGTATCCCTGGATAGATGATAAACCGTGCAGTAGAAGAGCAGCATGGAAATAAAAATATATTATGGGAAACATTTTTTAATAGAAAATCGGTCCTATGAGGTATCTACCGAAGAGAGAGAGAGAGTACGAAAAATGTTTTAATGTATTTTGACGAACCAGAAATATTCTTAATATCGTCTCAAAGTGTAAAAGTTATGCAAACACGTTCGCATGAAAGTTAACCTCCAAGAGATTGGGAAGGATGTCTCCGGTATGGGAGATGATTGTACGTTAATCTTTGTTTATGTTGTGAAATTTACAGTAACCGCGATCGAGCGGAGAAACTTGGTTAGTTACGAATATCACATGAAAATAGTTTTTTTCTCGAAGTAAAAGAGCTTCCAATCCCTTTATAAATGTCTATATATTAATTATCGTAAAATTATACACTAAGTAGTTTCAATGTGGTATAGTTAATTTCCTTTTTTTTTTTTCGTTAAACAGAATAATTCGTAAATATATTTGTAAGAGAAGCTTCATCGCCCAGCCCCCCTTTCTTCCTCACCCACGTGGGTGCACCACTACCTGAACGTTTACTTGACCGGAAAGCGTTAGAATGTTTTATACCTCTCTTTTACCCACTAATTCTTTTCAAAGATAATTTGTCATCAGATAGAGAGAATTTATTTTTTTACGTTATGAATGACTAAAGACGATTCTGATGGGGGCAGACTTACCTGCGCTGAGAACAATTCAATCTCCTCGGTACGTATCTGTGGGACCCTTATAATACTTTTAGGGGTCACAGGTATATACATCCATCGAAATCGTTTAAGGGACAAATTTCAGCTTTCGAAAAGAACGGTTGTTAACACTCCGAAGTGGAGAGAAGATGTTTACCATTCATGTTACAATAAGATTTGTTGTTAAGAAACTGACTAACAAATTGCTTTGTGTGAAAACGACCTCTTATTGAACTGAAATATAAATATTATTTACGTAATTGTCCTTAAATACATATATTCTTTATGTAAATACAAATATTCTTTACGTAAATGTCTTGTGATGGCAAATCATCCACGGACATGTTATGTTAAGCAATAATGTAAATACTCGTATATAAGAAGCGTCGTTCTGAGTGAATGACCAGTTAACTCACTCATCAACGCAGAGAAAAAAATATTGGGGATATAACTTGAAATTTCTCTTATGTATTGTTGAGACACTTCAAAAAGATTTTTCGACTTTCCGATTTTAAAGATGTGAATTAGTGATGTGATTTTTCCGTTTTTTCCAATTTTCATTCTATTTCACAAAATAATTGTTTTTGAATGTAAACGTGTGTTCTGGTCTACGCTACATTTTATAGCAGTGTTAAGCAGTAACATGACAACAAAATATCCTGGGCAAATAATGAAAGTACACAATATTGATAAATCACCGAAACAGGCCAGGTGGAAGTTGCGTACGGACTTGGGGGTCGATGCAGGTGATGCAGTGGATAGCACACCTGCGGCCAGAGCAGGACCTCCCGGGTTTGAGTCCCGGTCCGTCGCAATTTTCACCTGACTGTTGACGCTGCAAACTCTCCTCCATGAGTAATTGCTCAGAAGATGTGAGTTAAAACCTTAGATACATGTCCGCCACTTCACTTGTATGATATACAGGGGTAAGATGTACGTCATAATTTTCAATCCTTATGACGTGCCGCACCTCCTCTAGAGGTTTGTCGCAACATTTTTGGGACGTTCTGTATTCTAAGTTCACTCGATTTTAAGAAACGCAGACCACGAAAATCCTCAAGAAAAATGTTGCATAATTTGTAACGAGTATAGGTGTGCGTGACTGCAAATATTCGTGAACAAAATTTGTATTAGAGAAGCCAATACCAACAAACAATTCATGTTTCTTTCTCCTCTCTTGGTACCTTAAACCGCACGCTGTAACGCTTGACCAGCGCTTGACGCTTTATCGGACTACGGCTCAGAAGATCCACTACCGTTGCACATCACTTAAGTTATTTTGATTTTTAGATTAAGTTTTAAGTTTTAAATTTTTTTTTGGTAAAGTCCACTTGTCATGTCTAAAAGTTTATGGCTCACAAGAAACGCAAAAATTATTGTCAACAGTAAAATCTATTAATTCTTCACAAATCGGGTAAAGTACTAATACAAAAACACGCGGACTCCCGAACATGGGAAACACGGGGGAAAAAACAAGATACAAAATTCAGCTTCGACTTTGATCACGCACATTTTTTTTTTTTTTTTTCATTTATTTTAACTTACTACGAGGTATCAATCATACTTATGTACAATTTATTAGGACTTCCCGCGCCCATGTGGAACACATATTACGGGAAGTCCTTACAAAACATTCATACACTTACAATCATACTTATAACTTACTAATATCATTCATACACCTCTCTAAAAAAAATTAACAAAATGTCCAAATTAGAAAAATCAAAATTACAATAACTACTAATAACTACCACCATTTAG
Organism: Laupala kohalensis; assembly: GCA_002313205.1. NCBI lineage: Eukaryota > Metazoa > Arthropoda > Insecta > Orthoptera > Trigonidiidae > Laupala > Laupala kohalensis. Next base: position 58,755 of record NNCF01132483.1, on the reverse strand, counting down.
CCTCCTACATTTACTGTGGCATGCCACAGCAAATGCAGGAGTTACCGTCCCCGCCACGTGGAGGCATGGTGACCCACCACCAGCGGAGACCACTGCCAACGGCATAAACAAAGGTTACAAAACAAAACAAGACAGATAGACAGTAGACAGACAGATATATACATTTTCAGTAGACAGACAGAAACTTATATTTGACAGACAGATTTTGTAGACAGACAGATATTTATTATTTTAAGACAGACAGATTTTTGAACAATATTTACAATTTTAACAGACAGAGTTTTGAATTTGGAAGAGAACTTAACTTAAGATTATATACAATGTTTTTACAGATATTACACAGATATTCCATTGATCGTAAACGAAAGTCCGTTCTCAAGCAAGGTCATACTCCTCTTCAACCTGAGGAATTACTGATTGCCCGTTTATGGGAGTTGAGATAAGTAGAACTTATCCCCGGACAACCACCATTTCCAAAGGGTTCCCAGGCACGCTACGCAGAACTCCCAAGACTCTCTTGTAGTGTGCGGCCACGCTTTGAAGGTTGAACTCCACTTCCCTCCTCCGGAAGATCTCCTTTACGTAGCGATGCAGCAAGACCGGATCTGTTGGAACGCCGGCCGCCATCAGCTGCATCGCCAGGATTTCTTTCGGGAACCGGAACAATAGCCTGTTCCCTCCGGGCGCCAGAACCTGCACGAGATATTGGAGTGCAGCTTCCAGCATGGGGGTTTCCTCCAGCCTCGCTAAGATGTGAGGTACGCGAAGGCCAGAGTACACCCCCTCCGGAGTCATGTCCAAAGGTGTCGTGTTGGACGAACAGGCCTCTTCTGTCCAGTCCCCGACATCTTCTTCGATCACTCCCGAAGGCGGTGAGAAGCACAGACCGCAACACCAGCAGAGGCAGAATGTTATGCCCCCGCACATGGCTTGGAGGCGAGATGAAATGCCTCCAAAGAGAGAATGGCAAATTCCACGTGTACGCGAGGAACGGGGCTGTTCCTGGTCACCAACGCTCTCCGGTAGGTTCTCGGCCACGAAACCTGTGTCCAGATCAAGGACCCAGGCGTTGGCCGTCGACTTCCCATCAACGAACGTTAGTGCAGAGTCATCATCGAACTCCGAGTTAGACTCGGAGAACTCCTCCTCCCCAGAAGAAACTCCGCCCTGGGTGTACTCCGGTGAACAAGTACACGGAAGGATCACCACAACCTCCGGAGAAAAACGCACCCGGCGACCCACATCCTTCACTTTGGATTCGGAGTCAGTCCGAGCTCCCTCAGAACTAGACTCCTCCTCCTCAGAGCAAGCAGCGCCACTAATCAGGTCGAGCACAAGTGCTCTCCCCGACTCGTAGTCACTGCTCTTGGAGCAGATCTCACGAATGCCCTCCACAGCAGAGGTTGGAACCAACCTACTACCAGTCGTCGCCAGCGAGACATCGCGACCGTGGAAGGTGAGGATAAAATCCTCACCCACCGCGACCAATCTCCATCCTGAACTTTCGGGGGTGGCACACTCCATGACTCTTCCCGATCTCTGGGATCCGACGGAAGGCCTGACACAACGAAAAGACACAGTTGTAAGTCCACAAGGAATTCCGGTCGCCCGGAAAACCCCCTACGGTTCAGAACTTAAATCAGTCTACGATCCCGAATGACTCTGCCGGCATAAACTTCCAGCAGTCTCAGGGCATCATCATTTCCTAGAGCCGCGGAAACAACTTTTGGCTCTAGAACAACTCCGTAAATTTCCTCGAGTTCTTCTCTAGCCCACGAATGCCTTTCGCAAGCATAGAGTGCGTGCTCTGCTGTATCTGGTTCGCCACACTCGCAGAACGGAGAGACAGCTAGACCGAGATCGTAAAGTTTGCCCCGGAACGGTCCGTGTCCACAAAGTAGATGGACCAGTTCACGGGACGGAGAGAACTTCGTTTTGCCGGAGAAAACAACTTCCGGGAAAATTTCTCTAAATTGGTCTTCGCCAACCTCCTCCTGCCATCGGGCTTGCCAGATCCTGAGAACCTCCTTTGTAATGTAGGATTTATCTGACACCGTTATTGCATGGCCCGGGCTGTGCGGGACCCCGTCCAACACGTATGGCAGCCCCTTTCGAGCAAAATATCTTGCCCCTGCCTTGATGACTTCAAGGTCAAGGGGCAGTAAACCTGTCAGGACTTGGAGCCTGACAGTGGGAGCTGTTCTATATGCTCCCGAAATAGCTATTAGGGGTGCTCTTTGCGCACTTTTAAGCGCTCTGCCACACATAGTCAAACGAGCTCGATGCGCCCACACTGATGCACAGTACAGAATTATAGGCAGGAATGCGCCCTTATAGATTGTCATAAGGGCCCTGCGGCTTATGAGTCGCTTCTTCGTCGATAGTCTCACGAGCTTATAGAAAACGTTTTTGGCCTTAGCTGTGACAGTCTCTACATGCTCGAGAAAGTTCAGCTTGCAGTCCAAGGTGACTCCTAGATATTTCTGCGATTTCACCACACCAATCGATCTATTATTTAGCCTGATCAGCGGAGGGCGATTTGCATGTGATCCCCTCATGACCATGAGCGATGTTTTACTCTCAGAAACAAGTAGCTTGTTCCTGCGGCACCAATCAGAAACAACGGCTAGTGAAGATTCCCCTGCTTCCTCCACTTCCCTCCGACTATTGCCCCCAATAACCAATGCCAGATCATCGGCATAAGCGACGTGCTCGAATCCCCGCGATGTCAACTCCCGAAGGAGCGGATCCATCACGAGGTTCCACATCACCGGACCTGAATTAGATCCCTGAGGACAGCCTTTGGTCAGTATCTTTGAAAACAGGACTCCTCCGTGAGACACCCCAGCCTCACGATCACAGAAATAACTCTCATACAAGCCATATAAGTTCAGTGGGCAACCCACTTCCCTTAGTCTGACAAGCATGATGGGCCACCATGCGTTGTCAAAAGCTCCCGATATATCGACAAAGATCACGACAACATGTTTATGTTGGTTCTGAGATGTTAGTTGAACCAACCTTTGTACGGCATCTTCGGTGGAACGCCTAGCCCTGAAACCATACTGGGTGTCAGAAAACCCACTGCCCTCCTCGATACACCTCTTCAACTTATCAACCATTAACCACTCCAGTAGCTTACCCACCACTGGAAGGAGGCAGATCGGTCTATAAGCCTTTGGATCATCCTCCGGCTTGCTGCAGTTCTTGGTCAGCAAAGACACGATCGCTCTCTTCCAGATTTGCGGGAAAACACCTTCATCGAGGCAAAGATTGAAAAGTCTAGTGATTGGACCGACAAGAAGCACGGCTGCATTCTTTATCATGGACGGTGAGATTCGATCATTTCCTGGGGCCTTTTTGAGATTTAACTTGGCCACAGAATCTCGAACCTCATCCAAGGAGAAGCTGATTACCTTATCACTAACGTATCGCTCGAGCAAACCCTCTCTGATGACAAGATGGGAGTAGTCTTCAGAGGCGAGGTCGTCGCTTGGAAGTAACGTATCGAGCAGCAGAGTCGCGGTCCGCTGATACCCTACAGTATGTAATGACGATTGCTCGTCATCACATACCATCCGCAAAGATCTCATAGCGAATGGGATGCGCACCTTTTCAGCTGCGATCTTGTAGGGTGTTCCCCAGCAGTCGAGACTCGACATACTCTCCACGTATTCCTCCCACGACTTCCTCTTAGCCTTCTTCACGTCAGAGTTATACCTCCTTCGGGCCTCTCGGAAATCTTCCTCAAGGTCCTCCGTTGGCAAACCCCTCCGCTTAGCGGCTTGTAAGGTTCGTCTTGCTTTACGTAGATGTCTTCTGCCTTTCGTCAACCAGTCCCTCCACCAACTCACCACTTTCCTCCTAGGCGGCCCGAACGGAATTGCTTCCTTGGCCGCTTTCAGAATCGCATCGTTCAAGCTAAGAGCGACTGAATCACAGGAGGCTGCCTCATCAACTCCTCGCAGCTCCCTGCTCAGAGAGATGGTGAACTTCTCCCAGTCAGCTCTTCCCAACTTGAAACGATGAAGTGGCTCGTCTTCCAGGGTTGCCCCTGAAGAGTGGAGATCATCCCGGGCCAACGATCGACATTTCCATCTAAGGATCCGATGGTCTGATCCAGTGAAGTAATCATCGATTCTCCAATCCACAATACTGTCGTGTCCTCCCACAGAGGTTGCCAACGAGACATCAATGTTCGACTCGCCCAGCGGGCTAAAAAACGTGGTCAAACATGACGCTACATTGGCGACCTGTAGGTTGTGTCTAGCAATAAGTTCCTCCAACTCACCCCCTCTGGAATCCTCAACTCCGCTATGCCATAGATGGGATTTGGCATTGGCGTCCATACCTAGATGGACTATCTTGCCGCGAAGTTGCCGAAGCACCAAATCTAGGTGTTCCAGCAGAGGACCCGAAGGAAATGGGTGAGGAGGAATATATACTGACACAAAGTATGAGGATCGTCCGTTCCACGCCACCTGGCACACGGCCACGTAACGTGTTGTGAACTGGACGAGCTTGAGAACGTCTAATCCAGGGTTACACACAAGGATGGCAGCACAAGGTTTGTCTGTACTAAGTTGTGTAACTCGATAGGACGTCGGGATGCAAGCAACCTTGTTTCCTACCGTGTACGGTTCTTGTATCAACACTACATCGACACCGCATTCGTACACAAACTTTTCAAGATTCCCCATGGCCGCCACCATCTTGCGTGCATTAAGCTGAGCCACGACCAGACTACTCATAGGCGGTTTGCTGCCTAAGCAACTCTACCGCCCGGGAATACTCCGGACACAACCGCTTATCACCTACTGGATGATCAGCTCTCTTCCCAAACTGCCTACATGATCCGCAGCAGATCTCGTGCTGCTTACACTGTTCGCGCCTATGCCCATCTGAGCCACACTTGCCACAGACTTCCGTCTGACGCCGGCAGTGCGCACCCAGATGACCATATCTCTGGCAGCGGAAACAGCGAATGGGCGTCTCGTAGCGGTCAATTCTGTAGGAGGACCACTCCACATACAGACGACCTTGCTCGAGAAGCGCCCTCCACAATCGAGGGGGCATCTGTACTACCCAGTTCCTCGTAGCGTCACCTCGCCCCAGCTTGGTGCGCACGAAGATCTGGGCTACCTCGGTTTTTGAGGCACTCGTGATCTCCGCGATTTCTCGCTTAATTAGATCCTCGGATACTCCCTTCCGGACACCGATAACGATGACCTTCGGGTTTCTCTTTCGGAGGGTCTCCGGCTCCAGTAAACTGGAGCCCTCGACCGCTTTCCTAATTGCGAGAATGTCCTCCGGGGACGGGCTCTCGATAACCACTCCGTTAGGAGCTAAACGGCATCGAGAGACCCGAACCTTTTGGTCGCCGAGACTCTTTGTGACCTCAGCTCTTACTTCTGCCACAGAGGAGATCTTTTTCCCCTGCTTGGCCTTAAGCAGCAAAACAGGGTTCTGCTTGGGCAGCCTCACGACTGCCTTCGCTTCCCCCTGCCTCACCACTTCCGAAAAACTGACGGTCTGGCCCGTCTGCACCGGATGTTGTGGCACAGACGTGGGTATTGTGGCTTTAGGAACCGCCTTGGCGATTCCCTCCACCACCCCCGCGACCAAATCGCTAACGATCCTGTCTTGGATCGACGGCGTGACCTCGCTGAGCGTCGCCAAAGCAAGCTTTGACTTACCCAGTTCGGCCAGGATGGTCCGCCGATCCTCAACTAACAATCTATCTTTGCTCTTAGTCACTAAAATCGCTTCTATTGATTCCAAAGATAGCTGAAGGCTCTTTATCAGTTCATTTTCCATTCGGACTACCTTTGGTCCAGAAGGTACCTCCTCCACAAGGGAAGACGACCCCTCCGGTCCGGCCATGGGCGTCGTGGACGCAGGTAGAGCTCTTTGTTTAGTAGCCAAGTTCTTTGCGGTGTTTACACTCGCTGGCTTCGTGCTTGCCTGTTAGTCTGAAGCACGCCAAATCAGAGGACGACAGCGCACCGCTACGCCGTCCTCTCAGTGAGTAGTCACAAATAATACAAACGTAACTCACTGGGCCCCAGGCCAAACGCACAGTAAACATACACTGGAGGCAAAGCAATGAATCTTCAGTGCAACGCTGTTTTCTAGATCGGTCGTCTGTTCAGTAATCTTACCATAGCAAGGTAGGTCACTTCACGCGAAGGCCTCCTTCCACAGCGGACGGTACCTAGCGTTTTCATTAGGTCCCCGTGACCACTATTCCAAGACGTGATGCCATCGCGCTAACACACGATCATTCAAATTGCTATATCCATCCAGAAGCAGTGCGACGACATAAATGAAGAACAAGCAAATGGTTGGATTGCGGTGGAGGAAATATTTGCATTTTCCTTACGTTTCTTGTGTAAATCTATGTTTAAAGACTTCAAGTAAACAGATACTTTAAAATTAATATAATATTAATACTACCTATACTCATTTTACTAACTTCAACATTCAAATTGTTACAAAATGAGTATAACGGTATAATTGTGTAGTTGGTTACTCTTTGCGCCACTCATGTGAATAGTGAAATACTTGAAAAGAGTACCTCTTTAATACGCATTAGATTTGTAACCTTTTTCTTCGTAATATAAAAGAGTAAGTGTTTCTCGGAACCACAAACTTTATTGGTTAATTAGTAGTTTATCATCGATGTATTTCTTTGTCAAATATAATGTCCAAAGCATTAATCACTCTATTGTTGAGATCCGAGGACAATATAAAAGACAATTTACGCGATTTAACTATATTTGAAAAATATCCATCAACGCTGGCGCTGACTTCATATGGATTGGAGCTGGATGGTACTCAACGTTGTCTAAAGTGGGCCAGAGCCTTCTGAATGTTCTGGGCTTAAAAGTTGTGAAAATAGGTGGTAAAGAAAAAACCACAGCAATGTTTTAGAGGGTCTTTTATTGATCTCGTAGCATAAGTGTCTGTATCATATAAGAAAATAAAAATCAGCGTATTTTGTTAGTGGATGACGTGCAATGTTGTAGGTTACAGTGTATACAAGGGTCTATGAGTACATAAATTAAATTGCCCGTCGTAATCCCCGCACCCCCACAAAATTAAATGTTTTTTGCAGTATGCTCACTATTAACCGAGCAAAAATGAAATCTGTTTGCTGTGTATTTTGTTAATTCAAGTGCAACAACTAAAGAAAGAGGTTTGATCATGTTGCAAGAAACCAATAATAATAATATATATTGTTTTTTTTGGTGGGTTTTAGGGCTCGTCAACATCGAGGTCATTAGAGCCCAAATACATATTGTAGAATTCTGATTCAACAAGACTTAATACAAACGCATTTCAAAAGGTGCGACATGTATTCTGAGATGGAATGTCATAACAAACTTCTTATTAAGCGCCTTCCTAACTAAATTCTATAGAAAGTTATTTCGGGACTTGATATCTAATTAACTACGTACATAGTATTGTAGGGTACGTTTTGCTTTTTTTCTGAGAGGTTTATTTTATCTATCTTTATTTTATTATGCCTTTATTTACTTTTACTGTATGGCTGCGAATTAAATTCAGTATATCAGTATTCTGTACAGAGTACTCTTGAGAATACTGATAATCAGGTCTAGTTAGTAATTTCGTGAGGCCCGATCCGAGGTGGTGGACGAAGCGGTGTTCGCGGCAGGTTTTCTCGGGGTTCTCCCGGTTCTCCCTATCATTCCACCACAACATTCACTCACATCATTCACTCATCATTCACCCCCATATCATTCATTAATCACACGCCCGCGGGGAGGTGCGACAGGAAGGGCATCCGGCACCCTGAAATTCCCCAGCCAGCCAAATCAATCCCCATCTACGCCGACCCTGTCTAGCACGGGATTAATAAGGGCGAAGAAGAAGAAGAAGAGTTAGTAAATTCGTGATTCATAGAACATGACTGGATAGAATTTAATGGGAAAATTGCGTCTTGGGTTGAGGTGATAGGGTTCGAAGGACCAAAGTGATGAATGTGGATGCGATGGTAGTTGATCAACAAAATAATGTAATAACAAAACATTGCAACTAGCAAGATAAAGCATTAAGATGAGTATCAATGAAAAATACAAAACTGGAAGTTCATGTGAGGTACTGAGATGGGGTGAGACGAGATGATCTGATTCTTCAAAGATTCAACCTGGACAGCGTTGGATTGGTGTCGATTTTGAGTTGATGTGGAGTCAAGGTTGATGCCAAAAATGCTAGCAGGTTTCCACGTGGCGATTATCTGAAGATTATCTCGAGAGTAATTGGAAATAATATCCCCAGCTGTCTCCTGGTAGAAGCTGAAGGGGAAATTGTCGGCTTGCGTGCCAAATGATGAATGTATGATGAAAAGAATTGATGTTGACTGCTCGGGCGAGTTTGGCCAAATGGCCGAGCATTCACATGTCGGGGCTTGCTTCGTAGAAGCGCGCTGCTAGCACGATCGGTAGGTCGATAGCGTGACGTCACAGGTCGACCGTGTATCGATCGTCCCTCTTGCTCAATGGATTTGATTCGATTCGTGATATGGAGTTATTTTAAATTGTTCTGGCAGGGAAACATATAATACAGTTACGTGGATTCCAGGATTATTGAACAGGCTCGTTTATTAATTAAGTAATTCTATGACCAACCATTTCATTCACCATTTTTTTTAATTCAAAGGCGTAAATTTGGAATGAACCTATGAAGTTTGAAGAAATAGTTCTTACGAGCTCAACAATCAAGAGATGTCACTCAATTGGCACAAGGAGCATCGAGTCCATAGGTTGTTCTCTCGCTCTATGTTGCGATGTGTAACCAAGTCGTTACAATGATATTAAGAGAGTTATTGATAAAAGCAAATTCTTTTTGCGAACCTTTCCGACTAAAACCTTGCGAATGCGATTTCTGGGCAAAGCGTTATAATATCGTTAACAAAATCTACTTAAAATTCATTGTTATCATTTCTATGGTGGAGGACAACCTGTAACATGTTTCGTTTACACTCCACATCTCTGTATACATTACGATTGTTTCTTTTTCTAAAAATTGCAATAAAAAATGAAAATTAATTTTTATAGCAATTCGAGAAAATACGGTATGCAAATTGATATACGGTATGATAACCAAGCATATCCTATGATCGTATCGGGGTTTGAAGTTACTTTTAAACCTTATTTCTATAGTATTTGTTCTGTACGTTTCTTCTAACATACATGTGCACTTTCATATTCATAATATTAGTACTTCATACATTTTATAGGTAATTAAAAAATAATTTGAACAAGAAAGGAAGTAAAATATAAACAGAAAACAACAAAGATTATTGCAAAATGAAACAAGTAATTTTTCTTTTCAAAAATAGTTAATTTAAACTTAAAATAAGAGCAGAAAGTGCAAATCATTAAAAACATGTTTCGTGGGTTATTTTAAAATATTTCGAACAATTACGGTAGGAAAATATCAAATAAACATGAAAAGTGACACACCATGGTGAAATGAGTTACATTGCCTTCCTCGAACAAATGCCATACTTTGAATTTCTTAAATTATTCAGTGTCATACTTAAACATTCAGTGATAGCCATACGCAAGGCCGTACCACACACCCTCGTTCCTCCACCTCCACTAAAATCTCTGGAAGCAACTATCCTTCAAGTCGGGACCACAGACGGACCAATTATCATCATCATCTCTGCCTACAGAAGACCAGCATGCCAATACCTACTGGACACTACCGACATCGACACACTCCACAGCTTGTGTCGTCGAGTTATCAACGCCGACGAACTCAACAACAAGCATCATTCTTGAAGGTGCTCAGTACAAAACCCGGCAGGACTCACCCTTCGAAAATATCTCGACACCAACCCAGATCTGCTTTCTCCACCAACTGGACCTAGCCACCTCATAGACGAACTTCCACATGACATTCTTGACAAAGCACTCCACACTGACAATACAGACATTACGAACCCCCACACGGATCATGAACTGATCTCGGATCACATTCCTATCATCTTTGCTACTTTCGTTTGTGTCTGTCCCTTCTCTTTCTTCCTCCCCCCAGAAGTCAACACAGACTGGCGCTTCTTCACCCCCCGCCTCAGCCACAATATAGAAAAAACAGACCGTCCACATCTCCCGGCCAAATTCACTCTGCCATAGATCACCTCACCTATAGAATCACCTCATACAATAGCACCAGTGTCATTAACTCAGCCCCACACCCCTTCAAAATTCTCTCTCTCTCCTGACATCCTAGCTCTCGTCCGAGAAGGTCGAAATGCCCAACGCATCTTCTACAGAACCAAAGATCCCTGCGACAAATTCTATTTTATGAAAACCAGACGAACACTCCAGTCCAAACTTCAAATTCTACAGACCCAGAACTCTGACAAATTCATCACCAAAATAAACCTCACCTCCCCATTTGATTTCTGGAAAGTCCAAAAAACACCCCGCCACCCCTCTGCCACCATCGCACCGCTCCGAACCCCTGGAACCTCCCTCCCCACCTACGACCCTGACAAAAAAAACGGAGATCTTCGAAAGCACTACAGACTCGTTTCACACCTCCACCATTCACATCTCAAACACCCACATCACTACTATCACCCCTTCATCTCAGCGACGAAGACGAAGCGGCCTAGCACATATAAGACGTGGAACTAAAACTCCTTCTCAAACAAGTAAATATCAGGGAATCCTGTGGTTCCGACAAGGTACGAGGGTGTCATGTCCGCCACCTACCGCGCAACGCCATTACACTGACCACAAACATCTTCAATGCTTGTCTTCTCAGTTATTTCCCCACAGTTTGGAAGAAAGTCACCATTACTCTCATCCCACAACCCAACAAAAATCTCTCTGACTCCAATAACTTCCGTCCCATAAGTCTCCTCTCCCAGCTAGGTAAACGTTTTGAGAGAGCTACCCATCAAACACTCTCCTTCGTAGAAACAAACAATATCCTTCCACTCTCTGAGTTTGGCTTCCAACGTGACCTCTCTGCCCCACTCCAAACTCGACGCCTCGCACACGTACTCTCTCTTCCTCTATCCACTCGACGCTCTGCACCAGCTATTGTCTTTAATTACTCCTATGCCTTCGTCACTGTCTCCCACAAAACTCTCCTTCACAAAGCAATCTTAGTCCCACTCACATTTCACAGTCTTCTCCATAGCTATCTTATAAACCGCTCCTTGAAAGTTCAGTATCAACACTCGTTTTCTTCATCCCGCCCCATCTATGCTGGTGTGCCCCAAGGAAGTGCCTGGACACCCACTCTCACTCTACCTCTGACCTTCCTTATCCACCCAACATTATTTGTTTCCTCTATACAGACGACATGGCGTTCGCGGCAAGTGGCAAACACCTCCATGAGGCCATTAAATCCCTGCAAGTAGTCAGCGACAAACAGACACAATAAGCTTAGTCAATGACTTAGCACTGAATCCAGCAGAAACAAAGCAATTTTCTCCCGAAAGCACCTTTCCAATCCTGTACTCAAAAACGCCCCTACACTGAACATATACGGAAATCAAATCCTCTGGAGCCATAAAATAAAATACCTGGGACTCATCATGGACAGACGACAGGACTGGAACATCCACACGAAAGACTTACGAAAACGGCTACTTGCAAGGATGACACAATTATCACCTAAATTAACGAACCAGAAGGTGACTCTGAAAGCAAAGCTTATTATATATAAAGCTTATATGCGCAGCCTTGCCACGTATGCAGACGAAACCTGGGCCACCGCCCAAAGGTCACGGTTGGCCAGAATACTCCGTTTTGAAAATCGGACCTTGCGTATCATTGTTCGACCACCAATGCCGAAATCCGTCAACTGACAAAAATTACTCTGATACACGTCAGAATTCACTACCAAGCACAGCGAACCATCCATAGAGCATTTAAAAACGCAGGAAAAAAATCTATTTAACCACTTTCAATCCTATCTCCGTCCTAACCCAAAAACCCTGCTACGTTTCCCCACTGACCTCCTGAAACTACACCCAAACAACATCCCCATCTAAGAATGAAGTTACAAATAATTTACCTTGCAAATGGACAACCACCAGCCAATAAAGTGGCCAGATGCTTGACCCCCCTCCGTTGAGAAAGTCGTCAGTAGCCTCAAAACGGCTAAAAGAAACAACGCAGCTAGTAAAATTAAAATCAAAAGTTACACAAGAGAGAAGAGCACCACCTGGTGCAGGCTCTAGTTCACCTTGAAAACACCCACATGGATACATATTATGGGATAGAAAATAACGGTTCACTCTTTATAACTATTATTTTGATTATTTCTATACGTATTCAATTTTACTATTTATACCTATCATATAATAAATTTTTCCGGTTAAAAATTATCAATTCTAAAGATTATATCATAAACAACCAAATGCATTTTAGTCCATATTTCTACAGCAAGAATTCAACGAAATATAGCATTTTTTGTGAAATAATCTTTATTATACTTTATTCACTAAGAATCAAATAATATTTTAACTTATTCCGTTGTTGCGTTGTAATTTAACTGCTTTCTTTTTTCAAATAGAACATTTAGTGTCATCGCACTGCCTCTGGATGGAAATGACAATTTGAATAATCATGTATTAGTGCGCAGGCTTCAGGTCTTGGAGTCGGGGAAATGGACAACCAATGAAAACGCTAGGTTCCCCCCGCGCTGGTGGGTGGCACTGAAATGCATTAGGGTATCGATTTACGCACCCGGTCTTTTGATATACAAGAGGTGATCCCCCGACCCGTATCCCATGCTCGTGGCTGCTTATTCAGCGGTTCAGGTCTCTGCACACCATGACTTTTTTCGATTTATTCATCAGTTTCGAAAATTAAATTATTTATCATGTTAAAATGTCCGTAAAGTTTAAAACTTAATACGACATTGTTATGATTTTTATTTTAAAATGCTATTTTTAAAGTATATTTATTACTTAAATTTTCTAAACTTCCCAAAACAACCCTCCATTTTTCGAATCCCCCTCCCAATAGTGTTTTTTTAATAGTTTTAAATATTTTCAAAGACATTACAAAGGAATAGGGCATATTATGTACTCATAATTACGTATATTTATAGAATTTTTATCACGAATTTTGATCGGATTTTTTTGCATGAGTATATATAATCTTTCATACTAAAGCACAAGAACTACTAATAATTGAATTAAGTATTTAGTTATATTTATTCCAGAATGATAGACTGTCTAGCAGTAGAGCTGCATGGAAACATAAACATTTGAAAAACCTTTTCTAATAGAAAATCGGGTTATGAATTATACATGCGAGAGCGACTCCCAAGGGGAACCCCGACAGTGTTGTGTACTGAAAGTGTTATAATGCATTTGGATGGATGAGAAATATTCTTGATGTCGCCTGAAAGCGTAAAAGTTATGCAAACACGTCCGCATGAAGGAAGTGTTGACCCCTGATTGATTGATTGTTTATTTATTCTTCTCAGCTATTTTTTACATGGACATAAAATAAATATACAACACAATATAAGAATTGTACATAATAATGGAAATTATAGAGTAATAAATACATTAGTTTAAAAGTATTGTTTATGTATCTACAAATCTATTACAATTTTACCACTACTGTGACACTAACCCGAAAATATTTACTTTTTCACTAATGAATAACGTCTTGCTTTTTCATTCTAAGGCTGAATGTCAGCGTCCTTTATCATTTTGCTGACAAATGCCGTAGTGTCGACGGCGAGTGTTGTAACAAAACAAACACAACGCTTCTCGTAATCAATGCATCGTCAGCATTCATTATGCCTATGACTTAACAAATACCTTCAATGGATATTTAAATACAGTCAACATTCAAGAAAAATACAGTGTTAAATCGACTTGCTGTTTCCTGTTTGTGAGATATGTCTTAAACCAGTCGAGGAGTTTTCCCCGTATACCATAATGGTATAGTTTGTACTTAAAATGATAACATAGTCAAGAATTTCATACAGAGAAGAACTAAATATACATAATATACATGGAGTTAAAACGTTTATAGGAGGGAATGGAATATCAGTATTCAGATGTTACTGACATATTCGGAGATCGCAGGTAATAAGAGCGATGGATGTATGAAAGGGAGAACATGGTGGACAAAAAGAGCTAAAAAGAAGAATCGTTCTAGACAATTATATAGAAAAAGAAAAAGGAAAGATGATATAAAGCAGCAGTGTAGCGAAATATACAGCAAACATCTAAATATAGACAAGTGTAAAATATTGGAAACAAAAGAGGAAATACTTGGTAATTGTGGAGCGTTAGCAACATTAAAAAAGAATGATAAATTAAACGTTTGTATGTTGCAATTACATACCTGATTGAGGGATTTTTTTTGGCAAGTGCGCAGAGCGCGGCGGAGGTCATTATATGAAAAGTGAAGGAGAGGTGGGGTTAGAGGCTGTCGGACTAACGACAAGAGACGGAAAGAATTTCTCAGGGTTTTAACTGTTGGGAGTAGGGTGCAGTGTCCTGGAGAGTTGGGTGGGGGTGAGAGGGAAGGAATTTGAAGGCTAGTTTCATAAGAGGGGAATGACGTTCAGGGATTTGTTCATTTAATAGGGAAATGTTATTTTAGAATACTATGGATATGTAAAATTTCTAATTTGATCGGGGACCAAAATCTGTTTTCTACTCCTAATATATGGAAATCCTTGTACATGAACACATAAGTGCATGAAAAAATGACACTAAAGTCTCTCACTTCGCCAACCACCTAGTAGAAAACACACACATTCAACATTAAGAAGGATTTTTATGTGTATATATTGTAAGAATTGATTAATTCTTAATAAATGTAGCGATATTATAAGAATTTAAAAATGTCCATTGGCGAGCGGAAAAGTACCGAGAACGTTACCATAGCACTGTAGGAGGGGGAGACGAGGATTTTAACCACACCTAAAGGACGCAGGGTTGGGGTTGGTGTTGCTTTGGCTGAGAGAAGAGTCATAAAAACTGGGGCGAAAGGGAAGAGTATTGACAACTACGAGTTTACATTTGATCAAGTGGGAGGCAAAAGAATTGTTAACGTAAGGGATGGCGTCGTTAGATTCAAACTGGGAAGCAACAGAAAATTACAAAATATATTTTGGAAGAGAGGAGGTCAACGGTAGGAATAGATCTGGGTTTTAAGATACAACTGTGAGGAGAACATATGGCGTGGAAGCAGTGAAAAGAAAGAGGTCTTTACAAACTTATAGGGACCGCAAAAGCAGCGACCAGGGAGTGGGGTGTGAGGCGGCTCGACCTGTAGCTCGGGACCACTGTCAGTAAGATAATAAACACCACGAGGCCGCAACCGTTGGGCGTGAGTCGCAGGAGCGGTTGGTAAAAGATGCGTGGAAGACAAGAATGATAGTTAAATGTTCGAATGTGTCCAAATTTAGGTTCTTTTATTCTAAAAAGCGTTGAAGTGAGGAGACGGTTGGAAGAGACATGGCCGTTGATGTAACGAAACTTTCCAAAAAGAAACGTTCTGAGTGGCCAGGAACTTGCACTCGTTATCTAAATTCACCCAATTATACGGACTCCGCGTGGAGTGGAAATTTGATAGTATTGGCGAAACATGGTCACATGGTTTTCGAAATTGTAATCACGAGAGTGAGCTTCTGAGGGACAGAGTGGGGAATGAGGTGATAAAAGATGAATGCGGAGGCAGTCCAGATTCATTCATTTTCGAGAGATCATCTTTTTTTCAATCGTTCGAGATATCATTCTGCGAGCATTCAAGCAGAATTCAATCACTATTCGAGCAATAGATTCAAGCATCATGCTATACTCATGTTAGCAGTTTTCTTGCGCTCAGTCAGTCATTCGGAGCATCATGTTCAGTTAGAGTTCATGAAGTTTAATTTCGGGATTCATCCGAGATCTATTCGGATATTAACAGTTTTGTTTCGCAACAAGTGGCAGTAGTAAAGATTTGTATCGTGTTGCGTGACATTGAGCAAATTTTTTCTAAAATTGAACGGTACGAGGACGGTGAATGCCACGACTCCGAGGACGGGGGACTCTCAGCTGGTGCTGCTACTTCCTGGAAACGCGGGTCTGGTTTACTGAATGGATGGCTGTCAGATCCGAGGAAGGACGAAACGGGCAAGCTGAGGCTGTTTTTCCATGGCGTGTACATCTGCACCCATTATTTAAACTGGTCTGGTCATCGATGCTAAGGTAACCTGAATACACTGGTTGCATCCTGTCTTAGATTAATTAGCAGCGGCAAGAAGACCAAGTGCTACTAACTAAAATGATTATGGCCTACGCTCATAACTTTTGGAATTGTGTAAATAATGAGGGAGTAAAGAAGATGAGCGAGTATGACAGTATTCATTAAATTCATTAATGATTGTTAAGATTATCACTAGCGCGTAGTAATCAATATCAGGCTTTTGATTTTATAGGGATTTTTATGTAATTTTTTTGGGTTACTTTGTGTGATTGTGGGCGTGTGAGCATGTTAATTTTAAGTAAATTTGTATCAATTGTAAGTAAACAATTCAGTTAATTTGTTTTATTATGCGTTTTCCTTCTGGGATAAGGAACCCTGTGCGTTGTTCCCACTTAGTTAAATAACACGAACTCACTTAAGAAATCAATTAGAACGAGCTAGCCAGGGTTTATGTTTTTGAGGTAAGTGTTGACCACTACCCTATTTTATATTTTTCTCTACTAATTAAATTCATTTTATTACAATTGATTTTATTACAATCGAAAATTATTAGTTTATTTAAATTTCTATACTTCGACTAGCTCTTTCTCAGGGGTCCACTCGTAATTGGGTTCGTGTTATTTAATCAAGGGAAGGTACAATACTGGAGTTCCAAAGACAGGAAAACGCTTCATGGACAAATTAACTCATTAACTTTAATTAACACAAATCACATACAGTATAAAAAGACCCTCATGCTAACCCCAAAAACACACTTAACGTCCTGCAAACATAAATACAAAATCCACTGATTTTACCGCCGAATTCGGCTTCACAACAATATGAATTTAAACAAATTAAACCTTTTGAACAACATAGAGATAATATTTTCTTTCAATCAACAAAAAACCCACTGAAGTGACAACAACTTTCGCTTCTTGAAAGCGCAATTACGTTTACAATTAATTTGAAAGACGGAATTAGGCGGTGTTCTTCCTTGATGAATGACCCCTCTTCACGAGTCATAAAGTTCAAAGTTCTGGGCCCCTTTTAACAATAAAAATCGCACTCGTCTTCTCGCATTAGCGCATGACAATAAGTATTGGAAGCAACCAACAGTCATAAAAATACCTCATCCAGATGACAAATCAAGCACTGCAGTGGTGAATGCAGGGTGTGTTGACCTCACGGGAAGCCGGACTGGCTCCGTAATTAGTGCGGTTCCTGATTGGTGACGTCACATCTCGAAGGATCGAACGGTGGTGAATTTCTCCCTCAAGCTACGCGGCCTGGGTGCCCTCAAGCGCAGCGCGAATCCTAACCACCATTGTCCGACTCCAACTGCTGGTTACGGCATCTCGGAAGAACCCACCGATTGGACAGATTTTGAGTGTATTTTGTTACTCGTTGCGCCAATCCTTGAATGTATATTTGAACGTTACTCAACCGCTGTTTTGAAACGGTTTTTAAAAAAGACGTAGCTTGTTTATTTTGTGCCGGCACGTCCCTTTAACTCCCCCTAGTCGTACGACTGTTTGGGTCTTCTACCCACGCACCCGCTTGCCTGCGATTTCTATACACTCGTAAAACCTTTTTCTGACAGGTCCTAGCTTGCTATAGCGTGGGTTACTGTGCCCATAGGATGTCGGTGTCTCTTATGTTGCCGAATTGCGCGTTATATATGTTACTCACGATAGCAAAATGTATGGGGAATTGCGTGTATAATGGGGCGCGAAAAATTAAAATGTAGACTTATATAAAACGCAATCGTGAAAGAAGATAAGGTCACCCTATATTTAGTGTTTGACGTAATATAACTTTTTAATTTTTCCTTCTCTCTTGTTTTTAGTATATACCCCCACATAGTCTACCGACAGTTACTATCACTACATACTATTATATCTTATCTACCAGTTTTCTAGTGGGTCTTCTGGTATTCGTAATTGGGCATGTATGTCCTTGTGGATTTGCGTATTGCTGTTAACTAACAAAAATTCAATTTTATCCTTCTTTATCATGCACACTTTAAACCAGTCTTTTGCATACTTACTTATTTTGAAAACATCTATTCTGCCATTTGCAATATAAATTGCACTCCAAACATTTCGTCCATATATTTTCCTACATGAAAGTTGCAAATAACACGACCCATGTGATGTTACGTAATGTTCCTGCACACAGGAGATATCTATTTTGTTTTATTTTATGTTATCGGTTAACTCAGCTCGGCCTAATTTTGCTCTTTTTAAATTTTCTGTATCAATCTAACACTCATAATTTTTGTTTTGTCGTGTTATTTCTCTTACGTTATATTCATCACAATCCCGACTATGTACTGAATGGTTTCTAACTTTCCCTTTTCTGGCGCAATTTATACACCTTTTCCTTCTTGTTCATACATTCCTTAAAATTGTGGTCGTGAAATTCGCAGTGGCCGCAATATTCTTTAATTTCCTCGCAGTATTTTCTTATGTGATGAAACCTCTGACACCTGAAGCAACTTCTGGATTCTACTTATTCTTCTGTTTTGTAAGCCCGTCATTGTATACCCGTCGCTTATCTTTCAGTTCATTTTGGATTTTTCCCTTTATTTCTATAACTTGGTGATCTGTTATTTGTGTTGCTGTTCTTCATTTATTTACTACTCTTACATCCTCACTACAAATGACATTTTGCTTTATCAAATTCCTTATAAACTCCCTTCCATCAATATTTCTGTTGACACCGTACACTATCATATTTTACTTTGTACATCGTACTTCCCTTAATTGTACGTCTTCATCACTCTATAATACTTTTCAACTAAATTCATTTTCTAAAGTTATTATAAGCTAATCGTCCTGTGCGTCCCTTATCCTTTTTTCATTCATAGTTATTTCGTGGGATTTAATTTCATCCTCCACTTCTCATATCTTTGTCTTGAATGTTTCTTTTTCACCTAATATTTCTAAAAAGATTATGTTCTTTTTTCTTCTGTTCTTGTTGAGGCTACTGAAATGCTTCAGTATAACTTTTCCGAACTTGTATAATTCTATTCTCTATTTCTGTTGTGCCTTCTAGGTCTGCTGTTGTGTTATATTCTGACTTTCTTGTTATGGTTTTCAGTTCTTCTCCTCTGATTTTCTTTTCTCACTCTCTGAATAACCCTTTTCTGCTCTAATCTGTCAATTATGTTATCTTCCATTTTCCTATCCTCCAATCTTTTTAGAATTTCACATATTTCGTTTCTTGTTCTCTCTCTTGATGAGAGAGAGAAACTCCTTATTCATTTCTTTTTTGAACAATGTACCATTCTTTCATTTATTACGTTTAAAATTCTTTCTTCCATTTGTCTCACCGGCGTGTCGACCCATGGCGTAGTGCCTAACGCGCTCGCCTTCTACTTCCGGGGACGCCGTTTCAAACCCGTTTCCGATCCAAGTAGAATCCGAGGTGGAGGACGGAGTAGTGTTCGCGGCAGATTTTCTCGGGGTTCTCGCGTTTCCCCTTCCTATCTTTCCACCACAACATTCACTCATAATCATTCACCCCCATTTCATTCATTATCACCGCTTCAGGGGAGGTGCGGCAGGACGGCATCCGGCAACCTAGTATTCCCCAGCCAAAACCAAAAAACGATCAAAACCAAAACCAAACACACACAAAAATCATATATCCATCCCCCTTCGCCGACCCCACATGACATGGGAAAAGGCTTGGTAGGTTAGGTTATTTGTCTTGTCTCACTCTTTCTCATCATCCAGACGTGATATTTGTCCAGTCATTTCATTAATCATGCGGGTTGTCTCCATATGCTCTAGGTATATAAGTTAACTTTTGATATATCTCTTCTGTTATCGTATCGTATCTTGAATCATATTTGTCAAGTTTCCAACTAACATATTCACTCTCATCTATCATATCTTTCATTTTCTCGTCTAGCTGCCCCATGTCTCTTTTCTGCATTTCTTATTCGTTTCCAATATTTGTCATTGTTTACTTCTACATTATCTTCGATTTTCCCCATTATTCTTTTTTCCATATCTTTCATAAAATTTATGGTTATATTACAACTCTTACCTGCCTCTATTTGTTTTTCAAGAAACACTATCTCCTCTCAAAATCTTGTAATACTCTCTCTTTTAATTTGTTTTGTATTGCCTTTGTTTTCTTCCCAAATATATCATCAAATACTAATTTGTATAACTTGTCATTGATGTTCATTCGCACTTAACTGAACATGTATCCTTTGCTTGGCTGTCCTGTTTAGTCACCTGTTTGGTCCTTTCCCTTGAGTATAGTCTCTTTCTCTTTTTGCACGAGTGGTTTTCTTAGTTCTTTATTCATTTTGTTTTTAATTTTTATTTATGACAATTACCGATAAATAATTTTTCAATGTGTATATTATGTTAGCGCACTCTAATCTATCTTTGGTTACACTTTTATGCTCATTCTTGTTGAACACAACTAGAATTTTCCTCATGAAAAATTATTTATTGTAGTTTCCTACATTCGGTCTATCGCTGTTTTCTCATGAATGCATAAGGATATACTCCCTCTTTCATATAACTTGCCCATGCAGCATTTATTATTCCGTTCCTTTTATTTTTATGAAACCCTTTATTTATATGGTCTTGCCATATTTACTTATGCGAATGAAATGGAGGAAACATTTAATGTTTTCATTTTCCATACTCTCGTCACTATAATATTAATCCCCACTGCTGTATGTGCACTTGTACTTATCATTCGACCGTCCAAACAGCTTTCGAATATCCTCAACCGCGTCACGCCGACGATATCTTGACATCGCCTCGGGTTTCCTTTTTTCAGCGTATCACCTCTCCACCGGCTTTCCCTTATGCTGACGATGTTCTCTGCCACTGGTAATATCTCTAGTATATTTTTCACGTCATCAGAAGAATTAAAAACATTTGCCTTCACATATATTATGTTGAGTAACTATATACACGTTATCCTTCGAACAACAATGTCAACAATCCGGAAGTGAGTGTAATTGGAAATCAAATGTCCTAAGAACATCGCGTTACGCTACGACGCTGGAACACGTCTTACTCAGACAAGGTGACTCGCGACATGACCATTTAAGTTTACACGAGGATCAGGAATTTCAATACGCGAATGCTATACAAAAAGTATAAAGAAAAGTCAGTCATTTGGCGACTTCTTCCAACTCCCTGCTTCTGCTCCTAATAGCCAACTAGTGTGCTAACCTTGAATTCAAAGTATGTTTAGTAAACTAACTCGAATAGGAAAAAGAAAAACTTTTATTTGTTGAAGTTTTTGATGTATTTATTAAGAGTTTTCAATATTGATACGAACCACACTGGTTTTGTTGTTGTAATACGCTTTGAGTTTTTATTCAACTAGTGCTGCCCTATTTCGAGTTATTCCAACTATGATTATGGGTCCAGGCGTGTAGGCGATCGAGAATCAATGAAGCGTTGATACGGTCGAAAAAAAAGCGTGGCACGATGTGGGAAGTCGCTTGACGCGGATTGTGGCAAAAACAACGGTTGAAACTATTGCGAGATTCCGCAGGTCGATGCGAGTGCAAGTGTCTGATCGAGTGTAAAGGAGTTGAACATGCGAGGATCGTGCGACGCAGTGTTTTCAACAAATTTCAGGTAATGCTAATAAAAGTTTTGGGTATCTACGGAGAAGGACTTGGGACAGTTGTGCTGCGAACGAGGAAGGAGCTACCATTTTCTGTTTCCGTCATTGTGTTTGGTCGTCGGGTGACGCGTGAGAGATAGAACTCGTGCGTGCGAAGGTTGAAATTTTACTGTCCGAGGAACATTCTTCGCAATTTATACATTCGTTGTTTGAATGCTTGTTTTAAGTGTCGATAATAAGCAATGAATGCGAACGGTGTAGTGTGTATCGAGGCTATCGGGCGTGAAAACTGATACTTGGAAGATTCAGGTGAATGCGCTGTTAAAAACTATGCCTGGGGATACATCAGTGGAATTGTCAACTATGAACCGACCGAGAACAATGCAGTAGCAATTGCCGAATGGATTAGCAAGGACGAAAGAGCTAAATCAGACCTAATTTTATCAATTGGAGCAAATCAACGAAAATTAATAAATAATTGTTCTACGTCTTTGGACGAGTCTCAAGGACACATTTCAATCAAAAGGGCCCAAACGAAAAGCGTCATTATTAAAAAGATGGATAGTAATGACGCTTACGACCACTTGCGTGAATTTTTTGACTGTCGACAAACTCACGGAGATGGATGTCAAAATTAACGTATATTTACTCTCTATTATGTTGTTGTATAGTCTGAAATCGAGCTATAAAATTTCCGAATGGCTATCGAAAGTCGCGACAATCTGCCGAAACCTGTAAAGGACTAAGATCACCGAGGAATACGATGCGAAGAAGAATTCGGCGAGACCAAATTCGAATCAAGATGCCATGCATGTCCAGAGAAGGCACTAATCGAAGAAGAAAAACGACAAGGCAAGTGACGTAAAGGAAACAAGAAAACATTGAACTACACGTGCTACAAGAATCACCTACAAGGGCATAAACAGTCCGAGTGTCTACTTAGAGAGAAATGCAGTAACCCTCCCGTGAACCGAAGTAAAGGTTGATGTGTGTCAGTGTGTCCAACGCCGCTGTAAATGAATGGTGTTTTGACAGCGGGTGCACCTCACACTTGTGTCGAGATTTGAAGTTGTTTACGGAGGCCGAGAGCAGCCAGTGCGGTCAAGTGATGTTGGGAAGCGACACTTTTGCCGAGATCACTGGAAAGGGAACTGTTTTAATTAAAACCAAGATGCTATGTAACTCGTATGACGTGAAGGTGCTAGATGCTTAAACGTTCCCTGTCTGCGACGTAACCTACTTTCAGTTGCCAAAATCGTCAGTCGACAAGGGAAATACAGTACTATTCAGTAAGCATCGAGCTGAAATATCTGATGAACAGGGTGAGGCGAAAATGATTGCCAAGCGAGTCGATGACCGGTAATGCGTCAAAGAGGAATAAACCTAAAGCTCTGAAAATGGAGTTTACGTGGCATAGGAGGAGGTCGAGTCTAAGGATCATCTTCGAGTCTGGCGTAGAAAAATGGGACAATTTTCGGGACCATATCGACACATCGAAGACAGAACCGTTCGAAGTGCAACTCTAGCCGTTAGAGGACGTAGTCTACGAGGTTTATCTTAAGGGGAAGATGACAAGACCGTCGTTCCCGAGGGAAGCGAAATGACGACAAAGTTGAAGCTCATTCATACTGACATTTGTGACCCAATGGGTTTCCTCGAGTGTTGAATCGGCGTACTTTATTACCTTTATAGATGATTTCTCCAGGTGGGCCAAAGTGCGATTCTAAAGAGTCAAAGGCAAGCATTTGCGGAATTCAAATGGTTCAAGGCGTTTGTCTAGAAGAAAAACAGGTGTTTCAATTAAGATAATCCAGTCTGACAACGGTCATGAATTCGTGAAAGCAAAATTTAACGAGTTTTTGAAGTCAGATGGCACCGAATAACAACATCCTGCACACCTTCGCAGAGCGGAATGGCTGAAAGAATGAACAGAATGCTAGTCGAAATGGCTCGTTGTCTATTGATACAAAAGCAACTACCTTCAACAAATTGGCTAGGGAAGATGGAGTAGGTGCCTGTCCAAAGGACATCCCCTAGCGAGAACTCCTTGGCGCGCTGATGTATTTTTCCATGGGAACTGGATCTGACATGACTCACACTATGAGTTGCCTCAGCCAGTTTACAAATTGCCATGGAGGACTTCATTGAAGGGCAACGAAGAGGGTCATGCGTTACTTTAAGGTAGGAGACATCTGGGATTGATGTATTTACGAAGCTGCGAACCTCCGGAGATGTATACTGACGCGGACTGGGGCATCTGCAACATTGACAAGAAGTCCTACACCGGGTATGTTTTTCTAACCGGCGGTGCAGCAATCAGCTGGGGATCAAGAAACTAACCGGTAGTGGCACTTTCATCAACGGAAGCTGAATACATAGCACAAGGAGGCGATCCACATGGAAAGTTTATTGATAAGTAGCGGAGTTGACCTAAAGAGCATCATAGTGAGGAATGATAACATCGGTACACAGAAAATATCTGCGAATTCAGTTTTCGACGCGCGCTCAAATCTTGTGGATATCAAGCACCACTTTGCTCGAGATGCGGTGACGAAGAGGCAAATCAATGTCGAGCATGTTCCCACTGGAGAGATGACTGCAGATATTTTAACGAAGGGACTTACTGGGACTAAACATGAAGAACGTGATAAGGGTCTTGAGATGAGAGACAGTTGATAATAGTTTACTATTCGTAAAGTAATTGTGGTTCGTGGGGAGTTATTAGAGTTTTCAATGTTGGTACGAACTACACTGCTTTTGTTTTTGGAATCATCGCAAAATGCTTCGTGCTTTTGCTTGAGCTTGTGTATTTAGTTGAGTTCGGTTGTAACTGGGTTATAATACACTCTGCGGTTTTGTTCAACTAGTGCTGCGTGTTTTATTCAATTCGATCCCTATTCAGTTGTTCCAACAATATTTGAGTTTAGTGATTTTGTGGCTTTTGCAACGTACCTTAACAACTTGTTGCGTACAAGAAAACATATTAGTACCATTTGATGACTTCCAGGTGAAAGAATACTTTTCGAGGTAAANTATATATATATATATATATATATATATATATATATATATATATATATATATATATATATATATATATATATATATATATATATTCATGAAGTGGAACACGCACCTTATAAATGATGATCTTTCATGAGAACATCAAATTCTAGTGCAAATTTTGCTACGTCAAATAAATAAATAAATAATAAATACAATAAAGATTACTTATGATTTTATTTACCTTCTGTACCCAGAAGCCCTATTCCGTAACACTCGGTTGGACTCGTACCGATTCGGTTGGACCGAAGAGACGTCACTTTTCGACGCAGAGCTCAACCATGGTAATAATAATAATAGTAATAATAATAAAAATGCCTTTATTTTGGAGAGACTCAGACCTTAAGGTCTGCTCTTCCGTCTAACCATTTTAAAACATTTAAATTTAAAATACAAGATGAAAACTGGGAGGATCGTATTTACATTTAAAGCTGGGAAGCCATATTAGGGACCATCCTGATGTAATTCTTTAAGCGATTAAACCCAGAAAAACCCTAATCAGGATGGCGGCTTAGTGCCGAACATAAGTTAAAAGCAGTAACGATACAATATAATTATGAGAATACAAATAACAAAATATAGAAATTACAACAAGAATATAATAACAAATTATTACGTAATGACATTATTTA
>NNCF01132483.1:0-33166 GCA_002313205.1 Laupala kohalensis | reverse complement strand
AGATATACATTACACTGTATTTTCAAATTATATATTTGATTAGATCATATGAAGCTAGAGTACTGAAAGAATGAAAGAGAGAGAATGTAAAAGCAAAGAAGAGAAAGAATGAAAGGAAAATAAGGAAAGAAAGATAGCATACAAATGAAGGAGAAGAATAGACAGAATGTGGGAATACTAAAAGGCATTGTTTTCCACTCTGTAACACGTCGCCTGATAGAGATTTTAGTTGAGCAGAAAATTTGTTCCAAGAACGTATTGAGTGTACTGTGAAGGATTTATTATAAAGAGTTGTGCCATGCCGAGGTATAGAGAGATGTGAGCCTCGCGCGCGATCCAGTTTTAAATTTTTGAAAACGTTTTGCTAGAACTGTCAAATGTCCATTTTTTAATTATTTTATAAAGAAGAGATAGGCAATGCAGCGTTCGACGTTCCTCGAGTGTGAGTGTCCTTGATTTTTACAAAAATTCTGTCACATGGTCATACTTCCTGAGATAAAAAATGAAACGAATACATGAGTTCTGAGCTACTTGTAATTTACATTTAATTTTTCCGTCAAGTCAGTGAAAAGAAAGTCGCAGTAATCAAAGTGCGGCATGACAAGAGACTTAACAAGCATTTACTTTACTCCTGTTGGTAAAAGATCACGTAGTCGTTTTAAAGAGTGGATGGTGGAGTGAACGTTTTTGCATGTTTCGTCTATTTGGGTTTCCCAACTTAGCGAGCTTTCAATATAAATTCCTAGATTTTTCACTTGACTGCACCAAACGAGAGAAGTTTTGTTAACTGATATATTCGGTAGAGTGCAAGCAACGAGCATTGTTATTTAGACGGATTTAAGAGGAGGCCGATAGATTTTACCCACATACTGAGTGAGGTGAGATCTTCGTGAAGTTTTTGCGCAATTGAAGTTATGTTAGACGGTTTGCTACTAATATAAATTTAAAGATCGTCGGCGTACATTTAAAATTTGCTATGTTTAAGAGATTTGTTGACGTCACTAACGTAAATTAAAAAAGCAAGGGGACCGAGGACACTTCCTTGCGCAACACCACCCACCGTTTTAAGAGAAGATGATGTGTTATTTCCAGATACTACAGTTTGTTTTTGTCCTGTTAAATATTCCGAAAACCATTTTATTGAAGGTTATCCAAAACCTAGTCTTCATTTTTGCAAGCAAAATATCATGATAAACTGAATCAAATGCCTTGCTAAAATCAAGAAGGACAAGAATAGTTTAGTTTCCCGCGTCAATCGAATTTTTAGCATTTTCTGTAACATTCAACAAGGCGGTTCCTGTACTTCTACCTGAACGGAAACCGGATTGACATTCATTAATAATATTTTTGTGATTGAGGTAGCTCTCCACTTGATTTCGAAGAACTTTTTCTAATATTTTCTTCAGAGTGGGGAGAATACTAATTGGTCGATACTCATTTGGTTTTGAGGGATGAGATGTTTTGGGGAGAGGGCGCACCAAGGCAGTTTTCCACGCGGTAGGGAAGCTACCACTGGAGAGTGAATAATTGATAATATCCGTAATAGGTGAAACACAGATCTAACTAAAATATCTAAAGGTATACAGATATTGAATGAAGTGGATGTTTTACCCAATCCAATACTTTAAGAATTTTCCAGAGAGATTTACTATCCCGGTTTGCACCAAATATATTATGATATTTAATTTTTTCGTTTCTAATTTTTTGCGTTACAATATTTCTGAAGCTTTTGTATAATTTGATGTCTTCTTCCTCTTTTGTTTTTCGGGACTCTACAAACGCTGCAGCACTAACCTTCATTAACTGTTTGATTTCGAAAGTTAACCAAGGAGCTGGGGGGCGAGTTACACGGGCCTTTTTAATGGGTATGTGTTTGTCAATGCGGTTAATTAATTGTTCAGTAAAAAGCTTTACTTTGTTATCCAGAGAAGCGTCATTGTAAATGTCATGCCATGATATATTTAATCCTTTATTGAGAAAGTTGCATTGGTATAAATTCTTAAAATCACGATACTCTATTATTTACAGTACATACTTGGGACATTTCAGACCATAAGAAACATAAATTAAATCGTGCTTAGAGATACCGGGAACTGGAATTTACCCATATATTCGTACCTTTTACGGGTTTGAAGTAATAATATGATCGATTCGAGTATCAGATTTATTTGTGTGATGAGTGGGCTCCAGAGGAAGAATTTTTAAATTCATACCATGAAATAATCTATTAAAATTAATTGCGTGTGAAGAATTTTCTTTTGTGAGATCACGGTGGTATTCTGTAAGCAACCGAGGGATCTTTTCCTTCGGTTTGCCGGCCGAATCCTCGGTCAATTTACCGAAGTCTATGTGGTCTCGGTACAACCGGTTACCTACAATTGTGCATTCGGTACGATTCGATGTTAGACAAGTTTTGCGTATTCGCACGCATATTTTTGGCGGTGTATGATATAGTGAATGTTAGATTTCTGGATGTGGTAGAAGGAACGAAATGAACGTTCATTCTTGTGATAAATTATTTTTTAATTAGTCAATAAAACATATGACATTTCTTTCCTTTGCCTTAGGTCTATGTTTGATACTGCATTTTTGCTCAAAAAATGTCTAGAAAATACCCGAGGGGTTTAATACAAAATACATTGATTCACCTTTCCTTTCAATTTCATTCCTGAAAATTTCAATTATAGGGCGTGATGAAAGGTACAGTGGTGTTATGCAATGTAAACAATGTTTTAAGACAATGTTTTACTTGAAGTGCTATAAAAATATCAGTAATGTAATAAATTAAGTCAGAACTGCTTTATGATAAGTTTTCTTAACTTGTGTTGAATTATGGCGATTAAAAAATTATTTTAAGAGTTGTTTATAGGAGCTTAATTGAGGTACACAGTTTTTCACTCCTTTTAAATTCAAGATGTTGGTAGGGAAAATGTAACAGGTTACCAGTAAAATACACCACTTTTCCCTCGTAACAGATTTAAGAAGTTAAAAATACAATAATACTAGTGTCTGACTCACTCTTACTATCTATCGATAACATCAATTTTTATCCATCTTTACGATATGCATTCTTATAACAACAAAAGGCAACATCCTTAGTGCTGGAAATCATGCTTGCACCATTATCCTACTACCAACTAATTGTGATTGTTGCAAAGAAGCGAGTTAAATCACTATTCCATCTGATAGATTTTAATATGGAGAATACAGATATGATCTTAACTCAAAATTAATTTTGAAAAAGTACTTACACCACTTTCGCTTTCACTGCTCATATTTTATTGGATTTAAAAATCACCATCAAAATCACTACAATCATGCTACAAATACAAACAATAGAATAAGTTAAAAATACATTATGAGGGGATAAATAAGAAGAAATGTCTGCATTTGGGAACTCTCTTTATTGACACTGAGTAAACACATACAGCAAATTCATTCAACTTGCAGATTACAAAAGGATTATAGAAACACCAAATCACATTAAAAATTAACGTAGAAAATCAAATACAACATACTCAACAGAAAACATACTGTCTCGATTATGTTATGTAAGTTTAACTACAGTCAAGTTTTTGAGTCACAGAGAATACTGTCACAATCTTCATCAGTTTCTCTCAACCTCTGTTGAATTCGTTCAGTCATTTTCAAACATTGTTATTTATATTTTGTATGTATTGAAAAGAGACAGAGCCTGATAACTATTACTCACTTATATTACACTCAGTAATAACGGTGCTCCAAACATGCGCGGTGCAATACTTATAAATGTGAAAAAATTAATACTGACTTATGAGGTGGTTGACGGTATACTGATCAGCTATTGGAACGTGTGAGGAGAAGGTAGATGACATTTCAAGATCTAACATTTGGCCACACGTTATCAACAACCTAAACAATTTGCGACCACTGGAGTGTTAAGTTGTGTTTGCATGGGATTTTAGAACTGAACGTAACTTTTTACGGCAATCTCTCTCCTCTTCTCAATGTATTCTGAGAGTGCAGTAATATGTCTTTCAGCTTACCTCGGATATGTCAACACGAAAGCATCGAAACCCAAGGCACTTGACACCTCTCAATAAATGTAAAAAAACTGAACTATTGTTAACATTTAAACCTCGATGTTAACAATTTTTCAATTTTTGATACGTGCAGTAAGGAATTGTAGCTGGTCTTGTTTGCACTATGCCATAGCCTACTATTATTTAGTAGTAACTATGCCCGTCACAAAATCTAAATAGAAGTGCGATGTTGAAATTGGCAATTCTCTCTTGTAAACAAACATAGGGTGCGTCCTCTTTCGTTGCTTTCTTCTCAGTAGATGTGCCTCGCTGATTGGTGAGAGTACAGAGAAGCGGCAATATTGTCTTGCCTGTCGGACATTCCGAAACTTTCCGAAGTTCTCTCGGAATGAAACGAATCCTTCTCGAATAGCTTACAGAATACCATTTTTCTGAACCGAATCGAACCTTCGACAAGATTTCGATTCAACCGAGCAACCGAATCGAATCCTCGGTACAAACCGAAGAAGTTACAGAATAAGGCCTCAGCCTTGTCTATCTACATTACACTTATGTTATAATTCTCACTGACTCATTCATCGACTTACTACTTACTAGAGAAGGATTTTTCGATATTCTGGTTTTAAAGGCATGGACTAGAGTAAAGATTTTTGTTTTTTCTTCAAATTTTCTCAAAATATCACGAATTAATTGACATATCATCATGGATTTTTATGTATTGTTACAAATAATTTATTAATCAATTTTTTTCATAATTTAACAATGACTTTAATAGAACAATTATTTGTTAAGTAGCATCGCATGCAAAAGAATTGCGTAGCAAAGGAGGGTGTGTCGTAGGGCGCGCTTGAAGGGATCTGTTGACAAGAGAAAGTTAGTGTTTGGTCATTTATAAGTTGTAAAAAAGGAGTGTTAACCTTTTCGGGGGGGAGACTCTGCGCGACCCCGCTAAATGTTTGAACGTTGTCTGGTCAGCGTCAAAAGTGGTGCCTACATCGATACAATGAAAAGCGTATTTTTCAAGAACCTAGGCAGTCCCCAAGGAGCGAGGGGAGTAGAGGTCTCAGTCGAACGAGGGGCCTTTTGTGCACGCTATGACCTCAGTTCCTGAAATTAAACAGATGCTGTCCCGAAACAGGAAGGGGAGCTGACGAAGCTAGATGTCACATTATCAGAGAGTGATCGGTGATTGGTTGAACAATGAATAATTTCAAAGATCATCAACCAATGGGAGTAGGCCACATAAAACGTACTAAAACATACTCGTGGATCACTATTGGTCAGAAAAGCTATGACGTGTATCGTAGGCGGAGACTAAGCAACTTTACAGAGTAGAAGGGTTTGGGAGCGAGGCTATTTTAAGAAGAACTTCGTGCGAGGTTGGTGATTGGTATGATTACCATCATCATGAGCAGAATTTTTTTGTACGAGAAATCACGGACGCCATGTTAGATCGTCACGATCAACGTCGAACTTTACGAACCGTAATCGATACGCGGGAATTCAAGACACCTCGCGTTCGTCAGTTCCGGTGAAAAAGGAGGCTGGTGACTGGATGTCTGCAGCGACGAACTTCGGACGGGTCCCCGACGCTTTAGTACATCATCTCTGCTTACCTATGCAGCTTCCGGATAGACCAATGACGTTTCACGGTGGTTCCCAGCTTGGAGGTAACAATTTTTGGAATGCGCCAATGGAGGCCTAGATTACAAGTGTTTTTTGTTCTTTGGCTTCTTCAACTTGTGTCGATTGGATTAAAATTGATTGAGAAAGACTTTTGGCTGTGACACAAGCTCCATAATCCAATTAGTAGAAGCAGCGTGTTTCAAGGACAGTGTGCCCCTAAATTTGTGAACGATTATTGTGTTTTTGATGAACCTTCAGCTGATGTGGTGTTATTAAACACACAAACTTTATTTCTCAAATGTAACAGACGATTTAACTTGTAAAATCAGTGGTAGTTTAGAATTTGTAATCATGTATTTTATGAAATTTGCATGCTTTGTCTTATTTTGGCGGAAGTGATATGGGGTAATTACTTGTATTAGAAATAATCACGTATTTGTGTCATTTTGAAATTATACGGAATTTTCATGAACGATTGTTTTCTTCGAGAAGGATTTGTGTGTGTGACACGACAATAAAATGGCCAATTCCCATGCCCTGTTCAATAATATTCAATCACATTTAGGCATCAGATTTGCTCAGAAGTAGCCCATTTGAAGGTATCAATCATCGCTCTGCTGAATAGGTCAGGTAAGTGATTATCTTTTGCCGGTATGTGTTTAGTTTCACAACATAAAGTTGGTAAATGATATATGGAAGTTCATTATTTTACTTGAAATTAGTCACCCTGAGATAGCCGCGAAAATTCAAATAATCGTATTTATTAAGTTTGTTACAATTGGCGCTCCAGCATGCGGCCATTTTCCTTTTCAAAATCATAAGTTTGTTACAGTATAGTGCGGTTTTGTCTACGCGAATATGCAACGAAGGGTGAACCGTATCGCAACAAAACATCTCGTGCGAACCCGGACAGGATTTGCTATTTTTAGTATACAGCTATGTTATGATACCAAAAGATATATACCAAATTTCATTTCCTCTGTTGGATCCTCTCCTTGGGAGACAAATACTTTTGAAGATACAGCCTTATAAATATTTTACAATGCAGCTGTAGGTGCGTGTAAATGGATTTCAAAATTCTGAAAATTAACAAACAAAAAAAAAATATTAAAAAATCTAACGTTTTGGATTTTTGGCAACAACCTATAGTTTTTTCCGAGGGGGTTGAAGTTAATCTGAAATTTAACTTCGTTAACCGTTACGCAATAAGTTAACTTCGTTAATCGTGAAAGTGTCAGTTTTAATTTAACAAAAGTTAAAAGTTTATTGCGGATTTTAAATATTAAATCAGTCAAATAGCCAAGAACTCTATAGTTAGTCAAACGCACAATAGTTCGTTGTAACGTAGGTACGAGTATGCTGTATGTAGGCTACGCTGGGTAGAGAAGGTTAATGAAAACGTTAGTGAAATTAAGTATTCTTTTTTGTGTATTGTACGTGAAGTAGCAAAATATATATTCTTCAAGCAAGTTTACCTTACATAGGTTTCATATTTCATTCATGAACAGTAACGTGCGCAAATTTTTATTTGAGAGGGATAACGGTTACTCCGCAATATATATTTCTTCCGCTGGAAGCCGTCAAATGGTACTAGAATGCTTTCTTGCACGTAGTATGCAGTTAAGTTACGTTGAAAAACAACAACCAATGAACACAAGCATGTCACTATCGCCAAGTAAATAGTTATGCTTTTTTATTCGGATTTGTTCACTCTTTGGATTCGAAGTCAGTCCACGAGACGGAGAGTGGGAGAAGAAGAGGGGAGACGGAAATAGCTATTAATATATTGCCTGCCAAATTACTGAAAACTTTTACTTCTTGTTTAGCATTCGGTAATTCGAATCCCAGCTTCTAGTGTGTATTTAATAAACGCTTACTTAAACTCGGGTAAAAGGATAATTTCACCATTAAACTCCACACATGCTGAAGGATTAGGTCTACGCGGGTCAACCTATCGCCAGCCAATAGGGACGACGGACAGCTATTTCAGTTATGAGTCATCGACTTGGCTTTGCTACAAAAAATATTTATTTTACTTGCTTATATACGTAGTATATAGAAAGTACTGTAATCGGGAAAAAAATCGAAAAAGAGATTTCGACGGAAATATCCTCTTTAGTTATTCCTGTTTCTGAAAAAGTGTTTTTAGCATAAGATCCGTCCGTTTCTCTCTCGGTCTAAATGTCTGTCTGTCTGTGCGCAGCGATTCTGAGAAAACGAATGAATCAATTTAATTCACATTTCTTATTAATTAATAATAATCTTTATTTGGAGGCGAGGTTATGGCAAATGCCTTCTCTTACTCTTAATTTCTTTGTAAATACATTTGCACGGTAAAATAAATATGTATGACATAATCTATGTGATAAAAAAATAAACTAAGAAATGTAAAGAAAGAAGATATAAAAAAGGAAAGAATAACTCATGCATCCATCAACATTTATACGGTGGTCTTTGTGTTAATGCAACTGCGAGAGCAAAGAGAATTGCTGAATATTGGTGAACGAGTATTTTGCTGGAATATTCCTTATATTATTTTCAATGTTGTTACACAGTTTGTCCGCCACGATAGAGAAAGAACGAGAGATTTTTTGAGTTTTGTGCCTGGGAATTAAAAGAACTAATTTGGAAGAAAACCGAATATTTAGATTATGTTCATCGGAAAGTAATTGTAAAAAGGAATAGAAATAGGTTGGGGTTTAAGTCTAAATTGTTTTATGAAGGAAAAGGAGAGAATGGAATTTCCGTCGGCCTTTCAGTTTAATAATATCTTTTATACTTTTGGACAGGGAATTATATAGAACGATTCCCGAATGATACGGCCCTATTTGACAAAGTGCGGTTGACACTCCGACGATGAGTATTATTCCAATTGCGAGTATTGTATTCGTGAAGAATTGTATAAAACTATTGTATGAAACAAGGGTGGCGCTTCAGTAATTCGGTCTTAACAAACACGACAGTTTCATAAATATAAACGCAGCGAACTGTTAAAATATTTAAGTCCTTAAATAACAGTTAACAAGAGTTTCGGGGGTGAGATTTACAAATTAACCGAACAATCCTCTTTTGAAGTCTGAAAGTTTGGACGCTCTGCCCGGAATTGCCCAAGAAGATAACGCCGTATCGTAAATGAAAGTAAACATTTGCAAAATATACACGCATCGGGAAATAGGTGGACAAACAATACTAAGATTCGTAATGCGTAACACAATTTACTTAATTTGGAATGAAGATTGTCAACGTGACAATTCCATTTGTGGTTGTGAAGACCTAAGAATTTTGTATTAGTAACAGTTTTTAATTGTTCCCTTTAATGAAAGAGAAACCTGGGGTAAAAATTTAGTGATACTATTGTAAAATAACATAGATACGGTTTTGTCACTGTTTACAGTGAGGCGATTTGCATGAAACCAAGCCGAGAGGTTAGACAAAAATTTTTAAACGTTGGCGTGTTTACATAGTAAATTAGTGATATCTGCAAAAATAACAATTTTGCAATCTCATGTGGAGGATGACATGTCGTTCACATACAATAAAAAAAGTATAGGGCCGAGAATTGAACCTTGGGGTACTCCGCAAGTAAGTGACTTCTTTTCTGAAAGGCAATACTGAAGTACTTTATTTTTAGTATATGGTATTTCGACCTGTTGATATCTATCTTTTAAATAGGAAGTTAGCCATTGATGTGCAAGTCCACGAATGCCAAAAGATTGTAATATTGAAAGGAGAATTTCGTGATCGATGACATCGAATGCTTTCGATTAATAAAGAAAAACACCCTGAGGATTTTCTCCATGGTCAAGAGAAGTGGTAACATTGTTTAAGAAATAAAATATGGCGCTGGTGGCAGAAAAGGAATTCCGAAATCCGAGTTGTCAGAGAGAATGTTGTCGAGTATAAGAACTCCGTACTTAATGGCTACGGCGCATATCACAATACCTGAGAAAGCCTTATTCCCACGACATTGCATCATCCGATGTTCTTCTATGTCTTTGAGTACAGTTTATTTCCAATTTCACACCCTACCGGCAACTCATAACGTGGAATATCAGACTGTACTGAAGTATTGAGCCCTAGAACATTCATCGAAGCCAAAGCATATTGAACATTTACCGATATTTCTTAAAAAAAGGACGGGCACCCCGGACGGTATTGAGTGTCCGTTCCGACGATGTGAAGTTAGACAACCATTAGCAGACTCAGATTTTCTACTCAGCTAGGACTACATAATAAATATTTAAAAACTGAGACATGAAGTCCATCCAATGGTTTATTTCATGTGGAATGATCTATTTGGGAGATTGAGAATACGAAGAAAATGGGAGGAGTGTGTTGGGGTGGAATCATAAAGGAGTACCCCGAAAACTCTCAGCGAATCCTCGTTGTCTTCTATTGTAGAATCCTTTTGAACCATCAGGGGGTTTGAATCGCTTTAACCAGTGGTAGGAAAAACATGATACCCCTTACGACACGGTTCGCTTTATAAAGATAATTGTATAGTGAAATTCTGTTAAATAAGAATTATTGGCGAGCCTGTGGACGTCTTTACGCATAAAGCATCTCAGGTGCGGAACTGAGTTATATTCCGAGTTGTGAATGGCTAATCCTTGATTTTCTTATGACTTAAATTGCTGTAAAATATCATGTACTGACGTCGCTATATGTTAAATTGAAATATTTCACTTGATAAGAATGATTAGAAAAATTATATAGCTCAAATGGCTTATTAAATACCTTTACACGTGACATAATATGGTTTCCCAATATACAAACTTACTCATAAAGTAAGAAAGATTTTTGAATATTTAATAAGATCCAAAAAATAGAGATGCAGATTGTGGGCATAGTTTTATTTTATTTTTACATGGTAGCCACGTCTCACTTCTCTTAACCTTGAGACCTTCGTCTGTTACAATGATGGCGTAACTCTTTTCATTCCTTGTATAGTAGTAGTTGATCTAAGGTCATTTAGCAACATTGGATTTGTTTTAAAGTAATAAGTTCGGTATAAATAAATGATCCAAGTTGGTAAAAAGTTAATATCCATTTTATTGTGGGAAATAGATTGAAATTCAAATTTGATACCATAATTCCAAATAACAGCCAATTTCTTATAAGAATCTCTATCAACCAATTTTCGAAAGCCTGGAAATCGGTAACTAGTTATCTCTGAAAAAAGAAATCACTTAATATTTATGATAAGGACCCGCAGAAGTACAACTCGCTCAAAAATGAAACAGTTTGTGAGACTGAAGTGCTTTTGGTTGTCTGCTTCACATGAATTACCCGTTATGTCAGATGACATATCCGTACTCATATATACATACGTAACGCAAAAGCGTGTCTGTCTGTTTGCTACTTAATCACGACTAAACCACTGAACCGATTGTAATGAAATTTGGGAAGGATATAGTTAAGATGTTCAGGATGAACATAGGCTATAACTTTTATTTTTTAAATGTGTGAAAAGAAACATAGAAAATGATTTTGACCGTAAATGCCGATGAATTCGAGAAAAAAGAGAGGAATATTCGCTTATGCCGCCTAAACGGTTAGAGATTGGTGACAACTATGAATGGCAATATTATTTGCCTTTAAGAATTCTATAAAAAAAGTTCGCGACAACATATGTTTACGATGGCTTTAATTGAAGATTATTTAAGAGACTTCAATTCAATCATAAAAATTTATATATATATTGTTCTGTGCATTTAACAAAGATTTAAAACATCTTTAAATCGTAAAATTTGGACGATTGGTTTAGATTTTAAAAGCGTTTTAATAAAATGGTGCAGCAGCGTTACCATCGTTGTGTCTTGCGTCGGAAGCGAAAATTCGACCGCGGTTCGCGGCGAGTAGGTTCGTTGGTCTAACAAGTAAAAACAATTCCGGGCAGCGTCGGGAAATCAGCTAGTATTTAATATAAACTTTGAAAACTCGATTTTCGGAGGAAGTTTCTTCCATAAATAACTCATAAAAGTTTTAAGAAATTACCTTTTACTTTGTAAACAAATATCACAAATTAGTTACATATTTTTGAAGTATCCATCCAGTTACTAATTTGTCTTAATAATGCTGTTTCTGTACCTTAGGCTGTCATGTTTTATGGGTCGAAGTTTGACATTCTTGACGTGCCTCTACCGAGGAATGCTTCTTATATCAACTGGGCTTTACTGCATGAAGAATCCCCCAAAAACACTCCTGTACTTACCCATGAATCTGCCCTACAGTTGTTTAATTTTACCGCTACTTTTAGTAGGTTCAGTAACTTTCCTCTTACTCTCCAGTACTTACCTGACCTTGAAGTCCTAACAGGTAAGTATAGAAGTGCAGTATATTATATTTGGTATATCTAGGTTCACATTTTTAATATCGATCGTAAAAGTATTCATCTTTTCATTTTTAGGTCTCAAATATTTCGTGCCAGTGGAACAAAAAAATGTACTTCTGAATGATCTAGCTCCAGTGTTGTATATACATTCTGATTGTAATACTCCATTGGAACGTGATGCCTACGTTTCCAAACTTATTAAATACATTCGCATCGATTCATATGGATCTTGTCTGAATAATCGTCAGCTACCCAAATCGTATGTAAGCTATCTTATTTTGTCTTGTTTAAATTATTTTGCTTTAAAAATCTTTTTTTATTTATAGATTAGTTGATCCAATGGAGTGTTTGGATTCTGACAATTTTCTAAATTTTGTCGCAAGATACAAATTTACTTTGGCCTTCGAAAATTCTGTTTGTAATGATTATATTACAGAAAAACTATGGAGGCCTCTTATTGTGGGATCTATCCCAGTTTACTTGGGTTCTCCGACTGTAAAAGTATATTTTTATTGCAATAATTTTATTGATTTAATGTATTATTTGTATTGTTTGTTTTTAGTGAATGTTATCTGTGTTCTATATTTTAGGATTGGCTTCCCAACGTTTTATCTGCAATCTTAGTTTCTGATTTTAAATCTCCGAAAATGTTAGCTGAATATTTGCATCAAATCAATGATGATAACAACCTTTATCAGTCTTACTTGGAACATAAATTGAACAGGGAAGAAAAAATATCCAATTCAAATTTGAGTAAAGCATTGAAAACAAGACTTTGGAGTACAGATAATGATTTTGAGAAGGGGAACTTCGTGGACCATTTCGAATGTTTCATTTGTAAGGAGAGTCATGGAGAACCTAGTTCTCGTGGTGAAACAATCGCGAATTCCCTGCATTATGATTGTCCAGAGCCAGTTTCGCCTTTGACTTGTGAGACCAACGTGTCCAACTGGTGGGTTGATCAATGGCGGATGGGGAAGTGTGAAGCACTTGCATTAAATAGCTTTGTGTCCGAGAGGAAACAGAATTATACAAGAGATGAATTTTACAATAAAGTAGAAGAGTTGTTACTACGACACATATGCTGAAAAAATTTCTAATAAATAAGTTGAAACTTGTATTTACTTTTGTAAACTATTGTGACAGTAAATATTTTATAAGTTTTGAGTAAATCCAACATTTATATTTTAGTTTGTATCACATTTCCTGAAAGGTTTGAAGAGTTTGAAGCAACTTGTTGATGCATCCTTCAACCTGTCGTCATTCGGATAGTACAATCCTCTCTTATTCTCATTTTGGGAAACATTTTATCCCTGCCGTACAGGACTGTATTCACTTCGTCCGAGTAAATACTGGGTGACTTATTTATGTACTTACTTTTCTATTGGTTAAAAGACAATTGTATAAGAAACCGAATATAAAAAACGTATTGTTCTTTTGAAGGTGAGGATGGAAAAGAGTGATACGTAAAAATAATCGGGGAAGGTCAATATTGGTGTCAAAATGATACATTTTGGGTTGCTCCAATGATTAGGACCTGGTGAGGGCGAAACCTCACTCTCAGCGCAATGCGTATTCCCTACTAGGAGTCGAACCAATTATTACGTGAATGGCTGGCTGCCCTGCTCCGCAATGTCCATTTCCCCAGTCCTCCCCTCTATCGCGAATCGAAAAAGAATCGTGCAAGAACTTTGTACATATTTTGTACAAGCAAACCTGAAATTTATACAAGTCGCAGTCATTAGTTATTAACAATCGAAAAATGGGTCGAAAAAATTGAACAATGCTATCTTATTTTTCAAATTGTGTATAGCAAATGAAAATGTTATTAACCTATTGTTTATAATAAATAATGATGAAAATGTAGTCAGTCTCCCTCCATCACGAATCCAAAAATTGAACACTGCCATAACCTTTTATACTACAAGCTGTCGCCCTCATATTTGGCAACCTTGCATGGTAGTCCTAAAATTGCTCGTAAGTACGCTTCATAGCCGTAATCACAGATGAAAAGGCTGCAATATTTCTTGGAGCTCGAAGTATTTGCGTTGCATTATCGTAATAACTTTGTATTTTCGCATCGGTACTGGATTGAAGTATAGTGAAGCAAGAAAATTGTGATTTAGAAAGTGATGTTTTCAGCGTAAATTGTTGGGTGTAGTATATTACCATAACCTAAAACGACGATGTGTTTTCTTGAGTAGAGACCCGATGTGGTATCTTAAGTAACTCTTTGTAGTGGAGTAAAATTATATTATGAAAGGTAATATCAAGCAGTTTCGTTAGTTTATTCGCTATATTTCATTTTATTTTGGTTATGGATAAAAAGGTTTCTTAAGAAAAATGATGAACATAATCAATTACACAAGACCTAAATATGTGCCGCAACCCCATCTTTCCTTATATTTTATCCTTATGTTCTTTGGAGTCTCAGTTTACAACGAACTGAAGACATGGATGAAGTACACTGTTAAGTACAAGACCATAGTTATCGATCTTCAGTTTTTAATTAAGTGAAGAAAATGTAATATTATTCCAAAAATTATTGCAAATTTTAAGTACGATTTGTTTCTTCTTCGTTTCAATAATAAATATAGGAAATATGAGTGAGTACTCACTACATTTTAGAGGTTGATATTGAACTTGGAAGAAAGGGTCCTTCATTCCCGATCTTTTATTTTATACATAGTGTTATTATGCTAAATGATACTTTGACTCGCAATATGTTCAATGTGTTCTATCTCTTTCAAACGAATAAGTATAAGAGAGCGTATGACAAATGTAGAAATCTTTGAAAACAGTATTGTGTTAAATAAACTTACATTGACAACGCTGATTTTAGGAAAGTATTGTTTCTAAAATGTAACTAATTATAATATACCTCAAACTATCGTAAACATAGCATTAAGTTTAGTTTAACCATATATTTTTATTATATTGCTTATGAACTCGACCGGACTACGCTCCGTCTCATCGGACTACCTTTGACAGATAATACAGTGTCTTTCTCAGGCCACGGCTTGTAGTATAGAAGGCTATGACACTGCTATCGTATTCTGAGTATTTTGATCAGTTTTGTATAAAAAGTCTACCTATTGTTTGCAACAAAAAGTTATGAGAATGTCGCCATACACAAATTCAAAAATTGAACAATGCTATCTTATTCTTTGAATTTTATACAATCCCCGAATCGAAAATGCTGTTAACATATTGTTTAAAAAATATTGAAGAAAGTATCGCCATGCCCCTCCCCCATACATGGCTTCGAAAATTGAATGGTTATATTAATTACAGCTACAACATGAAAATTCTGTAGCGAATTAAAATTGATGATTGAAAATACCTAAAACAGATAATTTTTAACTATCTGGAATTATTTTTAACTATTATCTGCTCAAAATTCATATTTCTGTGGTATCTTTTGCATTTCAAAAATATGACTGACCGTAACGTATTAATTAATAAATACGTCTAACGTGTTCACGCGAATCACTGGCCGTACCCAATCCCTTCTTTTAAGATTGTAGCCAGAGGACATCTAGTCCTCGATACCGACCCTGCTGAGTGGGCCAGGTAAGTGGACAGATGACGTAGCTGTCATTCATTGATCTCTTACCAAAAATCTAATCTAATACATAAGGCTACCTTCTCCCATTAAATATGTTACAATTGGCGTCCCAACGTGGACCCCTCTTATTTTCATAATCCAAATATGTTACAATATGGAAAAATACAGATATCTTACTCTTATTTTACGAGAAATACTTGTAAGTTTCAATCGGCTATCTCGTAGTCTCATGGTGCGTT
Organism: Laupala kohalensis; assembly: GCA_002313205.1. Lineage (NCBI taxonomy): Eukaryota > Metazoa > Arthropoda > Insecta > Orthoptera > Trigonidiidae > Laupala > Laupala kohalensis. Next base: position 17,377 of record NNCF01132483.1, on the reverse strand, counting down.
TTTGCTGAGACTTGATATATAGGGGGGTTTTAATATCAGGAATCGAATGGCATAAGTGTCAATCTTGTGAAAACTCGTTTTACAAAATTATTATACGTACGATAAATGTAAGTTTAAATCGGCTTACCTCTGCGATCATAACACACTTCCTTCCCTTCTGAGATACATCCGCTGGGTGCTCACCTATATTGTAAAGAAACTCGATAATTAAAGGGTGAATGGAGTAGTGGGTAACACTCACCTGATTACATTTGCCCTAGCACTTGCGTCAATAAAAAAACAAGTGGATTCGTATTATTTTTAATTAAGTGGAAACAACACTCAGGGTTCCTTGTTAAAGGAAAACGCATTTACAAAATAAAATTGACTTAATTATTCCTGATACATTTCTAATTATAACTACCATGCACAAACCCCCAAAAATCACACGTTATCACACAACATTGACATGAAATTTTTAAAAGAATTTCTGGTATTAATTATTACCTGTTAATTACAGCAAAAAACATTAATTAAATTTAGAAGGTCATCATTACTGCTCTTTTTTTTCTGCCCTCATTAAGAATACAATCACAAAAGTTCTGAGCGAGGGCCATTACTATTCTGGTTCGTTGCACTAGATTTTCTCGCCGCCACTTAAACATCTATTACTGATCGCAGTCAGTGTTCTCAGGTTATCTTTTCGTTGATAATCAGATTGATTAGCATCGGCTCATGCGGTGCGTCCTCCCTCGTACCTGCCAGTCGCCCAATCAGTGTTCAAAACCAGCCTCCTTTGGAAGTTGCCGCGCCTGCCTGGAGTTTCTCGTTCTCGGAAGTTGCAGCGTTCCCCGTCATAATACAGTTCTTTTACAGCGAGAGTTCATTCAACTCGATGCAACGCGAGTAAATAGTCTTTACAATCGCCACTTGTTACAAAACAAAACATTTGATCTCCGACTAGTTTTCGGATAGATTATTAAAGTTGAAACTTTGAATATTCTGCATAATTTGGAATAAGATCAAGTTATCAATTAAGTCGTTGCCTCGTAGTGTACGTCAACCGTCCCTAGACAATTCTCAAAAGCTGATAGTCGAGCCCCCTCACACCCACGCTCTCCGGGTCGCTCTCTATTGTTATCCTTTTAATTTCTAAAGGGCTTCTACCTCTCTTCACATTCACGATACGAGTTTCTCTTGCAGCTGCACTTTAAAACCCAAAATCTGTCACTAATGTTGACCTTGTCTCTTTCAAAATACTTCTTGTAATTTTCCGTTGCTTCCCAGTTTAAATCTAACGACGCCATCCATTAGGTGTTAGCAAATTTTCTACTTACTTCCCCCTTTTAGCCTAAAATAAATACGTCGGACTCAGACACTCTTCCTATCTCTGAATTTTTATGACCGTCCTCCGAACAACAAAATACGAAACTCTGCGCCCTTCACAACGGTCACTTTTCCTCGCAGCTGCGCAGCAGAAATTGCCGTTACGATTCCGCCCGCTTACGAAACATTGTGCTTGTCATAGTTCTCATTACTCTAATTAATAATTAAAAATTAATAGATTCTTACAATATGTCATTACATTTTACTGTTCTGTGGAATGTTTTACGCTGAAACAATGCTCAGCACTCGCTACCGGTGACTGTAATTTTAAATGACACATTTTCCAGTAGCACGGACGCCAATTCGTAACATCTGGATCTCCGTCATCGGTATCATAATAAGAAATAATAAATCACCGGTAAAATAGGAATCCTTTTATTAAAAAAATATTCGAAAATATTCTTATTATATATTGAATAAATGCGAGCGTTGCTCTATTCCCTGGTAAAATAATGCTAAAACTTAGAGGAAATATGAAAAGTTTTGTTTTTTATACATTTTAACATAAATTTCATTAAATTAACTTATCAAATTAGTTATGAAAAATGTCTATAAATTCATTTATTAAAAACTTATTATAAAATTCCTTTTTTATAATAAGTAAATCCGAGTGTAGCTCGGTCCCCTGATATTACTATATAACGCTTTAAAGAATAGTTTAAATTATATTTTTGTTTATTATTATTATTTTTATTGTAATTTCTAGATTAGTAATGTCTTTAGAACTTACTTTCTATTCCTCATTGTTCCACTATGCGTAAGCTGGTCTTAGACACATGCCACACATGATGGTACTTGGATTGGCAAAAGTCGGTGGACGGAGTCCTGGACAAATTTCGTACTTTTCGACCATCATCAATATCGTAGTAATGCAAAACGTATGGTTAATTCACTTTTACTTTTCACGTAGAAGATAGAATGTGTTGCAGACCTAAGCGAATCGATGAAATTAAATTCGCGCTAAAATTTTAGAGTATAACTTGCTTTTTTTCTTCCACCGGAAAGTTTTAAGAATTTCATGTTTGAACAGATTATGAGATTGAAAATCACCTTATTTTGTCTCATTTTAATTATTTCCGTGCTTTAAACATGATTATTAAATTATTTACGTGTTGGTGAAAAAATATTTAAAAATTCATGGACTTAATTTATAGGGATGGGAAATTGATGGAATAAGATATTAGTATTTCCACATTTTAATTTGTCATGTAGTAAGGATATTGAAATATAAAGTATTCGTAAAAATATTCGATTGAAAAAAACATGTTGTGATTACGCCACTGAAAACATGTTATTAACAATCTTTTCTGGTAATCTGTGCGCAGTAACTATAAGAAAACTGAGGAGACAAATTGACTTGATATGAAGGACAAGATTGCTTTCAGCTTTGTCATCTGTTTCATCAGTACTAATACATTTTTAACTTTATAAAAGGCCTTTCAAAAAAGACAAAAGTATATGTGTAGAAATTTCTAAATCATCTCGACGTTTTTACTCTGAATTTCCTTCTTCAGTGTGAAAGATACGTTTACAGGAAATTGATTAGAAAGCATAAATTGCAAAATATGCGTTTCAAATAAGAGAGGGATTATAACATAGGTAGGACCTGTTCAGAACATATTACATCCCTAATGCCGTATTTGATGAATATGATGGATCTATCTTTGTATATGAAACTTTCCATTAAGTATAAAAATAAAGAAGAAATCCTGATTATTCATCAGAAAATATCAGTTATCAATATCATTTATCAGTAGACAAAATCTGATTGAAAAATAATATTTCTATTCATTAGAATAGAAAAAACCGAAATATAATTTACAATCTTTGTGAAATGTCTGCCAGAGAATTGGATTTATTTTTCTATTTTTGGATTAAGATGAGAAAAAAAGGGTCATTCGACAAATTTGGTTTAATAACAAATAGTCCAGTCACCCGGTATATTTTACCTGGAAAAAGGTCCGAAGTCAATGATCTTTTAATATGTTGTATGTAGGTATTATGTAGTGTAGAATCCAAGTTTTCCAATTAAAAAACTCTTCTAACTTCAGGGGAGTCAAAAAACCTCGAAATTTTCGGACACTTCAAGTTTTTTGCTTGTAACTCATAAACAACGCGTTCTAGCCAGAAACATTTCGTTACGAAAGTTAAAGAGCATTAAGTTCCTATAATTTACAGTGCTTTAACGTGTTTTAAACCAAATATGTACCGATATATAGTGTTTCAACATTTTAAAAATATTTAAAAAAATGCGGGATTTCCCTAGTAACTTTCATCTTTCAACATTTCTATGTGGACAATAATAGTAGTAATGTTAGGTATCTCTAAATTGACTATTGAACAACATCAACCCCCACCCCTAGGACGGGCCTTTCCACGTGAAGTCATCCAGCGCTGTAACCCATCTGTCACAAATTTTAATTAAATTTTAAGTGATTCGAGCTAGGTATATTAGATAATTCCCAAAATTCGGTAGGATTTTGTTTATTATTTTGCAAGATATGAATTTTTAAAATTATAGAGGTTTCCACCTCTTAATGTCATTTATGGGTGCAAGGGTTACGATTTTTTTTATTAATCTCCCCTTATTACAAATACTATACAATACTGTACAATAAATCGATAAATTTTATAAGAAAAATCCTTTTGTTTAAAAGCACAACTTCGCCACATTACAAGAGTGTTCCCGTCCCCACCACGAGGAGGTGGAGGTGAGTACATTCCTTTATTATTCCTCTTGGGATATGTGAAGCAACTCCTTTCAATATGTTACATATTTGACACAATTTATTCACGTATTCCGCAAATGCTTCATACGATTGCTCTGATCGCACTATCTCCGGGCAACTACGTTTATTGAAGAAATCTTTTTTGTTTTTTATAGTCACAATATGCTCCATGCGTTTCTCATCGTAGTAGTGACATTCCCATAATTGGTGTTCTCTGTCTTCCTTACCAGCTTTACACAGACACATATCATCAACCGCACTCTTGATAAATATTCCTTGAAGTTAACGTGGCCTGTTAACATATCTAGAACCGCTCCTGTTGGTTTACACCATTTTTACGATTTCTCATTGTAACTGACTTGCGTAATGAACTGGTATAATTGTCTCCTTTTGTCTGTTGTTCGCCAACGTATTTGCCATGCAACTAATAAACGTTGCGGTTCTCCACCTTTCTTTCTTGTCATCCTTCAATATTTTTTCATTCTCAATTTTAACCTCCCTTTTGCTCTTCAATTAAAACCGTAGATACTTCTTTTGAAGATGTAACTGTATTCTCCAAAGTCTGCGTCGCCACAGTTGCGTAACATCCACTGACATGTAAGAGGCACATTCTCTGTAAACTGTAAACTCGACGCTGGATAAACACATTGCTAAGTCTGTTCTCCCATACATTTGCACAATAATCAATAATCGGCCTCAAGCCCCCTTTGTAAAGATTTATCAACTTCTCATGCGGTAAGTTATATTTGTTGAATCCTACACACCTGAGGCTGTGGTATACCTTTTTAAATTTGTCCATAACGTGTGTTGTTGAAAGTTTAGTTTCTCGTCTACCATTACACCTAGGTATTTCACACTCCGCTTTATGGAAATTGTTGGTCCGTATAATTAAAGAATCGGATTTCGGCGTTTTGGATTTGGATATCCGAAATATAAACCATTTGTCTTTGAAGTAGACATTTTCAAACGCAAATTCGCCATTTCCTTCTCACAATCGCACATAACTGCTGCACCTCTCTCTTCGATGTCTCTTCGGCTATTTGCAAAGACATGCAGTGCAAGATCATCCGCGTAAGCGACAGCTGTTAATCCAGTGATAGCGAGATTAACCAGCAGCCCATTTATTAACACGTTCCAGAATAACGGTCCTCATCTAGAAACCTACGGACACCATTTCGTCGTCTTCTTCAGTGTTGTCGCTGCGCCTAGCCGAAATTATATATTTATGTTGCAGAGAAATGACTTATCCATATTTAATAAGTATTTTTTAATGTCTGCACTACTAAGTCCCAACTTGCGTTGTCAAAACCCCCGTCGATATCGATGAAAATTACTAGAGCATATTTAGTTGTAAGACAACGTACCGCATCCACAAGGTAGTGTATTTCCAGTTCAATGGACCTTCCCGGACGAAATCTGTACTGATGTTCGAAAAGTAAATCATTTTCTTCTAAATGGTTGCAAATCTCGTTATGCAACTATTTATCAAGTACCCTACGTAACGTCGGTAGTGTTATGGGTCTGTATGAACTCACGTTGTGCATATCTCTCTTCCCTCCTTTCTTAAATACCCGGGGAACTCCTATTTTCCATTGTATTGGAAAACAGTTTTGAGAGATACGCTTTTTGAAAATATGCAGAACCGCTCCTTGATTGCACTTATATTCTCTTTGAAGCGTTTCATGTGTCACTTCACCAAACCCGGGCTCTTTTCGCCCGGGCAAAATCTGTATTTAAATATTTAACTTCCTGTCTGTTATATTTTCTTTATTTGTGTTGTGTCCCGTCAGGGAACGAATCAACTAGAACAAGTTAAAACTCAACAACGGGTTGTATTGCAGTAATTGTTACAGTGAACAATTATGTCCGTGCCAAGCGGACTCAGAAAATACCAAAAGCGTAGCCGTGTCGTTATCCAAGAGTTCTATCAGTCCAGTATTTCGGTGTCCAGTGAGAGAGATCCAAAGTCGATAGCAGCGTGGTTGTTGTCGTTGATAAGGTTGTAGATCGTGGTAACTCGTAACTCTCTCTGCTCACTCCGCTTCATTCTTCTTCTGTGGTGCCTTTCCGACGCCCTTTTATATAACCACCGCCCTGGAGGCGGTGGTGGCGGTGACCTGCTGGCCGGATGGCGGCGGTGGCCATGCGCGGAGAGTTCTCTGCGCAGGCCGTTTGGTGGGGAAGGAGGGGCTCCTATTTCGCTCGCTCTGCTTGAGCGCGCCCGGCACGATCGTTGCTGCGACGGCGGCAAATACAATTAGTGGTACGCATACCACAATTTGGGACAGCTACAGGCAGCACGTCACCCCATGATACCTCCTCTGATGCAATAGGAAAAATTTTCTCTAGCAGTATCGTTGTCATTTCCTCCCAACTGTGTTAAACTCCCATCATTAAGTCGTAGGGGGTACTATATCTCTCCTGCCTTGATCTTTTCTCTTACTATTGCATAGGGTATAACTCAACATGATTTTTCAATACATTCGTCTAGATAAGTGGTCCAATATTTTTGCTTCCAATCCTTTATTTTGTTTAAATTCCCACTTCGCCATCTGATGTAGTTTCAATTCAATTGTCAAGTTCTTGCCCTGTTTTTTTAAGCGACGGACAACACGCAGTAATTTGTTCTTTCCCCGCTATAAAATCGTCAATTCCTTCGACCACCACTGTTTCCCTGGTCTAGCACTCTCTACCCGTAAACTCATGGTACTGAAACCTGCCTGAAGCATTCCTATTTGCAGCCTATAGATTTCCTCCAAAAGAGTTTCCTCTTTTTCATCGAACGGTAAAGATGCCCAATTTTTATTAACTGCAGTCTCATAACGTTTCTAATCCTGTACTCTCAACCCCATAGTAAAAGCGTCCCTCTGCGTTCCCTATATCAATAATGAAGGCTTTGTGTTCACTAGTAACGTCTTGTATAATCCTCGATTCATGAACCTGTACGATTATGGCAGGGAATGGGTAGAAAGCTGTTTAGCATGGTTTACGCTGAAAACAGTGTTGATAAGATCCTGTCTGGACATGCGTATGCCACGGATGTTCGAACGCACACCCTCACTCACTGCACTGGCAAAACGTGTTTTTTAAATAAAAACTTATCGAGATATAGGGCTGTCGCGTTGGTCGTTGCTATGTATATATTTAGCATTGTCTTTGTCCCAACGTCGGGAGAGGATAGACCCCAGAGGAAATAATTAGAATACTCGCTTGGCAATAGTTAGAGTAATTCTCTATTCAGGTCTTGGCGTTTGGTTAATAAAACATTGACATTTAAACTATAACAAAGATTTAATAATTGAGTTCGCAAATGAGCTCGAGGAGAGCTTATAATTAAAAAGTTATAATAATGCTCCTATAAGTAAATGATTACATAGTTATGCTAAATGCCCTTATCGGAGCAAGAGATCAATATATTGCATTAACATGTTCTAAAGACTCGTAAGGACGTCAGGGTCCATTTAGAATGTTCCATATGCTTCCAATTACCGTCATCAGAACTGTTGTCGGCTGCGCTCCGTGATGCCGCGCAGGACGCTTCTTGCGTCCCGTCGCCGACATGCCCAGCCTCGGATACGTCACATCGTCTCCAGCGAGTTCCCCATGTAAGAGATGATGATCAAGAAGCAGAAGAGAAGGAGCTCGGATGGGCGGTCACCAGATTAAGTAACCGTGTGGGGTGTGCGGGGGATTGGTATGTAACTTCCCGAAAGCGCAACGAACCCTGGAAACCGCCCTCATAGGGGTGGGGGATTCCATGTGGATATTTGAATGTATTGAGGAGCTCTTCTTGGTAGGAGAAGTCATTTGGAAGGGAATCGTTGCACACGGCTCTACGATAATTTGTGGAGATGGTAAGGCGTTGTCTTATGCATTTAAATGCAATTAGGAAGAAAGAGGGAGGAATGTCACATGGAGGGGGTGACAGAGTGCATCTGCGTGGCAAGTCATACGATCGTGTGTCATCTCGAGCTTGACCGCAGAGAAAAATAGGTTCTCTGGGAACCTCGCCACAGCGACGGGACAAACAGGAAAAGGTTCTTATCTCTCGCGACTGACGCCACGGAGTTCCGTCTGTCACGATTAAAATGACACTAACTATTTAAACTATCGATTTAAAGATCCACCCTGGAAATATATTATAAAACTCTTGCGTAATGTCAGCTTTGCGTAATATTATAAATCTTTGCGTAATGTCAGTCCCGTGACAGGGCTTCAATATTTCGAACATATTTTCATAATATCGAAAATCTGGGGGAAATGTGGGATTTTCCCTAGTAACTTTCATCTTTCAACATTTCTATATGGATTACGTTCAATAAATTAAGCAGTAGGAACCCTACTCTTAGATGTTCATTTCAGAATAAACATAATTATCGATGTATAAAAATGTCTACTACTAGTGATGGCATATTATATTATTGACTAAGTAGAATATAGATACATTATTACAAATTAGTCATTAATATTAATTCATAAAAGTCTTGACCTCTTTGACCCCGATGACAAGCCAGCATGTCGCGTACGCACAAGATGGCAAGGTGGTATTTGGATTTTATAATGGAGTTGGAAAATATTCGGTAGCGAAGATTGTCCAGATTCGAAGATCTTATCTGTGTCCATTTTTCCACCATAGTGAGTCTACAACGAGCAACCACTGCTATCACTCAGTCTTTATACTGCATCCCCTATGCGATAACCATCGCTTAAAATGCAGATGTTTTGAAAAACTTGTGACATTTGAACAAGCGCGTCGAGAGTTGCAAATATAGAATATATTAGAACTTCTGAGACGTACCGCTCAAAAAAAGAAGGAAAACGAAGCAAAACAACAGGCATCATCTGGATCATGCAGGATGTGGAAAGATATTATTCTGGGCAGTATCTTCGTGTTTGTGCTGATGGTGGTCCACTTTATCTAAACATGCGTGATGTCTTGTCCTGTCTGTTTGCAAGAGACTATTCCACATGAGTTTTAACACGAAATAGACAAATCTCTCCTAGAACAGTTGTTTCGCAAATAGTCTATATAATTTTCAACGGGGCTCCGAGGTGCTACAATTAAACTAATCCTTCCTTATATTTATCTTAAAAATTTATATCAGTTACTGTATAATATAGTTTATGTCATTTAAAATATAAGCAACATAGTCGATATTCATTTTTCAAAATTTTAATTGTTCAACTTTTTTCAATTTTTTTGTCCTGCCCCCATTTTGAAATACTCCATTCAAACTGTACAATTTATAATATTAGTTTGAATGTAAAGTGGTTTCACTTGTGAAGTAAAGCAGTAACACATTAATTTATTTGTAAAATTTCTTAAATTCTTAAGAAGCATGTCACAAAACTTTTTATCTGGGGGCCCCCGATATGACCATGAACCGGGACCCCGGAAGGGATAGTTACGCCACTGTATTGAATGGTCTCATCTTCCGCATGTTTAATAGTCATAACATTATAGAAAATAGTATCACTTTACGTGATAATTGCCAATTGACAACACTCCTTGCTCTTTACAACCGTCTTTGTTCACAACCATGATAGGAGGGTTGGGTGGGGGTATAACGCGGAGAAAAAAAAGTCTCCACTTGCTTGTGTATCACGTGACCGTTTCCACAATCATCTCTCACACCGCGCTTGGTGGAGTGCAGTGGGTCTTCAGCCGTTGTCACAGAAGCATGATTCTATTTGCGCACGCAGGTGATTGCAAAAACGCAAAACACGTATGCGGCCCTTCCCCGTTCAACCTCCGTCGTTTCCAACAAACAATTTTTTTCAAAAAATATATTTAGTTTTCTTGGGGCGGGAGGGGGTGATGCCACCCACCATGGGCGTGCTCCAATCTGTTCTCCAACTATTCCATGTGTTCTCATGGCTTGTGCTCAAAACGACATCCTCCGCTCTTCCCCACCTCTGGCGGGTGTGCTCATGGCCCCATGTGTGTTAATACTGTAGCTGTTCTCATAGCCACATATGTGTTATTCTTATCAAACCACAACTTTCGGTGACAAGCTTATCAGTGTGCTCATAGCCCCGTAAGTCTCCTACTAATTGTGTAGTTTATTAGTGTGTTAATGCCTGTTCTATGCGAGTTTGAATATATACAATTTTCCTCTACAGCTAAGTTAATGTGGCAGGTTTGCAATACGTTTAATTATTCAAAAATTGTTTAAACAATGTTTTGTGTTGAGTGAATGATTCATTGTACTTTAATAAACATTATTGTAGTTCTTGCTGAGTCAAATTATTTATAATAATTATAAATGTGTGCCAGGTATCTGTTGAGAACGTTCGACGGTACGGAGTGTGATGAACAAATTATTTTTCGTATTTATTAATGGATGACAATTAAATTAAAATGTGATTAAAAGTTTATATATGGTAAATCCGGACAAGAATTATAAAGTTTATTACTGTGTTAATGCCTGTACTATACGGCGTTGAATATGTACGTATTTCCGGGGAGTGGAATTTTACCCCTNAAACATTCGGCCCCCTCTACAGACTCGTAAAATAAAGATGTGGACGACTCGGAATCTTACCCCCCACATTTTAGGCAACGTGTACGGCCCAGAAAATTACCCACGGGAATCTAAACCCCTCGCAAGGAATCTAAGGCAACGTGTACGACCCGGAATCATACCCCCGAAGACATCAAGGGCAGTGTAAGGGTTAGAAACTTTCCCCCTTCCCAAGACCTTTAAGGCGAAGTGTACAGGCCGAAATCTTGCCCCCCGGAAACTTACCCTCCTTCTCGAGAAAAATGTGAGGCAAACTGTACATATTTACATAGCGTAACACCAAATCCCTAGCCGATTTTGTCTGTTTCCACAATTTTCTCACTAACTACAAAACTTGCATTATTTTAACGAATGGATAATGTGCTTTAGAGAGGAAGGAAATAGATGTATCACTGAACGACATTTGATGTATGACGAAAGTGTTGAAATTAGATAAAAACCAATCGTCAGAGAGGTATCTTCGCGTGTTTTCTTGAAATTACTCAATAGAGAAGCTACTTCATCTTGTATAGATATATCAGTGAGGTTAACCAAACCATTCTAGTTTAGGACCTAATTTTGACTTACCATATAAAGCAAATAGAATTCCAGTAGAATAACTAATCTATGATATTGACAGTATATTGTGTGGAATCAAAAAGAGGCACAGGACACCTTACAAGCTCGATGTACCAATATTATTCCTAACTTTTTGAACCGAAACACTTCCCACTACACAACTAAGAAAGACCGTAAATTACATAAACTAGTACGTAGAACAAAACAGTTCTTCAGAGATCGGTGTTAGTTCTCAATATGGACAAAACTAACAGCACTGTATTAATGTACAAATCTGAATATATAAGCAAAATGACCAAGATCCTTGAAGACAAGGAAACTTACATAAAACTTGATAAAGATCCCATCAGCAAATATCACGAAATTAATAATAGTTTAGTATTAGATTTATTTAGGAAAGGGCTCATAAACACAAGTTAAATCGCAGTTAACTAATTACAATGCGCACAGCCCCCTAATTTATTGTATTGTTAAAAATCATAAATCAGGGAATCCATTACCGCCTATTATTAGTTTCATTAACAGCCCAACATACCAAACTGGAAAATTTGTAGCCATGATAATGAAACAGCTAAGTAGTAACTGCTATAATGTACGTGATTCATTTGAATTTTATTCCATAATCATATATACGGTGTTACCTCAGAATTACAAACTAATATCATTAGATGTGAGCTCCCTGTTCATTATCATTCCATTAGATCTTGCCATGGATATTATTTCTAAAATATTTCCAGAAATAGAATCAAATTCCAAATTTAATATACTTGAAATTAAAGAACTAAACAAATTATGTTGTGATGAATATTTAGTATTTGATAACCAACTACCTCTGTAGAACGATCAACGTTGTAGCTATGGTGTCCCCTCTAGCACCCATAATTGCCGATTTAGTAATGAATGACAGCGTCACGAAGAAGATTCCATTCCAATAACCATTGTTGTGCAAATATGGAGACGATTTGCTCTTGGCAATACCGCATGACCAAGAACAAAAAATAATAGACGCATTCAATTCTTGTCATGATAAACTACAATTTACCATGGAAACAGAAGCGAATAATCAAATATCATTTCTTAATAGATTGTTCCTCAGAAAACCTGACGGCACTATAGAAGTTGACTGGTGGAGAAAGCCCACGAGAACGGGCAGATATTTAAACTTACTTTCCCATCATCCACTAAGACAAAAAATTAGTACTGACCTAGCTCTAAAATACAACACCATTAATCTTAGTGATACGCGTTTTCATGAAAAAAAAACCCCTCATAATTGTCAAAGAGATACTCATAAAGAACTTGTTCCCCGTTAACCTCATCAACAACATTCTCTACGACACACAGTTACCTGCCAAACAATATATACTACCCCCCAGTCAACAAATACAAGACAAGACCAAGAACATATAAATCCATTATATACGTAAAAGAACTGTCAGAACCTCTCAAGAAAGTTTTAGAAAATGAAAAAGTAACAATAGCTTTAAAAAACAATAGGAAAATCGGTCAAGTTGTAATTTCAAAAACCAAACGGCCAATCGACCACGAAAAGAGAAAAGATGTTATTTACTCAATACCATGTGTAGAATGCAAAAAGGTTTATATAGGGGAAATGAGCCAATATATCGAAAAAAGAATGAATCGGCATAAAAATGACTTAAAAAGGACTTATCAGCAATGTGCGTTAGCGCAACACCCTATAGAAGAAAAACATTCGTTTAAGTTTACTAACGTGAAAATTTTATACCAAGAAAGTGTAACATAAAAGAGAAAAGTCAAAAAAATGATTTATATTGTACAGTCGGAATACTGTCAACAAAAAATCTGATGTGGATAATCTCAGCAAAGTTTACACTGATTTAATAAAGTCGTCAACAATAGAAAACTAACAATGGAAGATAACAGGCAATGAAATAACTACAGTGTGTAATGTTTATATTAGTAATTTTAATTTTTATTATGTAAAGCAAGTTGTAATTGGGAATGAAACGTAATCTATAATATAATTAGTATGTAATTTTATGTTGTTAGGTTATCATGGTATTGTATAATGTTAAACAACAATTGAAATGTTATATAGTAGAATTATTATATGTATCGTAACTAGATTAAGTATTTCCACATTATGACAACATGGCAAACAAAACCTCCACGAAGTTTTCCTCATAAGTAGCACATTCGAAATTGAGTCACACAGCCGTGAGCAACGCTTGGGTGATGGCATGCGACAAGGAAGTGTGCGACTTATGAGGAAGACAGCGTATTCAACTAGGAGAGTGTTTATTTCATTGTCTTAATTGTAAAATTAGATTTTTTGTGGGGCTTTCTGGCTCGTCAACGGTAAGGTCATTAGAGCCCTTTCAGGTAGCGAAAAATGCTGTTTCGCACCATAGAGAAGAGTCGTAAAGACTCTTCCCCGTGTGTGGGACTCGCCGAATATCTCAACCATACCCACTAGAAAACTCTCCTGAATTCAACAAATATCTAAATACAAAGATAAAAGGAAAGAAAAGGAAACAGTTACCGAACACATTATATCATAAAAAAGAAAAAAATACTAAAAATTATAATTTGGAAATTACGGAATGGAAGGATAAAAGGAAAGAAGACAGGGAAGAGGAAAGAAGAATGCAAATTTAAACCCTTCCGAGAACTTGTGGGAAAAGTTCCGATATAATAAAATTCAATAGTTTATTAATATCATCCATTTCATTTCCGAGTATTGTTGGTAAATCTGCAGTCAGACCAATTTGTCTCTGTACTCTGGTGTATTTTCTGCAATCAGTTAGTGGATGACGCACTGTCAAAGAAAAGCTACACTCCTCACAAACGGATTCATTATCAAGTAGTAAGATATACCCTATAAGTGAGATGACAATATCCTATGCGCTGGCGGGTTAGCAAGACGTCGCGCCTGGCTGACCTACAGGAACTGCTCAATGAGTTAACAGAGGCTTTGATAAGTCGGAACTTATTCCCTTCAACAGCCAACCACTCATTGTTCCATTCACTCAGAATCCTCGTCTTGATGGAAATTAGATCAATTTTGGAATCGTAAAAAAATCCACGCGATTCTTAACGCATGCCGCTTTTGCGGAAATGTCTGCTTCCTCATTTCCTCTGATTCCCACGTGTCCGGAAATCCAGCAAAACATTATGCTCTCTCCATCACTTCGGAGCGAGAAAAGCACATCCTGGATGTTCTGGATCAGCTTATCAGCTTAATCTGGATTGCTTGAAGGGCACTTAGAGAATCAGAGTTAATAAGGAAATTTGATCCGCGGGAGCATTTTGTTGATCGCAGTGCTCTCAATACGGCGTAGCAATCAGCGGTGTAAACGCTGCACAGGTCGCCAAGACGGTAGTCACATGTCTTACGGTAAACACAACGGAGCAGCCGACACCATCAGCCTGCTTCGACCCGTCTGTAAACACAGGAAAACGGAATTCTCGACAAACGCTGTTTGTCGAGAATTAGGTGATAGTATACTTTTAACATCGCAGCTGGAGTGTTCTTCTTGTCATGATGCAGAAGATCGAAATTAATCTTCGGCTTGTGCAAAGCCCAAGAAGGAGTCTTACTAAAACTTTGATTTAAGACATTAGGTGTGCGTATATTCAAGGTTTCCAAAATTTGTTTACAACTATATCGAAAAGGTTTGGTTGCTCTCAGTCTGTTGTAGAAACGGATGGAAGAAGAGGAAGGATGAAATACTGCGTTGTGTACAAGATTGTCGGGTAAAGTTACCACGTGGCAAAATTGTCGTAGCTTGACCAGTTGCCGCTGGAGATAAAGAGATGGTTCGCCACTCTCGGCATACAAACTCGGAATGGGACTACTACGGTAGACTCCCTTAACTAGTCGGATTCCTGCGTGGTGGACACTAACTTCTTTAAATTGTGTCGTGACGGTCACATGGTATTTATTATTTAGGTCAGACTTACGCGTCTAGGCAGAGAAGGAGGCCAGTCGGTCGCATGACGTAGGTGCAAGTTACGTATAAATGCAGGGCACGGAGGAGGCCCACTCTCGTACGCTTGTGCTCGACTCGACTAGTATACTCGTACCCGGACCGCTCTCGATGCCTAGAGCTCCCTTATTCCGCTAGTCGGAGGATGGCTTTGCGGCCCACGCCAGAATAAGGACTTCACTCTTCGAGCCGGCTCTAGCCGCGACGCTATTGCACGATCAAATGGCCAAGCCACCAACTGCCTCAGCCCGCGCCGACTGTCTCCACGAATCTCTGCTGAACCACCCAGGTCTGCCTCGACGTAAGTATTAAAACACATTTTATCGCATCTGGAGTTTCACTCGAACGGAACATTTCCTCCCTTCCTTATCCTGTGTCTGACGTTCCTCAGACCGGCAGCCGCTCGACGGTCCTGAGCGAACGCCACGACAAAAGCTTGCACGAGCAGAGCTATATACAACGGAGCCATAATCGACCCGAGATCTTATGAGTGCTCGATAAAACTGGAGCTAGGAGGATTGATCAGCGCCCCATTCCCTGCTACTCAGGCACTTCAATAAATTCAGAGACTTTAATGTTCTTGCTCTTAGGTCTGTCAGATGTTCAATCCAATTCAGTCTCTGATCAAAGATTAGGCCTAAGAATTTTACAGAAGGATAGAATTATGGAACGTAGTTCCCCAGGGCGAGGTGAGGTTCTTCCAGAAGGCTCGGTCTCCTACTGAAAAGAACACAGCGTGTTTTTTCAGCAGAGAAAAGAAAGCTTGTCGTCTTCGACCAGTGGTATAATCTTCGGCTAGTTGGATTTGTCATTCCGTACCTTTGACACTTTGTGATGAACAAAAGATGACAAAGTCGTCGACAAAAAGAGAGTGTAGGACAGGATTTTTAACAACGGATGTTATGTTGTTTATGGCCACTGGAAATAAGATCACACTCAGGACAGAGCCCTGAGGAACACCGTTCTCTTGAAGAAGCAGATACGAGGAGTCTCTTCCAATTCTGTAGCTGAAGGAACGCTGATCCAAAAATAACTGTAACATCAGAGGAAGATGTTCTCTAAATCCCCAGACATAGAGTTGTTTTAAAATGCCATGACGCCAAGTAGTATCATAAGCCTTCTCGATACTTCCACTTGTGCCATGCTCCTTCCTTTCTATTTTCTGACCTCCCTTGGTCACCTCTTGTTCTTTTCGATCCCGACGCTATTAGGGCTAGGGTATCTTTCATTTTCCTCTTCCCCCAGGGGACTTACATCTAGTAAGTACGTGTTTGGCGAACACGGGGCCGCGAGCTGAGTCTGGCATTGCTCCCACTTACTTGTGCCATGCTCCTTCCTTTCTCATTTCTGACCTACCTTGGCCACCTCTTGTTCTTTTCGATCCCGACGCTATTAGGGCTAGGGTATCTTTCATTTTCCTCTTCTTCTTCTTTTTTTAAAATGTTTTTTAGTAAAAGTCATGTGATATGTTGGAATTTGTGTTTAGAGTTGTAATGCAGGAGGGTTTTTAGTGGGTATGGCTGAATCATTCGGCGAGTCCCACACGCGGGGAGAGTCATGTTGGCTCTCCCTGGTGCGTAACTGAATTTTCCCTACCTGTACAAGTTTTAAGGGATCTAATGACCTTTGATGTTGACGAGCTCTAAAGACCCACAAAAAAAAAGCCTTCTCGATGTCAAAGAATATTCCGGCGACATGTTGTCTTCGGACGAAAGCATCTTGAATTGCTGTTTCCAGGAGAAATAATTTGTCCATGGTGGAATGGAACTTCCTGGAACCACACTGAGATCGACCCAGCAAGTTATGTCTTTCAAGATACCAGACGAGACGTCGGTTGATATATCTCTCCAGAGTTTTACTGACACTACACGTTAAGACATTGCTTCGATAACGCCTGATGGCTTTTTTGTCCTGTCGTGGTTTTAGTAAAGGGATAAGCGTTCCTTCCTTCCAGGAATTAAGGAATACTCCCTCGGACCATGAAAGGTTAAAGATATCCAGAAGGTATTCTTCCGATTTGAGACTGAGTTGTATGAGCATTTCATAATGAATGGTACCAGAGCCAAGAGCAGTGTCGTGGGCTGTCGCTAGAGCTGACGGAAGTTCTCACATTGAGGGGGGAATGTTCTCTGGTTCATAGTTTGAGGAACAAAGGCCAAAGGAGACGCTTTTTGCTCTTTCCTTTTTCGTCGCGAAATCAGGATCGCAGTTTACTGTAGATGTTACGTCT
>NNCF01132479.1:0-31097 GCA_002313205.1 Laupala kohalensis | reverse complement strand
ATTTGGTCTATCATCTAGAGTTAAGTTCTCTGAACGAGAAAAAGCTATATATCTCCGCGGTAAACGTTCAGTACAGAGACCTAAGCATGTTATATTTGGATGGTGCTACTGTATCTTATCTGTACGACTGGGAGAAAGTTTTATCTGGATTCTTCTACAAATGAATCTACTATCGATGTATGCTTTAAAGGTTATNACAAATTTATCCGCTTATCCACCTAGATCTGTTGTCTCTCTTTAAGTCCCTGCAATTTGGTCTATCATCTAGAGTTAAGTTCTCTGAACGAGAAAAAGCTATATATCTCCGCGGTAAACGTTCAGTACAGAGACCTAAGCATGTTATATTTGGATGGTGCTACTGTATCTTATCTGTACGACTGGGAGAAAGTTTTATCTGGATTCTTCTACAAATGAATCTACTATCGATGTATGCTTTAAAGGTTATTTCATAGAAAGTATTTGTCTATGGATTCTGTAATATATACATTTATATTCTGTGATATATATATTTCCTTCCTAAATTCTAAATTTTCCTAAGTTATTGGAAACTATACATGTGTGTTTCAATGTAAGTTTACCTGAATATCTGCTCACTGTGCATAATATTTTTATGTATTTATACTCAATGTTCATTGTATATAGCAAATATTTCTGCCTCCAGAGCAGCATAACTCAGGGAGGGTTTGCACTATGAGTTGAGATTCGGGGTCTACAGATTCTAAACCCGGTCCTTATTAGCATCCTTGTTAAAGCTATGTTTTCACTCGCCTTATTCTTCACAATATGTCTTCCATTTCTCCATTGTGCACAGAAACATTTTTCGTTGTATTATCTTCACCTTTTAATGACGAAGAAACGAATTGGACTTTGCTAGGATCAAAGGGTTGAAACCGTGGCCAAATCGTCACTCCCGAACAATGCAAAGCAAGTCTAGGAATGAGCTACTATGGTAAATTCATGTCGAGATTGTACGAGACTTTACATGTTAAACACAACGAGTTATTCAATTGAATCAAGGAATGAAAGGGCGTTCTCTACTAGGAGAAGCGCAAAATTACAATCGATATGCGTTTGATACATATCGATACAAGTCTACATTGAAGCTTGTGTGTGTAATATGAAACGGAGGCATCGGGATTACACTGTTGCACCATTATGAAAGTGGACAGTGTAATACAATGCGCGTAGAGGTGGAATAGGAAGGGGAGGTCCATTGAAATGCAAAACATTTTGTTACTGGTTCCAAATTCTTTCGACAATGGTGGTTTTGATATAATAGGAGGGATAAAATCAGACAGATTTAGTGATTCTAACAGTAATATGACTATTTAAGTCGTGTGGATATAAGTAATGAAAATTATTGTAATAATATTGTCGACAATAAAAACAGAAGGTACTTATTAAACTGATCTACAGAATTGTTGAAATGCATACTCAAAATATCTTGTGTTTGATTGGTTTGCACTACGCATCCAAGGACCGTGTCACATGTTTTCTTACATTGTGCTGTTATACGTTTCGGAGAACAGTTCGGAAGAGTAGAGGCTTTTGTATCTCGAGTGTGGCGGCAAGCGGAGCGAATCTGCGATGTCACACATGAAGGCATCGATGATTTATTGAGGTGGTACTAAATTTCCCCGGAACATAATTGGACCAGAAAACTTGCTATGTTCGAACTACGAGCCACTCGACTCATCTCAGTGATCGGTGAATATAATGCAACCCGCTTTGTACCTTGATTACACATTACGAGTACAAGCTCTGTATTCTCAGAGACATGTAACTTTACCGAAAATAATGCAATATGGCTACTCAAACGCGTTGCCAACTTCTACGAAACAAACCGAATAAATATAATATCCGAGGTGACACAAAAGAGACTATTACTCTGGCTTGTTGAATCGAAGAATGGTACTTTCTAAACTATTATTGGGATTTTCTTGTTTACATTACGTAATGAATTTCTTCCTTTATTTTTACAGGAGAAAGATGAATATTCCCAAAAGTGCCACATATCACCACTCCTTATTCTCGCCTAATATTTTTCCGGGATAAACAATATCTCATTAGAATAAAGTACACAATCAAATTAAAATTTTGCAATTGTTTAACGTTCGAATCACATTCATATTTTTTCTAAGTTCTTATGCACAATGTACCATTAATCAGACTTAACATTTTATTAAAATGTTCTGTGTATTCCATTTCCTTCTACCTTTATTAATATTGGTCTATTTTAAAACCATTTGTATATTGACTTAATACTAAAACCAATCGCTATTGAACTACTTCAAGAACCGATGGGATAAGTAAGTTGACAATGGCGTTGAAATTTTCAAGGTCGGAGCGCATGGCGTATTCCAGTATTCCGCAATGAAGCAAGTGATTCATCACCATCATTAAAGCTCAATATTTGGAGTAGCCTCGTATTATCAGGGATGTTTGCCAGAAACACTATCACTTGCAGGAACTATATGTCCTTTTACGACATCAAGTTTAGTGCAATCTATTTACACTAGAGATTAAAAAACCGTACCATATACGCCTTCCATTACTAAAAGTGAAATTTGTAATTTCCGATGTAAGTCTAAAATTCTAAATGCGGAATATCAATCATTGGCAATAAATTGAGTATAATACACAAAATAATAATATACGAAAGGACATTAATGAATGAATTTCAGATACGGTAAGGACTAAGCTCGTAGACAGGGGTCGTAGCAATAGCAGATTTTTTTCTGAAGGCCTTGTAACGACAGTAATTGACTTAATATTTTATGATCATGTAAATACGACCAATTCCAAAAAAATTGTAAAAATAATTCTAGAATATGCGCTCATTGTTAAAGGCACTGAATGTAAAATGGAAATGGGTCACTCTGGTAAAATAAAAACATGTGTTCGAAAGCATCAAGGAAGTATCCATTAACCTTAACTTAATACTATTAATATGCAAACAAAATAGTCACAAATTTTAAAGAAATTGAAATTGAAATTACTTTCTACGTACCTGCAGTGCACGAACTTAGTGCGAACATGACAGTCTTCCACACTTTCACATGCACTGCACTACGCGATTTCCTCCATTTTCTTCTTCATGCCCAAGGCCATCATTTTATATTATACTTAACTAAATTATACTTTTAATTATACGTAACTATTTAATCACTTAACGAAATTACCCTAATTTGCAATTTCCTCAAACTTAGTAGGGTCTACGGTCAACAGATACATCAAATGTTCCAACAAACATTTATTAATTTACAATCCAATATTTAAGACATTCTATTATTTTACCAAATCCAATGGCTGCCCATTTTAAGAAAAGAATCTACTAGAAGACCTCCCCACTGACTCACTGCCTCGCTCCTAACTGTCTGACAACTGGCAGCAAAGTGAAGAACAGCAGAATACTACGTAACAGGTTCTTGCCGCTTCAATTACTTTTCAAAAATCCACGAAAATTCTGATTCTAAAATTCTTATACTATTTTTTACGATCAATTTATTTATAATTTCCCTCCTTTTAATGGAATAGTTTACACTTATTCTATGTAATTTACTCAAAAGATTGAAAGTAGCTATTTCTGATAATAGCTGCCAACATCCCTTTCTTCGGTAAAAGTACTGCAACTGAATCTCGAGGACAAGGAGTAGGAACACGCTATAAGCATAGCCAATAAGAATGCCAGTTTTTATAATTTAGTCGTTCCCAAGGTGCCTCGAAGGATTTCGAGAATCTAAACAGTAACGCTAATCAAATTAAATTTCATCCTTTTTAATTATTTCTATTGACACGTGATTATTCATCGTTTAAACATATTATTTTGCGGCATTATTTTGAAAGCGACATCATCTTGAAAGCAAGTAAATCAACAAACATAATAATACATCCGGTTACAATGCTCAGGTCATTGTGTGGTAGTTTAAGTGTTTTGGTGATGTATTAATAATTGTTCAAAATGCTTTGCTTTTATACGAAAATGTAAAATACACATAGCATCAATTACATTGCGTTTATCTCTTGTGATGTACAACACCTAACGACGTAGCCAAGTTCTTTATCAGAGCGGGAGTGAGTTCTTGGCTTCTTAGGACGCGAAATAATCTTCCTCCCTCCGCAATCAATGCGCGTAAAATTGACACAAATCCCTAACAATATTTTCACATCTCGTGGACATCGCCCGGCATTTCCCAATCGTCGAAGACTGCAGATGGTATTTGGACAAAATTCTGAAGTAACACGGGAATCTCATATAAATCAATAAACTTAATTGTCAAAAAGCAGTTGCAATCTGTGTATGATAAATAAGGGAATAAAACTAAGTTACTCTCCGGATACAAACAAAGGACCATTTCATTATTTCCGGTCAAGGGCCCAAGGGCAGTGGCGGATTAATGATTTATTTTTTAAAATTAATAAAATACGTGCTGTACTATTAATTTATTCTTCCAAAATGAATCGTAGATGTAATGTGCAGACAAAATTCGAGATAAATAATAAAAAAAGTATTAAATGTCATTCCACCGACGAAAATCCGCCACTAACCGGAGGAAAACCGGAGAAAAACCCGGGCCAGAAATACGTATACATCCAAAGTGCAAAGGTTGAGTACAGTTAGAAATAAACTATTATAAATAAAAAGTATAAAAAACGACATAGATGACACCAGGAATTTAATCAGAATCTAGACTACAATTTCAATTTGAATGGGCTTTATTTGAACTTAAAAATGTATACAATATATGTCCGCCATATGCTTAGGACCCGTGCGCCTTATAAAAGCCCTTAAGTATTCCGGGGGCTGTGCATACTACACCCTAGTATTCACTGCCAATGAACTAAAACTAAAACTAAAAATACAGATATTAAAGGATTACGGTTATTTGGCAGTAACTAATATAAGTAGCAGCAAAAGAAAATTAAGTGTATTAAATAGAAAATTATAGAGTGTCACGAGAATTCTTTATTTTATTTTAAATCTTAGCTATTGTTATATATATTCTTAAGTGACTGTTTCGTTCATTGAGCTCCGTTGGGAATTGAGGAAAAGAAACGGTTAAGGCAAACGCGCCGAGCAGGAAAAGAGAAGAAAACGAAGACTATTTGAACAACGACGTGACAAAGAATAAGTGAATATAACATCTCTTTCATCATCCGAAATCGCATGTAATGCAATATTTACTAGTAAATTGAATAACTCATTCACTTCTTTTGTTAAAATCAGTAAATTTGTTCACATTAGAAAAGTAATAGAACATTAAACAACTTTTAGGGGATTTCATTTATTAATTTATTTTATATTTTTGGAAGGGAATTATGAAAATTGCCACAATACAAAATTCTCCACCCATGTTTAGATATTACAAATTAATAAAATGTAATATCAACACCTATATATATATATATATATATGTGTGTGTATATATATACCAAATACAGTATATTACTGTAAGGTGATATAGTTGATTTGAGCACTCGAAAGGCTGTATACTTAACCTAATTTTTTGAACTTTCTTATGTAAGATGTGTGTACAAAAAATCGCAACACGTGTGTTTATTTATAGAAATGTCTATTTATTTAAATTTAATATCATTCTTCTAAAGGTGAAAATAGAAAATCCGTATGACACAAATAGATTTGTGCCACATCTCTTCATTACACTACTAAACGTATAATCCAATAGTTTCCATAGGTTGTTAAATTTATTTTCTTTTTTCTTTAAAACTCGAGCAATATATTGTGTGTTGACATAAGATAGGTTACTATTGTTGGCCAAAAATATGACACTACCTCAATGTATTTGTGGAGGGCAGAGAGATTTTATTAAGTTTAAATTTATTTAAGATATTTAATTTTTTTCTTATTGTGGTTTGAGGAGCATTATTTTCAAAATTGAATAAAAAATGATTGAACACTGCATCTAGTGTAATATTTTTTAAACTAATTTTAACTATTACATAAAGTGTCCGAAGTAATGTTTCCCCTTTATTGCTTACGCGGTTAATCTCTGTGCACAAACCAGAAGGCGACTTCGGGTCAGATAGCGCAACCTCACCTAAAAGAACTCTTTGATACCCTCCAATGCCTACGATGCATTTCTAAACCCTTTGAACATTTCCTTCTTTATAATTATTAATTAATAAATAATCAAGAAAATAAAATTTCAAGGATGGACACAAGAATTGTATCTCCTCTATATATACTTTTTAGGCTTTTTAAAATCTCGATGTTTCTCAATGTTATAAAGGATAAGTTTACTACAATGAATTTAATTCAATATGATTATTCCAACATCGGCACAGTTTCATAAATGTTATCAAGTCAACTTAAAAGACATATCTCCGCCCCTAGGATGTTCAATTTAAAACAATATACTTAACCATTTCAATTATTTTTATTCTTGGCATAATAAAATAATTTTTTCATTATTAAAAAATGTTCTTCTATTCATAACAATATTAGTTTACTTAATTGAGTAACTACAACGATCAATGATTATGATACTAAGAGATACATAGATATCACAAGAATTCAGGGATGTATTTAGAACATTAAGCTATGATATAATGGACATGGAACATATAATCTAACAAGTTTTTTCATCTCAAAGCATGTGATGAAAGAAAGCTTACTCATTTCAACTTGAAGTTTAATTACTGTACTTCCTTATTACACATTTAACATTCCACAAGAACTCTCTTAGGAGACCCCAAAACTTTATTGGTTTCTT
The DNA here is from genome assembly GCA_002313205.1 of Laupala kohalensis. Classification (NCBI taxonomy): domain Eukaryota; kingdom Metazoa; phylum Arthropoda; class Insecta; order Orthoptera; family Trigonidiidae; genus Laupala; species Laupala kohalensis. Next base: position 24,363 of record NNCF01132479.1, on the reverse strand, counting down.
AAAATTTTATGAAACAAACGCCAGGATACCTTCTTTTAATCCAGAAATTTATCCCTTATAAAATTCCCTTTTCTTTGCAGAATGGTTCCATAAAACATAAAAAATCAATTGCAAAAACTCATTTTAGTAAATCAAATGTAATATTTTGAAGTTGCAAGTCAAATAATTATTTCAACAGACTGTCACTTTGATGTGTTACCAGACAAGTTATGTTTTCTATTTTTTACAATAAAAAACAGTTTATTCTCTGATATACAGTTTATATCAGATAAAAACAGTGTTTCATCTGTCATGGATTAGAGAGATTATGACAAAAAAAATTAAGATATTTAGATTTCCACATGTTACTCCGGTTTTAACACACATTACACGGTTTTAAGCACAAAAAAAAGACATTAAAATTATAAGATAAAAAGATGTTTCTTTACAAACGGTTTTTTAATAACAAATTTCTAATATGAAATCAATAACAACCACCCCCTGAATATAAACTCAATCACAATTTCGGTACATTCTTTAATTTGTTTTTTAAATTATCAATCTCCTATGGTGGATGCTTATGCTGAATAAACCCATGTATTACAGTAATCTGTGTTCTCAGTTTTCTACCAAAAAAGTCATTGGAAACATCTACACTCAAATATTCCTAAATAGCATGGTGTGCGTACAGAAGCATTCAGAATATTTGTTCCACCAGCGATAAAAAGATAAAAATTGTACAAAAAAAAAATTCTCTGTACAATGAAGAAATGAAAGTCATACTCTGAGGTATAAGGAGAGTGAAAACATACCTTTATCAAGGGTGCTAATAAGGGCTGGACATAAGATCTGTAGACCCGTAAGCTCAGCTTATACTGCAAGCCCTCCAGGAGGTATGCTGCTCAGGAGGTAGAAATATTTGCTACATACAATGAGCACAGAGTAGGTATACATAAAAATATTATGCACAGTAAGCAGATACTTAAATAAACTTTCATTAAAATGTGTCTCACATATATGGTTTCCAAAAACTATTTAAGGAAGACGTAGGATTTAGAAAGATATATATATCAGAATATAATTTCCATGCACAAATATTTTCTATGAATTCATCTTTAAAGCATGTATCGATAGTAGAATCATTCCTAGTAGACCCCATAGAAACGTTCCTCCCACGCGTACTCACAAGATACAGTAGAACCATCCAAATATAACTTGCTTAGGTCTCTGCATTGAATGTTTACCGCGGAGATATATAGATTTTTCACGTTCAGAGAACTTAACTCTGGATGATAGACGAAACTGCATGGACTTCCCGAGTGACAACAGACCTTTGTGTGGGTAAGATGATAGATTTGTTTTGTTGCATTGAGACAGATTTGAGTGACCAGTCAGCTTGCTTCAACCATTCTAATCAAGTTAATGTTTTCGCAATCTTGCAATAGAGGCCAAATGAGGATTGATATGTTAAGAAAATGACAAAAGCATCAGATTTTGTATATGCGATATAAACGGCGGCCCCATACAGTTTCTCAAATGTCCGGCGAACCTATTATTGAAAAGTATTTATTTATATTATTAAGGCATTTGTAGAAAAGTACTTATTTTGCCGAAGGAAAATCATTTTGTATTCAGTCAAATATGACAGTTTTGACACAAGATTTTAGTAATGTATAGACAGAATTTTATTTTCCAAAAATTATTTTAGTTCACAAATTGACTTTTATTTTCGGGATGAATGTTTGAGTCAGAGAGAACAATGTACCACATATTTCAATGTAATAAAAACATCCAGGAAGTGGTTAACTCTAGACAGATAACTTTGCTCAAAATCTCACAAAAGCAAACCCTTCGTATTGAGGACGAACACAGACATTGTTGGTATTTATGATGATTTAGAGTATAGTATACTACTTAATTTGTAATAAATTATTAAAAGAATGTCGTTTGTATAAATAGGTCAAAATTTCATGAAAATATACATTTTTGAAAAGCCTAAATAGTCCAGTCATATACTAGTTTGGCGCGGGGAAAATAAAGATTTTTTTCTCAATCGTTCTTTACGTTTTCGGATATGCTTATCCCAATTTAAAATTTTTAACCACAAAAGTTTTGAGAAAATTCAGAAAAATATGCTCTTTACTTGTGATTTGTTTATAAATCGAAACGAACCCGCTTCTTGGAAAAAAATATTTGTATACAAAAAGAATGTACAGTGAATATCCTACAAATTAGATCTGTAGCAATTATTTGTCCGACGAACAGATATCGCGTTAGAGCGTGGGGAATTTACAAAATTTCTAAATTCACCCCAAAAGACAATTTTTCTGATTGGCTTAAATCTTATTATAAACTTTTAGTGAACAGTGCAATATATTGTAGTTAACAGTGCAATATATTGTATTCAAATTATGTTTCTTATGTGGCACTTTTCGTAAAATGAACTGTCCAGTCAACGCTTTAGAGCGCATTTAAGTCGAGTGTGTATTGGATGCAACCGCTTAGTAAAGAAAAACTCAGTGAGAGCTCTGTTTTCTCAATGTCCATATTTGTAACCAGTTAGCACATAACACATTACGTTCAAACGTAATTAATTAATGAATATGAAAACTATTTAAATTTTTGAAGTAATCACGAACACCATTCTTATGCATTTCTTCTAATGTGGATATCAAGGTATAAACGATATTCTAAAGACGCATTTTTTTTAAGTTTTCCGAAATTTTCTTAAATTCCACAAGTTTTACGAGGCGCGAAGTATAAAATTCGGAAACTAAGGAACGATTCAGAAAAAGAAAATTTTCTCTGCATTGGCTTTTTTATATCTGGCTCCTGAACGAAAATGACATCTCAATTTCCATGCACGCTAGAAACATAGTAAAAAAGTTTAGGGAAATAAAAATCAAGCGCTGAAAAAGGAACTGTTTTTCGACATCTTTATCCTATTGACGATAAAATCACGAAAAATAAACAAAAGAAGAAATATCACATTAAAAAACACTAACTTTCCCCCTTTGCGTATTCTACGAACAATCCATTAATATATCAAGTCCTAAAATATGCATCGGCTTCTAAGAACCACCATACGCTCAGGTTATGTGGTGAAGGAGTTTGCGAAGATCGGAGTGATTGCTAAAAAAAGACAATCGGGTTTTCATCGAGTGTTTATGAAAATGGGAAAGGTTAGTTTTCCGGGGTAATGGGACTGTCAGTGAAAATTATCATTTTTTATTAAATCAATATTTTCCTTTGAATATCAACGATAAAAATTCTCAACGTGATACATTTAACGATAAATTATCACAGTAACATAAAATTACTATTAATGTTTATTACATTCTTGAAATTGTATTTTTTATAACATTTGTTTTTCATCTTCTTTGAAATAGTTTATGTGAATATTGCTGCATTCTTTTTTTTCTCTCCGATTTGCGAATTTATGTTTAAAGAGAATAGGTTTAGCTCAATTTTCAATTTCATTTATCGGAGCATTTTATTTACAATATTTACATTTCAAATTACTTGTGGCGAGGCTTTAACCCTTTTGCCTTCTTAAGACCTTTAATGCCGTGGGCTGTGCGTTACATGTCCTGGTATTCACTCGCAATGAATTGTTCAGTTGCGTCTATATTTTTCATAGAAAAATACATTTTTTTATTTCCTGCTGCCTTAGTATTTAGTTATGCATGGATAGAATATTAATTATTATTAAATTATAAAATTTTATCACACTGTAATAAGTTCTTAAATCTGAAATAGGTGCAACTGACTAATTCATTGAGTACCGATGGGACCCATGGAAAACCAATGTTCAGGTCACGTAAACTGCACAAGGAAAATGTATTTACAAGAAACAATATTTACAAAAGACATTGACAAATGTATTTACATAAGACAAGAGTCTATAAGAATTATTACAAAATTAGTATTTACAAATAGAGTGTATAAGAAAATGTATGTACAAAAAAATGTTTCTTCACTCGTTTGTAGAAAGAAGTTTCGTAACCTGTAACATAGAAAGCAAAACTGCCTGCAGTATCCTGTTGCCATTCCAACCCACTATAATACCCATCATTTCTTTCTTCCTTTTTTCCCTTACGTAGCTTAGAAACTGCCCCAATGTTTTCATTACACACTCTCTGTTGTCACGCATTATTGAACTTGCTAAGTTAATGTTTCTGTTTTCGTTCATAAAGCCTCCGATATACAAAAATTTCAATATTTTTCTGTTTGTGAACAATGTAACGATCTGAATCCAATCTTCTTCCTGCTCAACACATATTGGACAAATCAATTCTAGATTATTTTTTAATTTTCGTAATTTCTATCTCCCTTGTGATAACCACCCTGATCACGTCCTCGATTTCAGTCAACTTATATATGGTTTGCTTCCCCAGTGAGCTGCTACAACTGTCTGAACTATAAGTGACCTTTTTTCTAACCTCCTCATTTCTGTTTCTAGTCTGCTCGCTTCATATAATTTATTTTGAATTACCTTGCTATCACTACTATCAGGTGTGGCTTGCCATAGGTATTCCAACCCTAAATAACACAAGATTTCGTTAAATTTCCATTTTCCATTTCCCTTGTTATGAAACGATTCCGTAACAATAGCATTTTCTGTCGCCGCTCTAATCGATAGCCAGTGTTTTATCGCTCTGAATTTCAGTGTAAGTTCAACCGGAACCTGGCTAAATTCCCAGAAAGTACCACTGTTAGCAGTGCCTTTTGCAAGACCAATTATATTTTTGAGTTATGTCATTTGAATAGAATTGAACATGGTATTTTCTCCTGTGCCTCATACTTCTGCCCCGTACGCTATTACCGGTACAAAGATTGAATTGAACATTCTACCTCCAATATTTGGCGCTATTTCCTCTACCGTTGCTTTACTTTGCACGACACTACTTAATATGTACAACACTTCTCGTTTTGCCTTTTTTGTATGTTTTGGTCCACGATAGATTCATTCTTATAGTTATACCAAAGTTCGCGTATTCTTTCACATATTTCAGTCAAAAGGAGCAGGAGGGGTATAATCTTTGACGTAGAAGGTTTGACGTCATTTACTGCTTGGTTGATGTCTGCTGTAGATGTAAGTGTTCAACTGTGGGAAGTAAGCGAAGTTTAAGAGAAACACGAGTACAGAAGAAACGTCAATCTGTTTTTTTTTTGTATGGGAAATGTAGCGTGCAACTGAAGCATATCTATATAAGGCAATATCAATAGTAGGTGAGCTTGTTAGGAGGGTTTACCAACAGATTGACCCACATGGAGGTTTTAGTAGCAGTAGTTACAATAGTTATTATAATAAGTGTAGCAAGTGGTTGATAGAAGAAGGAGAAATACCTTTGTAATTGTGAGAGCTATATTAACACATTTTGAAGAGAAAATGCTATAATTTATTTTTGAACCATCCGGGAATTGAACACGAATTGACTCAGAGGTAAGGAATCATGCTAAACGTAATTTAAGAAAGGGGCAGAATATTCTTTTCATTCAGATCTGACGAGTCATGTGTAATTCCATTGCATATTACATTCGTGGCGCGTATGACATGTGTCGCGGATTCCTCGCAACTGATATCAGTGTTTCCAGAAAATCGATTGCGAAGTAGAATCTCCCACCAACCTTCGCAGAGGTTCGAACACCAACCATCAAGAAGCAGCTCGTTGGCGTAGAAAACCAGGCTGAGGCAAGAATAAAATGTACATTCTATGGTCACTAAACCACTGCTATTTCGTATTGAAGTGTGTCCGGTCACAATGTACAATTTTTTAAATTCTAATTGTTTAAAAACGACGATATAAAAAATAACGAAAAAAAGTGATTTATTTTAAATCGATCGGTTAACAATTCTGTAAAAACAATATTCAGGAACTCGCTTGACTCGTTTAAGATGCTTAAGAGCGAACGTACAAATTTATTGGCCGAGCGTAACCGATTCGTGATTTACGCAACTTGCCTTACAAAACGTTTAATAGTTTTCTTAAATGTCCGGTGATCCATAGATAAAAGTAAATAAAAAATACTTTAGAAAATTTACTGCACATCAAAGAATACCTCAAACACTTTTGTGGTTTAAAATTAATTTCTTTAAAGAGGTCACCTGCATAAAAGATCTCCAGCAATGTATTACACCATCCATTATAATGGCAATTATTTCATTTAAATGGTCAATGAGGTATGTTACTCAAGTTGAAATCACAATACATGTTACTGCCGATTTCAAATATTTAAGGATTTAATTCTAGTTACGGTAATACTATCTTTAAAACCCTCTCTTCTCATGTCACTCTAACCAAATTCCCACGAATCAGTTATCATTACTAATATTATTTTCTGGTACGGTGTCTCAACACGAAACGTATCCAAATTATTTCGATCTAAGGGATACATTATTTAGTACGCAAATATCAAACTGATTGTAAAATATGACAAAACGTTTCCTTTACTGGAGATCATCTTCATAAAACGGATAAATTCCAAACAAGTGATCTTATATAGTGAGGTTTAAACCCTGACTCGACCCTTCGAGTAAAATTACAATAATACATTTTTTAGATATTTTATTATATATATTTCTTCAGCATTATCGTGTACTTTATCTATACCAAATAAATAGTTGAGAGTTAAATCATTGCTTTTATTTGAAGCTAGACTACTTAGTACATCTCCCTATACGTGGAAATTCTGTTTTCGTGAAGACACCTCCAAACTGCAAGACTGACGTCGCCTGGTCAGAGGAAGTAGGTTAGTGGGTAATGACGGAAGGAGTAAAACCGTATAAATCGAGGGGCGGATTTGATCCAGAACACAAGGAATCTGTAACAGAATAAAAGTTGCCTCTGTGTGAAACCACAACAAACTCCTTCTGTCATCTGATCATCCGAGAGCAGACGGACAGAATTTCTGTGTGGGAGTTGCCCTGGAGAGACACCCCAGTGTGCTACCCCTCTGTCCAACGTCCGTCCAGAAGCCGGAAGCTGTGTGGACCAGCGTCCGTTCCACACTCATCGTACTCTTAGTCAGATTACGTCATGTCTTCCACCTGCTCTTCTCAGGCTGCCCTCTCGCGCAACCTAAACACGTAGTAAGTATACTGAAATGTCTCAATCTAATTCCGAGGAACTCTGAACCTTATCACTCTTTTCTATGACCTGTCTTTTAATTTCCTCCTTCACGTCGCGTCCAAACCCTAGCGATTCAGCTCAGCCAATCAATAACGAACCACAACGGAAGGACCGCGATACCGTCTATTTCAGAACTTTTTGAAAATCTAACATAATATTATTTGCAAATAGTTTTCTGAATACGTTTTATGTAGAATTTATTTTCTAAATGTTTTAAATACGCCGTTTTAATTCCATTGTGTGACTGTTATCTAATCAGTGTGGTATTGCCGTGTGGTTGCAAGGATCAGTAATGTTTCTTGCGTACGTGTTAGAAGAAAGCACATAATATAAGAGTCGTTAATAATATAAAATACTAGTTCGTGTACCTGAGTAATAAAAGAAGAGTGAACTCAAATTCATGGTATAAACTTGAAATGTTGGCACATGACACTAAATGCTTTAATGCGCAAACGATCCTTCTTTGGGATCATCTGAGGTGTCTTGTTTATGCGACTCCACTTGATTCAGATGAGGATCTCGTAGCTCGAAACCCTGTAGCTGCTGCACGTTTACGTGAAATACCTGGTATCTTACAATGTGTTCACTGATCGCTCCACCGCCGCTTTCAAGCATGTATCACTCTTGGTTGACGAAATTTTGAAAAGTTATTGTAAACATTGGACTTGTCAACGATGCTCTCAATAATCACTTTGTCTTTACTTTCTTCTCCTATTTCTAGTCTTTGCGCCTCACCGCTTCACTTGCGCCCAAACATTCTTCTACAGCNCAAATGATGGTTACAGTATCCTGTACCAAACCTCGAAGTGTGTTTTTGAATTCAGCTTCGCTCTGTACGTATGCATCCACCCGTTAGTAAAAGCAGTCTCAATATAATGAGCCGGCCGACCAGGAGTGGATTATTTATTCTATTATTTCCTACTTCTCCCTGTATCAACAACTATCACTAACGACTCCTAGACTATTCCCTCCACGTGGGTCAAGTTGTTGATTAACACAGATTACCGACCCACCTAACAGTAGCCTACCACCCATCTCCTACCGTCTATCGCTACATATCCCCTTAAGACATACTGCTATAAAAATGTCCCAGTAAATGTAATAAATCTTACTGAGACTCTTGAAGAAAATTCTCTATTCGATTATCAGGTGGGCGAGAGTCGGCCTATTTATAAAATGGCTTAAAGTATTCAGAAAATAATAAAAAAATATTCCACTTTAATAACTGGTGCCGAAGCCCTGGCATTTCGTAACGTGTATGAAAATCTTGAGCCCTTTTAATAGATAAGATGATCGAATTATTATAGGTTGGCATTACGAAAAATCTGTCGAATATATGGCTGGTTCTAATCTGAAATATATAGAAAGGGTAATTTAAATACAATATTTTTCATGTTCAAGATGCCATTTAATAATAACTGCGACTCGCACTTCAATGCGCCTCATAAAGATAAAGTCAGTGTGAGTAGTGGATAAAAGAACGACACTGGAACAGTTCGCGATCGCAGAGAAATGAGACGTCAGCGCAAAGAGGTCGAGCATTTTGCAGAGCGGGAGTCGAAGCAGAGTTTTCCACATCCTCCCAATGAATCACTGAAACTACTTGATCATCTCCAAGGAGACTATCTTGAAAAAGTGTAGAGGAATGTAATGTGTTGCTAAGGCCATTTAAATTGTGAATAGTGTAGTCAGGCCATGAGCTTAAGTGTAGTAAAAGTATTGAAGTGTTGTAAGGGCAATGACCTTCCACGCACGCTGAAGTTCGGTGAGTACCAATCCATGACGGAGTAAGAGATCCGTAGCGCTGTAGGCGATATGTGTAGTTCCCTCAAAAGCCTTATGTATTATTAATCAGTGATCAGTGAATAATTGTGTATGTCAATCTAACAAGTCTTTTTTTAATAGTTTAATAAATGTAGTTGATATCATTTGAATACCAGATTGTTGTATTTTTATTGCACGGAGTTCCCATAGGAATAAGGATTCAGGCCCCTACCCTTTAGGTCATTACGACAATTTAATTCAAGGTTAATTAATCAACCAATTAATTGTTCATTTTTTAAAATTTATTTGAGATTCAATAATTAAAGTAGTACGTCGCAATTACAGCCCGAACAAGGGACTCGAATTGTGTATTTTTATTAATATGATTATTAAAAATGTTTATAACAATTATCATTAATTAAAGTCGTACGTCTCAATATATTTTTAAATTGGGACCATAATAAAATTTTCAAAATTTTTTCGAAAAATTTTGAAACTTTTTTGAAACTTAAGTGTATATATTTTTCGATTGAAAACAAACGTTTTCCAAAAAATTTTCAGAAATTGTTTTTGGATACATAGGTATATATATTTTTCGATTGGGATACGGATTTGCTAGGTCCGATCCCGTCTGACAACACAACAAAATACGAGGGCAACTATATCTTATCTCAAAAACACAATCAAATGAATATACCGATTCCCGAGGCTCTTCTCTTTTCGCGATGTAAGGGGATACAACTAATAGCGATCTTACAACTGTCTCCAATGAGGCCACATTCCAACAGGATTCGGTCAAAAAGAAGGGGCGGTCTATAGGTTGGGAAGTAGTTATTGAAAGGGGAACTTGAGCATTTTCTATGCACTAATATCTCCTCAAGGTTCATTTAACATTTAGCGATATTCAATTGGTAATAATTAGTTATGTTTGTGGTCTCAATAACGAGCTGTTGATGAAAATAATTAAGCCCACTCTGGAGATCGATCATATTTTCAGCTCGAATTATCTTGATGAAAAGTATATTTTTCAAATCAAAATATTGTTCTAGGAACAAACTGAGAAGGCACTACATTCAATACATCGATTGACGATGATGTACAATGATTGCAGTTTTAAATTTCATACAAGTATATTTTACAGTACCAGAAAAGTGGTTTAAGATGTACGACTACACACATTCCCCATACACTTATAAAACAACTTTCATCAATAAAAGGCATCTTCTAAAAGATGGACTTAATTGGGAATAAAAGCATTTTGCCTTTTGGTGTGAGCAGATTCTAAATAACAGATCTCATTGAGAGATCATTAAGTGATAATATGCAGTGCTATGTATCCTATTGCTCTTGCACATGTTTTGTGCATCCCACAACTATTCTAAAAAATTTCACTAAAATCGAAGCTTTTTGAAACACGAGCTGCTGTGATTTACTAAAGTAAAAAAAAATTCCTAAATTATTAATTCAGTTTGAGAATTTTAACAAACAGCTTTAAAGAGCACATCAGTCATTGCGAACTAACAAGAGCAGGGATTACACAAAGCGTACGAACGAGAATACAAACAACAGACTTGCTTCTCATACTATTGCCAGTAGCAATATGGAAGAAGCACTGAGTGCATTCTATAACGTATCCCAATATTAGAGATTGACTTAAGTATGAAGCAAATGAACAGCAAATGTTTTCCTCTTGCGTCCACGATTTGTTTTCATCTTCCTAATTATTTATAGAACATTGGAAGATGGTTTAATTAACTATCTACATCATGAACTGTAACCCATACTACTCATTCTTGGACTTGCAACCACAACAATACAAAATCATTACCGGTAACAAGCAAGTTTCCAAATCATGTGAGACGGGTTACCCATATAAAATGAATTACTAAAATTTTGGATTATGTAATAAGTACAGCACATCATCACTATACTGCTCTGCATTATATTTATTTTCAAGTTTAGGCAAAAAGAGAATTTTCAGTAATTAGTTGGAGCCATGGGCAAGAGTCCTAAGGTGGCACACATCTTTGTATTTTCTTTGCACATAAATATAAGAAGGTGGTGCAAGGAACAAAGTCCAAGCTATGGCGGCACCATAGACTAATCAGGAAGAAAGTAAAGAAAAACAAGATCCGGATCGCATGTGTGATTGAATATGAACTATAAATTTTCACATTCATTGTCGTGTGTTCAAATTAAAATCATTTTTTACGATAAGCACTCCAATCAACAATGGTGAATTTTTTAAATAGAAAAACTAATTAAGACTAAATTTCAAGCAGTATTCCACCGACATCCTATCACTCCAAAATTGATACCATTCCATCAAAGTATTTTCTACCGGTCACTCAATTAACAAACAAATGTAAACTACAAAAATAACTTGAGATATCAACATACTCAGCAAATCAGATTTATAGTATTAAGTAATTGTGAAAGTTACGTGAGAACACTTAGACTTTTCATAATAATATCTTTAGAAAAATCTCCAGAAATGTTAAATTTCGACTAATTACTTCATACCAATTAGAACTACGAAAATTCACACGTGTAAATATCAACGTACACAAAATTGTCATATACTACTAAAAATGATGTAAACTAATGGCGATTTCATTCAACAGGATCAAATAAAATAATATTATCTCATTCGAATAATGTTCTTCAAATTCCAAAATTATAATAAAGATATTTTGCTTCCATATGTTTCTACCACTTAAAAATGATAGTCACGAGGGCTGTTCTCCATAAATTAAACAGTGCGCCATATCAATAATTAATAGACATTAGAATGGTCACAATTTCAAAATGACAACATGGCGAATGTAATTAAGAAAGGCATAAATCAAAATATTTTGCACACAGTAATGTACATTATGAAGTTGCTAAGTAACATTCATTAAAATTTACGGTCAATAAAAGCTACGAAATTATTATATCAGGAAACATGTTTAGTCACTCTACAAGAGAATATCAGAAAAAATTCAATTTGACAAAAATAAGCCGATAAACAAAACAATCTCAAATCTCACTGCCGCTCGCAAGGTCGTAAATGCTTCCAGAGAAGCGATGTACGAAGGACGAAGGGTGTCCGTTGGCTGACGCACGGTCGACAACTATCCTCTACTGAATTCTAAGAGTCTAAATACTCTGACCGGAATTACCTCTGAAAGCAATGCCGTAACGTAAATGGGAGTAAACGTTTGCAAAATTTAAAATGATAGATCGTGTAATTATTCCGAGAATTTTATGGTGAACAGGTCCTATTTTCATTGTGCATAAATACAAAAATGCTCTTTGTTGATATATTGGTAGTTGTTTTTTAATTTTTTTAAAAATATTATAGTTTCATTCATCTATCAGTGGCCCAAATAGTGCAGCAAAGATATGTTCCATTTCCATGGTACACTATTCTGAAGTGGGGAATTCGTACAGAGTCAACTTACAAAATACAGGAGAATTGATTTTGCTTTGTATTTGCCAACTGTCAAAGCAAATGGAATGCGACCANGTATGAACCCTGTAAAGACATCGCAGATGTATGAGTATATGCAGACGGACTTGATAAATTTATAGGTGTTAATAATGTTTCCTATATATATTTATTCTCTGTACAGCAGTTCAGACTGAGGGGACTATAAAAAAAGAATCCAACAATAGGTTATGTATTTCTTTCCTTTTCATTCGGACACACGCGTATTTATACACAGACGGCAATATCAGTAATGTTGTTATTATGTTGATACTAGTATGTATTTGTTAAATATCTTCTTTTATAAATATTTTATCCGCCGCTTCTCTTGAGAAACTTGATCGGAATTGATAGGAAAGTTCTTTGGTGACTTCGGGGGAACAAAACTAGTTAATTTTCTTCCCCGCGTTAATACGCAGTCTGTAACTGCTCATTTCTCATTGAAGTTTATTATTAATTTAAATAGGATGCGAGTTGTCTTTTACACTACATTATTAAAATATTCGATCACCGTTAAAACGACGGCATTGCTTAACCGAATATGATCTACCAAATGATATCTGATTCGTATAGTGACAGGAGAAGAGGGGATGCTAAATACAATATTCGCGTAACTTGAACTAATTCACTAAATAATATCAGCAGTAACGTGTATTTTGGTTTAAACGTGAGTAACATACTTCATTGGTCATTTAAAGGAAATACATGCTACTAGAGTGGATGTAGTAATACATTGCAGGAGACCTCCTTAAAAAAATCAATTTTAAACCATGAAAGTTTTTGGAGGATATTTTGATATATAGCAACTTTCCTGAAGTAGTTTTACGTTACTTTTATCTATGGACATTAATTAAAGCTATTGAAGGATTTGTTGAGCAAGTTTCATAAATCGCGAATCGGTTACAGTCAGCCGACAAATTTGTTTCTGGTCTTATGCACTTTAAACAAATCATGTGAGTTCCTGAATAATTATTTACTGTATTGTTAACTAATAAATACTAATTGAATAGACGTTTCTTCGTTATTTTTCATAGTTTTTTTAAACAATAAGAATAAAAAACAAAAAAATACATCGCGACGGGACCAACTTAAAAAATAGCTGTGGTTTAGTGAACATATGTATATTTTATTCGTGTTTTAACCGGGATTCGTTGGCAAACGTCGTGCTTCTTGATGATTGGTGCTCGAACCTCTGTGAAGGTTGAGGGGAGATTCTACTTCGGAATCGATTTTCTAGAAACATTAATTTATGTAGTGAGGAAAGCGCGACGCATACCATACGCGTCACCCAAGTAATATAAAATGGAATTACACATGACTTGTCGTATTTGTATCAAGAAAATTTTTTCCCTTTTTGATAGAATAGGTTTAGCATGATTCTAACCACTGAGTCAATCCGTGTTCAATTCTCGGATGTTTCAGAATCAATATATTTGTTTTCTCTTCAATATCTCTATTAATATCTCTTTCAGAAACACTAAGCGAATTCTCCTACTTCTATCCACCTTCTACTATTCTTAATATAATAACTATTGCTAACTACTGCTACTAAAACCTCCACATGTGTCAAATTGTTGGTAATTCCATCTAATTTGCCCACCTACATCCAACATGCCCCATGTAGATAAAATTCATAAGCGTTATATTTCAAAAAAAAAAAAAAATACACAATGGCTTTTGTACTGTTTTCGTGTTTCTCTAAATTTTAGCAAACTTTCCACTTTTGGACACTTACATCTACAGCAGACACCGACCAAGCAGTAAATGACGTCGAACCTTCTACGTCAAACATTATACCCCTCCTGCTCCCTTTGACTGAAATATGTGAAGAATACGCGCACTTTGGTACAACTATAAGAATGAATGTATCGTGGACCAAAACACACAAAAAAAAGGCAAAACGCGAAGTTTTGTACATATTAAGTAGTGTCGTGCAAAGTAAAGCAACGGTACAGGAAATAGCGCCGAATCTTGCAGATAGAATGATCAATTCTATCTTGGTACCCGGACAGAAGTATGGGGGACAAGAGAAAATACAATGTTGCATTCTCTTCAAAAAATGTATCTCAAAAATATAATTTTCTTGCGGAAGGCACTGGTAACAGTGGTATTCTCTGGGAATTTAGTTAGGTGCCGGTTGAACTTGCACTGAAATTCAGAGCGATAAAACTGTCGTTGTGGATTAGGGCGGGAAAAAAAATGCTATTGTTAGGGTATCGTTTCATAATAAGGGAAATGGTAAATGGAGTAGGCAATTTAGGGAAATCTTGTGTTAATAAGAGTTGGAATACCTATTACAAGCCACCCCTGATAGTAGTGATAGCAGGGTAATTCAAAATAAATTATATGAAGCGTAGACACTAGGAATAGAAATGAGCAAGTTAGAAAAAAGGTCACTCATAGTTCAACAGTTGTAGCACGTCACTGGGGAAACAAACCGTACATAAACTGACTCAAATAGAGGACGTGATCTGGTTATGGGTGGTTTTGACTAGGGGATAAAAATTACGAAAATTAAAAAATATGATAGATTCGATTTGTCAAATATGTGTTAAGCTAAAAGAAGATTGGATTCACATCCTGTTACATTGTACTAACAGAAAATATCGAAATTTGAACGAAAACAGAAACATTAACTTGGCAATTTAATAATGCGTGACAACAGAATGTATGTAATAAAATCCTTGGGGAGGTTTCTAAGCTACGTAAGGGAAAAAAGGAAGAAAGAAATGAAGGGTATTATAGTGGTTTGGAAATGCAACGGGATACTGCCGGCTGTTTTGCTTTCTATGTTACAGGTTACGAAACTTCTTTCTACAAACGAGTGAAGAAAGAATTTTTTTGTTCATACATTTTCTTATAGACTCTATTTGTAAATACTAATATTGTAATAATTTTATAGACTCTTATATTATTTAAATACTCATGTAAATGTCTTTCGTAAACATTGTCTCTTGTAAACACATTATCCTTATAGCAGATTACGTGACCTGAACATTGGTTTTCCGTGGGTCCCATCGGTACTCAAGGAATTAGAAGTTGCAACTATTTCAGATTTAAGAACTTTTTACAGTGTGATAAAATTTTATAATTTAATAATAATTAATATTCTATTCTTGCATAAACATATACTAAGACAGCAAGAAATAAAAAAATGTATTTTTCTATGAAAAATGTAGACGCAACTGAACAATTCATTGAGAGTGAATACCAGGACATGTAACGCACAGCCTACGGTATTAAGGGTCTTAAGAAGGCAAAAGGGTTAAAGCTCCGCCACATGTAATATGAAATGTAATTATTGTAAATAAAAATCCGTGATGAATGGAACTGAAAATTGACCTAAACCTACTCCGTTTAAACATAAATTTGGAAATTGGAGAAAGAAAGAAATGCAGAAATATTCATATAAAGTATTTAAAAGAAAATGAAAAACAAATGTTATAAAAAATACAATTTCAAGAATGTAATAGTCTTTAATAGTAATGTTATGTTACTGTGATAAATTATATTAAAATGTATCACGTTGAGAATTTTTATCGTTGATATTCAATGGAAAATATTGATTTAATAGAAAATGATAATTTTCACTTGAGATATTAATGGATTGTTCGTTGAATGCACAAAAGGTTAAAGTTAGTGTCTTTTAGTGTGATATTTCTTCTTTTGTTTATTTTTCGTGATTTTATAGTCAATAGGATAAATATGTCGGAAAACAGTTCCTTTTTCAGCGCTTGAATTTTATTTCCCTAATTTTTTTATTATGTTTCTAGCGTGCATGGAAATTGAAATGTCATTTTCGTTCAGGAGGTGGATATAAAAAGGCCAATGCAGAGAAAATTTTTTTTTTCTAAATCGTTCCTTATGTTTCCGAATTTTATACTTCGCGCCTCGTAAAACTTGCGGAATTTAAGAAAATATTGGAAAACATAAAAAAAAGGCGTCTTTAGATTATCGTTTATACCTCTATATCCACATCAGAAGAAAAGCATAAGATTGGTGTTCGTGATTACTTCGAAAATTTAAATAGTTTTCATATTTATTAATTAATTTCGTTTGAATATAATGTGTTATGTGTGAACTGGTTACAAATATGGACATTGAGAAAACAGAGCTCTCACTGAGATTTTCTTGACTAAGCGGTTGCATCCATTACACACTCGACTTAAATGCGCTCTAAAACGTTGACTGGACAGTTCATTTCACGGAAAGTGCCATATAAGAAACATAATATGAAGTAAATTTAATACAATATATTGCACTGTTCACTAAAAGTTTATACTAAGATTTAAACCAATCAGAAAAATTGTCTTTTGGGGTTCATTTAGAAATTTTGTAAATTCCCCACGCTCTAATGCGATATTTGTTCGTCGGACAAAATATTGGTACAGATCTAATTGTAGGATATTCACTGTACATTTTTTTGTATACAAATAGTTTTTATCAAGAATCGGGTGCGTTTCAATTTATAAACAAATCACAAGTAAAGAGCATATTATTCTAAATATTCAAAAAACTCTCAAAACTTATGTGGTTTAAAATTTAAAATTGGGATCAGCATATCCGAAAACATAAGGAACAATTGAGAAAAAACTTTATTTTTCCCTCGCCAAACTAGCATATGACTGGACTATTTAGGGTTGTCAAAAATGAACATTTTCATGAAATATTGACCTATTTATTACAAACGACTTCCTTTCAATAATTTATTTCAAATTAGATAATATACTATACTCTAAATCATCATAAATACCAACGTTCGTCAACAACAAGAAGGGTTTGCTTTTGTAGGGTTTTGAACAACGTTATCTGTCTAGGGTTAACCAGTTTCTGGATGTTTTGATTATATTGAAATATTTGATACATTGTTTTCTCTGACTCAAACTTCCATTCCCAAAAATAAAAACATTATTTGAGAATAATATTATTTTTCAGGAAAATACAAATCTGCCAATACATTACTAAAATTATAGGGTCAAACTGTCGTTTTTTACTGATTAAAAAAAGATTTTACCTCGGCATAATAAGTATTTTTCAACAAATGAGGCTTTTGTGTTCGCCTGACGATCGAGAAACTGTATGGGGTCGCCGTTTATATCGCATTTACAAAATCTAATTCTTTAGTCTGTTTTTTTTCGTATCGCTACTCATTTGGCCTCTAATTCAAGAAGGAGAAGAAATAAACTGGAATAAAGTGGACTGGCCGCTCTATTCCACCTCAGTGCAACAAAACAAATCTATCCGCTTATCCACCTAGATCTGTTGTCTCTCTTTAAGTCTCTGCAATTTGGTCTATCATCTAGAGTTAAGTTCTCTGAACGAGAAAAAGCTATATATCTCCGCGGTAAACGTTCAGTACAGAGACCTAAGCAAGTTATATTTGAATTGTGCTACTGTATCTTGTCTGTACGACTGGGAGAAACTTTTGTCTGGATTCTTCTACAAATGAATCTACTATCGATGTATGCTTTAAAGATAAATTCATAGAAAGTATTTGTCTATGGAAATTTTATTCTCTGATATATATATTTCCTTCCTAAATCCTACTTTTTCCAAAGTTAGTGGAAACTATACATGCGAGATACGTTTCAATGTAAGTATACCTGAATATCTGCTCACTGTGCATAATATTTTTATGTATTCATACTCTATGTTCATTGTAAATAGCAAATATTTCTGCCTCCAGGGCAGCACAACTCCGGGAGGGTTTGCTCTATGAGTTGTGCTTCGGGGTCCACAGATTCTAAACCCGGTCCTTATTGGCATCCTCAATAAAGCTATGTTTTCATTCCCCTTATACCTCACAATATGACTTCCATTTCTTCATTGTGCACAGAAACATTTTTTTAGTATTATATTCACCTTTTGATGAAGAAGAAACGGTTTGGACTTTGCTAGGATCAAAGGGTTGAAACCGGGGCCAAATCGTCGCGCCCGAACAAAGCAAAGCAAGTGTAGGAATGAGCTACTATGGTAAATTGATGTCGAGATTGTGAGAGACTTTAGCACCACTGTACATGTTCAACACAATGAGTTATTCAATTGAATCAAGGAATGAAATGGCGTTCTCTACTAGGAGAAGCGCAAAATTACAAACGATAAGCGTTTGATACATATCGATTCAAGTCTACATTAAAGCGGAGGCATCGGGATTACACTGTTGCACCATTGTGAAAGTAGACAGTGTAATACGATTCGCGTAGAGGTGAAATAGGAAGAGGAGGTCCATTGAAATGCAAAACATTTATTTACTGGTTCCAAAATCTTTCGACAAAGGTGGTTTTGATATAATAGGGGTTATAAAATCTGACAGATTTGTGATTCTAAGAGAAATATGACTATTTAGTTGTGTGGATATATGTAATGAAAATTATTGTAATAATATTGTCGACAATGAAAACAGAAGGTACTTATTAAACTGATCAGCAGAACATGTTGAAATGCATACTCAAAATATCTTGTGTTTGATTGGATTGCACTACGCATCCAAGGACCGAGTCACATGTTTTCTGACATTGTGCTGTTATACGTTTCGGAGAACAGTTCGGAAGGGTAGAGTGCTTTTGTATCTCGAGTGTGGCGGCAAGCGGAGCGAATCTGCGATGTCACACATGAAGGCATCGATGATTTATTGAGGTGGAACTAAATTTTCCAGGAACTTAACTGGACAAGAAAACTTGCTATGTTCGAACTACGAGCCACTCGACTCATCTCAGTGCTCGGTGAATACAAATGCATCCCGCTTTGTCCCTTGGTTACACATTACGAGTACAAGCTCTGTATTCTCAAAGTTATGTAACTTTACCGAAAATAATGCAATATGGCTACTCAAACGCATTGCCAACTTCTACGAAACAAACCGAATAAATATAATATCCGAGTTGTCACAAAAGAGACTATTACTCTGACTTGTTGAATCGAAGAATGGTACTCTCTAAACTATTATTGAGATTTGCTTGCTTACATTACGTAATGAATTTCTTCCTTTATTTTTACAGGAGAAAGATGAATATTCCCAAAAGTGCCACATATCACCACTCCTTACTTTTCGCCTAATATTTTTCCGGGATAAACAATATCTCATTAGAATAAAGTACACAATCAAATTAAAATTTTGCAATTGTTTAACATTCGAATCACATTCATATTTTTTGTAAGTTCTTATGCACAATGTACCATTAATCAGACTTAATATTTTATTAAAATGTTCTGTATATTCCAATTCCTTCTACCTTTATTAATGTTGGCCTATTTTAAAACCATTTGTATATTGACATAATACTAAAACCAGTCGCTATTGAACTACGTCAAGAACCGATGGGATAAGTAAGTTGACAATGGCGTTGAAATTTTCAAGGTCGGAGCGCATGGCGTATTCCAGTATTCCGCAATGAGGCAAGTGATTCATCAACATCATTAAAGCTCAATATTTGGAGTAGCCTCGTATTATCAGGGATGTTTGCCAGAAACACTATCACTTGCAGGAACTATATGTCCTTTTACGACACCAAGTTTAGTGCAATCTATTTACACTAGAGATTAAAAAACCTTACCATTTACGCCTTCCGTTACTAAAAGTGAAATTTGTAGTTTCCCATGTACAGAACGTTTAAAATTCTGAATGCGGATTATCAATCATTGGCAATAAATTGAGTATAATACACAAAATAATAATATACGAAAGGATCTTAATGAATGAATTTCAGATGCGGTAAGGACTAAGCTCGTAGACAGGGGTCGTAGCTATAGCAGATTTTTTTCTGAAGGTCCTGTAACGACAGTAGTTTAGTATGATCATGAAAATACGACCAATTCCAAAAATTTGTAAAAATAATTCTAGAATTATGCGCTCAATGGTATAGGCACTGAATGTAAAATGGAAATGGGTCACTCTGGTAAAATAAAACCATGTGTTCAAAAGCATCAATAAAGTGTCCAATAACCATAACTTAATACAATTACAATGCAAACAAAATAGTCACAAATTCTAAACAAATTGAAATTACATTCTACGCACCTCCACTGCATGAACTTAGTGCGAACATGACAGTCTTCCACACTTTCACAAGCACTGCACAACTCCATTTCCACCATTTTCTTCTTCATGCACATGGTCAACATTTTGGATTATACTTAACTAAATTATACTTTTAATTATACATAACTATTTAATCACTTAACGAAATTACCCTTTTTTGCAATTTCCTCAAGCCCCTTAGCGTCTACGGTCAACAGATACATCAAATGATCCAACAAACATTTATTAATTTACAATCCAATATTTAAGACATTCTATTATTTTACCAAATCCAATGGCTGCCCATTTTAAGAAAAGAATCTACTACAAGCCCTCCCCACTGACTCACTCCTAACTGTCTGACAATTGGCAGCAAAGTGAAGAACAGCAGAATACTACGTCACAGGTTCTTGCCGCTTCAAATGCTTTTCAAATATCTACGAAAACTCAGATTTTAAAACTTTTATACTATTTTTTACTATCAATATATTTATATTTACCTTATAATTTCCCTCCGTTTCATGGAATACTTTACAATTATTCTATGTAATTTACTCAAAAGATACTATAAAAGTATACAACTGAATCTCGAAGACAAGGAGTATGAACACGCTATGAGCATAGCCAACAAGAATGCCAGTTTTTATAATTCAGTCGTTCCCAAGGTGCCTCGAAGGATTTCGCACTTAAAAATATTGAAAAAAAAGATATTAAATAGTAACGCAATTCATATTAAATTTTATCCTTTTTAATTATTTCTATTGACACGTCATTATTCATTGTTCAACCATATTATTTTGCAGAAAATTTTTGAAAGCGACATCATCTTGAAAGCAAGTAAATCAACATAAATAATAATACTTCCGGTTACAATGCTCAGGTCATTGTGTGGTAGTTTAAGTGTTTTGGTGATGTATTAATAATTGTTCAAAATGCTTTGCTTTTATACGAAAATGTAAAATACACATAGCATCAATTACATTGCGTTTATCTCTTGTGACGTACAACACCTAACGAAGTAGCCAAGTTCTTTATCAGAACGGGAGTGAGTTCTTGGCTTCTTAGGACGCGAAATAATCTTCCTCCCTCCGCAATCAATGCGCGTAAAATTGACACAAATCCCTAGCAATATTTTCACATCTCGTGGACCTCTCCCGGCATTTCCCAATCGTCGAAGACTGCAGATGGTATTTGGACAAAATTCTGAAGTAACACGGGAATCTCATATAAATAAATAAACTTAATTGTTAAGAAGCAGTTGCAATATGTGTATGATAAATAAGGGAATAAAACTAAGTTACTCTCCGGATACAAACAAGGGACCATTTCATTATTTCCGGTCAAGGGCCCAAGGGCAGTGGCGGATTAATTATTTATTTTTTAAAATTAATAAAATACGTGCTGCACTATTAATTTCTTCTTCCAAAATGAATCGTAGATGTAATGTGCAGACAATATTCGAGATAAATAATAACAAAAGTATTAAATGTCATTCCACCGACGGAAAATCCGCCACTACCCGGAGGAAAACCGGAGAAAAACCCGGGCCAGAATTACGTATACAACCAAAGTGCCAAGGTTGAGTACAGTTGGAAATAAACTATTATAAATAAAAAGTATTAAAAACGACATAGATGACACCGGGAATTTAATCAAAATCTAGACTACAATTTCAATTTCAATTTGAATGGGCTTTATTTGAACATAAAAATGTATACAATATATGCCCGCCATATGCTTAGGACCCGTGCGCCTTATAAAAGCCCTTAAGTATTCCGGGGGCTGTGCATACTACACCCTAGTATTCACTGTCAATGAACTAAAACTAAAACTAAAACTACAGATATTAAAGTATTACGGTTATTTGGCAGTAATTAATATCAGTAGCGGCAAAAGAAAATTAAGTTTATTAAATAGAAAATTATAGAGTGTCACTAGAATTCTTTATTTTATTTTAAATCTTAGCTATTGTTATATATTCTTCAGTGACTGTTTCGTTCATTGAGCTCCGTTGGGAATCGTGGAAAAGCAACGGTTAAGGCAAACGCGCCGAGCAGGAAAAGAGAAGAAAACGAAGACTATTTGAACAACGACGTGACAAAGAATAAGTGAATTTAACTTCTCTTTCATCATCCGAAATCGCATGTAATGCAATATTTACTGGTAAATTGAATAACTCATTCACTTCTTTTGTTAAAATCAGTGAATTTGTTCACATTACAAAAGCAAAAAACATTAGACAACTTTTATTGGATTTAATTTATTAATTTATTTTATATTTTTGGAAGGGAATTATGAAAATTCCCACAATACAAAATTCTCCACTCATGTTTAGATATTAAAAATTAATAAAATATAATATCAACACCAGAAAATTTGTGTGGGATTCATGTTTATTATAACTCTGTTTTTAATGTTTTTTTATTCATGTGTATAGGGGGGTGGGGGTTGGGAACAAATACCCTAGGCTACGCCGGTACCTAACAACAAACAAATTGAATTCTTCTGCTCTTGCGTCACCTATGGTCTGGTGGGTCTCCTTGTTTTTAGAAAAAATGTGCTCTTGGTTTCCTTTTTCTTTTGCAAAGTGGTTGATTAACATAATTCAAAAGTTAGTAATTTATGAGTATATAATAAATAAACAATTTAATTTTTTAAGAGTTTGAAATTATTTTGGACGAATCAGTATTCTTTCGTGTAAGAAATCCAACCAAAAATATTTTAACTGGAAACGTGAAAAGAACAATATACTTCACATTAATTTCTGGACATGTCATCCGTAGCATGAAAGAGTAATTAAGAAAAAAAATTGTTTTATGACACTAGAATTAATGAATTATATTTCAGGATGCAATTTATCAGTCACTAATATTCAATCAAAGATATTTCCATAGAAAAAAACTAAGTTCGGTTTGCCAAATTTATACTCTTTGGTGACTTCACCCAATGCCATAGAATTGGTCTTTTTCCTGCCGTTTCACACAACTTCCCTTGTTTTCATCAATGGATATCTCCACACAAGCAGTCGCCCCACCCATTTTTCCCCTAACATGGTTGGACAGAAAAACTAAAATCTGTTCATCGGTAATAAACAAAGTAAAAATGTTGTTAAACTTTTAATTTTTTAAGTTAATTTCTAAAACAATTAATGCTTTTATTAACTAATGTTAACTTAAGTCCGTTAATGTTTTTAAGCTTTCGTGCCACAAAGAACGCCTGGTCAGATATTTATCTTATGTCGCATCGTCTGGAGCGACGCTTTGTTATTGCTTAATGCCATCGAGGGAGCCCGTCCTTTCCCGTGAAATGTGGGTAAATGCTCCTTTATCATTTGCCTTCGCCTGGATGGATGTTCTCAACACCTCTTTACAGTCTGATATTCCCACGCTATGCGTCACATGAAGGGAGGGACTGGAATTGGAAATCGGCAGTCCTCAAGGGTACTTCGGTTGACACTAAGTCGTGGAAACAAAGGTTACTCAGATAAGGTGATACTCGCCATAGCCATGTAATTAAGTTCAGCGATTCTTTTCCCGAATGATAATCGATTCAGTCATTCAGCGACCAGCGGCTGCCCTCTCCACGCCCTGTTCATCTTGAATTCAAAATACAAATATAGAAGAACTTTTACAAATTTTAGTTAAATGAACTGCTGAACCTAAGAAAATTTAGTGTGATCCCCTCTCACTACCGGCTTCTGGCGCTAATGATTGCCAGGGGTATAGCATGGGAGTGTTTAGTCTGTAATAAACTGTGGTTCTAGTGTAGTATTCCTCATAAAAGCGAATTGAATGTGCGAAAAAATTTTGCCTCAACTAATGTCGGTTATTCTCTTAAGACTTACTTACTCCTCGGATAATGTAAAATAAGAGCAAAAATTCATAACAATTTACATATATTTCAACAAATTCTTAACTGAACGTGTAAACAATTTCTTAATGTGATTTAACATAACTGACTCTGTATTGCGTTCAATATACACCATTTTCTAATGTATA
>NNCF01132478.1:0-16860 GCA_002313205.1 Laupala kohalensis | reverse complement strand
TTAATAAATTAACAAGGATATAGTAGGTAGTTAAATGATATAGTTTGTCTAACGACTAACATTTTTTTGCTTTCTCTTACATTTGCATTTTGAAAATATGTCTCCACATCTCTTAAGTATTTATTTGGGTGTAAACCCCCTGTCCCTACGAATCTCAAATCATGTGGAATTGGTATTACTNCATGTGGAATTGGTATTACCGGGGCAGAAACACTGGCTGATGGCCGTGATTCCATTATCTCACATTTTTCAGCCACCCGCTGTACCTCCTCACGTACTGACGATATCTCTGACTCGACTCGCCCTCTGACCTGATCATCAATTTGGCTTAATTCCTTTTTTAGTATTTTATTTTGAGCAGTGATCGCTTCCTGGTTTTCTTTAATCTGCTTTGTTATTTGAATTTTGTCCTCTTTAGTTACTGTTTTTATATTCGTCACCGATTGATCAATATTGTTATTGATTGAATCACAACGTTGATTAATAGCAATTTGATTTTGTGTGATTTCATTTTCGACCTGATTTATTCTGATCTTTTGTTTCTCAACTTTTAATTCAACACCCCTCACTCTCTCTTGTGCGTCCCGAATGTGACTGGCGACAACTTCTGTATGGTCCTGAAGTCGATCCTCCACTGTTCTAATCGATTCCCGCATATTTTCATTCTCTGTTTTAATTACTTGCAACTGCTGCTGCATTGATTCTTTTAACGCCTCAATTTCCCGAGTTGATTTTTGAGCCATCTGATCGAATTTCTGCTCTACTTGATCGAACCTTTGATTGATTAAATTGAATTTTTGATCTGACTGAGCATTAATATCTTTTTCATTTGATCGATTTGTCCTGATTGAACATTAATCTCTTATTTCATTTGATCGAATTTTTTATCTGACTGTTGAAATTGTTTCATAAACTGCATTATAATTTCTAATTCTTTACTCCTTTCCATTTTTCCCTCCTTAGAATCAGATGTCTCTGTTCTGCTTCCTAGTTCCTCACCCTTTTTATGCTCCATCGCGGACTCTTCTACAAAACCGGATTCCTCTATTAATACGTCTGTTTCTGACCCTTCTGAACTCAAAACTTCCGACACCTGTGATCCCTGATCTTCTTCAAGTCCGGACATCTTACAATTATTATTAACAATTCGTAATCACCAATCACGAATCAAAATCCCTCCAAAATTCTTATAGACTAACATGTATGTTTTGCCCTTTGCTCGTTGTGAGTCGCTCAGAAATGGTACTCTCGATTACGTTGGTGCTTATTTTTAATTAATATTATTAACGCCACATTTAATATTATTAACTACTCACTTTAATGAGTGCGCCTCGCATATTCTCTGACGGATTACTGTGGCACTTCCCTTCGATTGTCTAAGCTATGACGATGCCTTCTCTGGCTTGCTAATTTTGCTGAAATGACATTTATTGGCTCATTAACTCCTAAAATGTTATGTCTTCGCATTGTTCGAATCGCTCACTCGTTTGTCCTACCTTGTTGCACTGTACGGGTCTTAAAGGCTATTTCAATCACTCGTTTTCTGTTGCCTCATTCTACAAAAAGGAAATCTCGTAAATTTTTCACTGGCTGACTCGATAAATAAATTGTTGCAATTTTATCACTGTCTGTCTCAGCAAATAACGGTCGCCAATCTTTACACTGCAATCGAACAACAATGAACTCCCTCAAATTCGTCACTGTCTAACTCAACAAATGAATTGTTGCAAGTATCTCACCGTCTGGTCTCAACAATTAAACTGATGCGAATTTTTCACTGTCTCACGTTCACATAATACACTGTCTCAAAATGTTTTACATCTCAACTGTCACAAATACACTCTCCCAAAATGTTTCTCATCTCCTCCGTCAGAAATACATTTTCTTATCTCTCCTCCTCACACATACATACTGCCCAAAATTTTCTCCTCTCTCCTTCTTTTACCTCTGTGCCCTAATCTTTTATAGATAATTTTACGTCACGTGACGTTCCCCCTCTTAACAGCCCTTGCTTCTGCTGCCAGATCTCGGTTCTTTTCCCCCTCCTAATTTTAATTGGTAGTTACCAAAAAGATGTATTTTGTATTTTCCTGTTTCCAATCATTCCAATTGACTCCTCCCCCCTTGATATTTCATTGGCTGCATCCTCCTCTCTCTACTTCTAAGATTCTTTCCTCGAGATGAAGATCTGTCGGCCATTTTGTTATTTTTGTCCCAGTACATCTGCGCGGGCGGTATGCTTCTAAAGACCTCGGTTTTATTGTTTTATTGCTAGGCGGCATTCGACATCGTCCTTTTCTAGCTAGCATTTGTTCTGAGCGTCGGTACTTCTTTTTGAACTCAAATTTTAGTATATTCTTTTGAATTTTTGCAATCGTGTGTTATGACCGAACCCATGGTCCCAAAATTTCACATGTCTAAAGATTCTTATTGAGACTTGCTTTTAAGATTCATGTCCCCCAAGAGACCTGTGACGCGAACCTTTTTTTTTTGTTGTTGGCCACGTGCCTCAAACGTAATATTATTTCCCACGTTGCTTTGGGAAAAAATATTCCCTAACATCTGCTCTCTTTCTTGAAAGGTTCGCGTTCAGACTTGCAAGCTAATAAAACATGTGTCCTGCTTCCTATTTCTTTTGATCTTTTTTAAATAAATATTTTTATTGCGTTATTGTCCTAAATGTTGCACCCGTCTTTCTAAAGATCCCTGTTCAAACTAGTGTGTTTCTGAACACGTGTCAGTGTCTCTTCTTTTCATTTTTCCAAAAAATAGTTTTTATTGCGTTTTTGTATTCCAAAACTTACTATTGAGCTTTTGATGTAGCACCGCCTTGCTAAGCTTCACACCACCCAAGTCTCTTTGAGCGAGCTCCCATGTTGACCCATGCTTTTTATATTATTATTTTGAGAACGCGTGATTGAATTATTAATCAGTTCAATCCACGGTCTCAATAATGGACGAATCGAGATTTCCTGACATGAGATTCATTAATAAGAATTCATCAAGGAAAACTTCTAAATTTAAATTCTTAAGTTCTTTCCGATGACTGATAAAATGATTTAAGTTCTCTTTGAGAGAAAGCGCTTGTAAATTTAAGAAGTTTGAACAAGGCGGTGACCTGTGTAGAAATGAGACGCATCGTATCTTCATACCTGTACGTTAATAGCTTTCAAACGGCCTCGAATCTTTCGTCGAATAACATTACGCGCATCGCCTTCTATTACTGAATTTAAGTAATGTAATGAAGCAGTATTGCTGAGGGATGTTCCGTCAATGACAAGAGACCTAAAGAGATTGCGAAAATTAAACTACTCAGCAACGGTTCCTCTGAATTTCGGTAAAACTATGTCAGATAGTTCAATACTGCACTGACGCGCAAATTCTTTTCTTTGCCGTTCGGAGAAAAAGTTGTAGAAAAAGAGTAGAACAACGTCATTTTTTAATTGCTCCACGAGTGCTTCCATATTTCCTAAAAGAGAAAAATATTTTATTACAAAACCCTCGCGCACTTCTAGGTCATGTCATTTCGTTCTAATTGTGTTTGGGCGTGATCAATGTCCTGAAAGATGGTTTTCAAACTAGTTATATGTGCCGTGTTATATTGAGAAGAATCATTAATCAAAGGATTGTTAGGAAAAAAATTCTTGTTGATATAGAATCTCTTCATTGCCAGGTCTCCGAACTTAATTAACCGTCCTCGCGTATTCTTTGATGGACAAAGTTGCCGTTTGCTGCCACGAAGAGATATTTTTTTAAATATTGAGCAATTTAGATTAAGTGAATGTAAGCTTCTGATGGGACAGGCATCATTCCACGCTTACACCATGTTGACGCTTATCGTGGATGGTCTCACGGTTTAATCGTAACACGGCCTCCTAAAACATAAAAAGCGAGCACCATGTCCGCTGGAAACCAGCGACTGAGGTACTCATATCTGGGTTAATAATATTTAGGGTGTATAATGGAGAGAGGAAGTATGATGAGGGTCTGAGAATTTGAAAGAGAATTTGAAGAAGAAATTTGAAAGAGAGTAACAGGAAAATTTAAAAAAGGAAAGAATTAATGATTATTAAATGAAGAGAAATTTTGGAAAATTAAAACCTATGAACAGGTAGTTTGAGGATATCTGAAGGGAATTTTCGGCGTGAGGCCGGATTGACTGCGTGCCAAATGACGCGAGTATTTTCTGAAAGTGTTGTGAGGGGAGGGGTCGTGGAATGCTTTCCAGATGTGATTCCAGGCATGATGGAAAATAAATATAGATATGTGTTCTAATTTAGAGAGAGAACGGAGATAAGAATTGGGAGTGCGTAAAGCGGTCTTACATCCACCCACAGAAACCGGTCCTCGATATTGTGAAGGCGAAAATGGTGAGGTCTGGAAGCAGTTGCCCATGTTTCGCAAGCGTAAAGCGCAAGGCTGCGAATACACGCTTTGTAGATAATAAATTTAACCTTGAGCCGGATCTTGCGATTTTTAAAGATCGGAGATAGACGGGCCTGCGTGCTATTAATTTTGGAGTAAATAAATTTGGCATTCCTTCCAGCTGAGTTTCCTGTCCATCGTGACCCCAAGGTACTAAACACTTGTGGACCAGGTCACAGTGGTGTCCTTGACCTTGAGCGACGGCAGGTTTTGGAAGGCTTTGCTGGTCAGATGTTTGCCATAAAAGATTATTGCCTGGCACTAGGAGGGGTTCAAGGTAAGCCCATTAGAGGAACTCCAAGTTTTCAGGCGGGAGGTAGAAGATTGAAGGTTAGAGATAGCGAGAGGGAGATTGAATGCACGTGCCGCATACGCGATGTCATCAGCGTAAAAAAATTCAGAAACATGCCGAGGGTCAGCAAGATCGTTAAGAAAGAAAGAGAACAGATTCGGTGCCTAGACACTACCCTGCGGAACCCTAGCGCAGATGGGGCGGATGGAGGAGAGGGAACGTTGGTAACGAACCTGAAAGGTTCGCCCGGAAAGGTAACTGTGCAGGATGTGGTGAAAAATAGGAGGGACCAAAAAATTGGTTTTGTGAAGGAGTAGTTCATGATGGATAGTGTCAAAGGCGAAAGAAAAGTCAAAGAAGATGGCAGGAATGGCAATTCTTCGAGAAAGGATGGGCGCTAATTCGTGTGCCAGTCGCAAAGTCTGCAAAGCTGCAGACTTGTTGCGCCGGAATCCGAACTGTGTGGGACGAATAGCATGAGAGGTTTCGAGGAGAGGAGTAAGTTTTGTGAGGACAAGGCGCTCGAAGAGTTTGCCAAGAAGAGAAAGAAGGCTGATGGGACGATAGTTGTTAGGGTCCAGAATGTTCTTTCCCTGTCTTGGGAATAAGAACGATAGTGGCATGTTTCCATGAAAGAGGAAAGTAACCGATAGAAAGGCAAGAGTTGAATATATTAGTGAGAAGGAGGACAGCGTTGTGAGGAAGATGGCGAAGATAGACACCACGGAAAATATCGGAGCCACCCACCTTCTTGGTGTTGACGTTCTTTAGTGCGGTTTTCACTTCTCAGACTCCTGAGGTCCACTCATCGTCTGGGGTGTTGGGAGAAAACTGGGACAGAAAGGTGGACAAGGGAAAGGAGTGGGACGTAATGATTGGAAACGAGAAAAGGGTTTCTAAGATATCGCCGAAGATCCCAACCTTTCTGGGCGTGTCGTAGGTGGGGGTTGGCGTACCAAGAATGAGGAGAGGGGTAATGGAAGTGAAAGGGTGTCAGAGGGACCTCTGGATCTTCTACGCATCGTCGGAAGAGGAAACGTTTGCCCGGGAAAGATAGTCTTGCCATTACTGGGCATGAAATTTACGGAGTCTGTCTCGTAATGTTTATCTCATGTGGAGGAAATGGGTCTTGTCAGCAGGCAGTGGTAAGTGTAATGGTACTGTTCTGTCAAAAGGTAGTCAGTATGTGGTTCGTAATTTGCGAGATGGCATGGTCAATGTAATCGGGTGAAGTAAGTAGGAGATAGGAAACCACCTTCCTACTTAACCGGGAAATGTACTCTCTCCAGTCCGTCTTGATAGACGGGGTAGGTTTGAAATCGTGAAGGAAGGGGCCTAGGTAGGAAGAGAAAACTATGGGGAGATGGTCCGAGGTTAGCTCGAACCAGGGGTGTGGAGTGGTGATTTGGATATTGGAGGAGTAAAGGACAATGTCGAGGATGTCGTGGGGAAAATTGTCAATTAAATGGGTAGGTCCAGAGGGAGGAGGGAGGATGAGATTGGGATGTTGTGCAAGGTAGATTGACAGAGTCTTACCACCGGCGTTAAAAAACTGTGCAACTCCAGTCGGTATGGTTGCAGCTGAGATTTCCGGAAATGACGATGCAGTTACCCAGATTCTGGAGAGAGTCAAGGTCCGCACTGTCAAGAATCTTTTTAGGCCACCGGTACGCAGACACCAGAATGATTGGACCCCTTGGAGTGCGAAAATCCAAGACCGTGGCTTCAAGTGAAGTAAGAGGAGGAGGTGGAAGACGAGAATGAGGAATAGATTTTCGAATAGCGATGGCTGTACCGTCGTGGGGGTTGAGATTTGGTATAGCGCAGGGTCTATCATCACGATAAATGTGATAGCCCGGAAGAGAAAATTTAAGTGAGGGAGTTAGCCATGTCTCTTGAAAGAGAAGGACATGGATAGAGAAGTCAGAGAGAAATTGCCTGATTTCAGAGGTCTTCATGATGGAGATGCCGTGGAAGTTCCACGACGCAAAATAGGTGATAGATTAGGATGCCATTTAGAAGAGAGCAGAAAGAGCCTTTAAGGCAGTAAGTTCCTTGGGGAGAAACGGGCCAGGGGCGGATAGTATAGGAAGTACTTTTTTAACTGCGTAAATAACAGCACGCAGATCAAACTGTTGCAAGAGTGAGAACAGTTCAAAAGAGTCTGAATGTCACCGCGGTGATCCCGCCGAATAAGGAGAAAGCCGATGCAGAAGAAGACATATGAGGAGGAGATGGAAGAAGATGAGAGCCCGGAACAATGTCAGCAATAGACACTGACATTGGCCTTGGAGAAGATGCTGTAGTCAGAATGGGGCGTGCTGCGGCATTGACCCTACGTGTTGCCTACGCCAAGTCTCGCTTTTCACGAGCTCGAGTAAACTGCTCTGCTCAACGTTGCATGAGCGCAAAAAAGGTCTGGCAGCCAGACCATGAGGCGCAGTGGTCACCAGCGCTACTATTACATGTTAGCTTGTTTGGCCGAAGAGTGCAGTTTACTCCTACCCTTACTGTCAGCCGACGCGGTGATAGAGACTGAATCCACTTTAGTGTTACCGTTCGCATCATTGGTGTCCCTAGCCGATAGTAAGGGCGATATTTTTCAAACCTATTTGTTAATGTCATGAGCCTCTTTTCCTGCGACAGTTTTGGTCGAAAGATCTTTTTGGCCGCAGTGTATCCGTCCTCGCACTCCATTGTCGCATTATTATGCGGTCGGGAAGCTGAAATAATTCTTGTCACACATTTAATTATAGTAGTAAAACCGGCATCACCGAACTTACCTGGAAGGTCCAGGAAACCGGTTCTCGTCACCGCGTCGGCAGTGCTTGTATTCAAGTCGGTGTTCACTGATGCCCCAATAGGAGGCACCGCGGAGACGGGCAGCATTTTGGACGAAGAAGCAGCAGCCTCTATCAAGAAAAAAGCCGGCACTGATGTCATCCTGCAGGCGGGGCGATGCTTCATTCTCGTTCGTCGAGACGAGAAAAGCCACTAAAAGTCCACACGACGATGTCGACGGAGTAGATGCTTCCTCCGGCCGGCCCTGGAGAAAGCCTTAAAGAATGTTCGTATCAATAGTTTAAATTTATAAATTTAAAAAAAAATTAAAGAATTTCGAAAAAAGAAATTTCGATCGTTAAGCTCAAAGCAACTACTTCATAATAAGATAAAGTTGTCAAGATTTAAAAAACACGAATACTGCAACCCGCCCGACACGGGTTGCTTTGGCCACGGGTTGCAGTGAAAACTGCAACAACGCACAAGTCCTCTCCCTGGAGGTTTGAACCGCGCGCCGCGGGACCACGTATTCCAAGAGCAAACAAACTACGAAAGACGCCACAAGACAAAAAACGCGGGAAACACAGAACGCACCAGCACACGTCCGTCCATCAAGACGGGCGAATTTGGAATGAAATGAATGTAAGTTACTGAGAAGTGTTAAAGCAACTCGACAACTATGAATTATCTTAGCGTAGCGCATTGTCCACGACAAAAGGAAATATTACACACTTTACAAACTAATCACAGCAATTATCACTGAAGTACCAAATAATCATGAAATACACACATCTAAAAATTATAAAAAGAAAAACTCATATTAAACAGATCAAAAAATATTTCAATTATAGATTCATAAATTAAAGATTTTAAGAATAAAAATTATAACATTGATGTTATTTTAATTGTAGTGTACTTTAATTATTTTATTAAAATTAATATACCACATAATTCAAAGGTCGAAGCGGATTCATATCCGGCAACTGGAAGAACCAAATTTCTGGAGCATGAACCGTACACTAAAATTACTTCCCAATTATACGAGTGGATGGTTTTTTGATCTTAATAATTAACAGATTTTAAAATAGAGAACTACATGGATCACCATGATTTTATATTTTAAAAAACTATAAACCAATGGACATACGAATATTATTCATTTTTACAAACAAATGACACAAAAACACGTTCCCTAATAATCCCAACAAAAATATAACCTAAACACGCAAGAAATCAATGGACTTACCCGTAAAATATCTAATACTAAAACTTACAGCTAAACACATGACCATAGATAAAAGAGGCATGATTCTGTACACTACTGATAAGAAAAAAGGGCCCATTTATTTTTCTAAGTCGCACGCTCTGACCAGTTTTGGATTTGTTAAGTTTGCAACGCTTCTTTCCTGCTCCTTCCCCTTCCACTGGGAAAGTTTCGTTCGACCAATCGTAGGTCTATTTGAAACGGCTCCCATATTTGGAAGACTAATAGTACCGCTAGTAAATCGTAACGAGATAAAATGTTTCATTACATCGCTATTAAAGAAATATTTTGTATTTTTTTATTATACACATTTTGGACTTCTATAACAAAAATATTCTGTATATTCTTGACTTTAATAAACTTTGCCATTCTCTATTTTTTAACGACCTCTCGAAATTCGTTGTCTCGCAAGGTCTTCATTGGCATTGTAAAAGATACTATAATTTCTTAAAAAAAACGTTTGCGTAATACTAAGATAAAATATAGTTTTTAAAAGAATTTGAATATAATTTTAAGATATCGTATGGAATTGGCATAATTTGAACCACAAATTTCTTACAAATATTCCTATAATTTCTTACATTTATACAGTGAAGTAAAGACATCTGATCTCATTGCCTACAAGTGATGTGTATTGTCGAAAGTAATTTCACATAATTTGCGATTCTCTTAAGTTTGAAATATGAAAACCATATTTCAGATATGAATAAATAAAAAAAGAGCAATTCCTTTTATTTACTCCATTAAATTGAAATGTATTAACCCATATTAATACGATAGGTTCTTTTTTTCCTTCCTTCCTTTCATTCATTCCTTCTGTTCTTGTTTATTTCCGCTTTTTGTCTTTCTTTCCTGTTCATCATTATTTAAAAATCAAATGTTCCCAATATCTTATCTTATCTGATCAGACAAACATTACTACCCGAGGTCTAAAACTTTCCAAGTGTAATAAAGACTTATAGTTTCTCAACTTCTGTATTTCTATTCTTAGCAAGTCATACAAATGCGAATGCTATTTCAATGCTTCGAATACTGTTAATTCAATAACTGCATTTAACTTTTTTCTTTATTAAATATGATAAATCTAGATGCTATATAAATGTATTTTTATTAAAAATATTGTTTGGATATAAATTAGACAACTTAAGGCTTATCCATATCCTAATCAATATTTTTATTACAATCAAGTATACTTTTACATAGTTCCAACTTCGCTAATGTTGGTGAGCGTAGTAAACAATGCTATGGTGTATTAACATATCACACTTACTTTTCAGTCAGAATTCGAATCTCTCGAATTGCTTTTTGTATTATTCTTTTCTTTAAACATTTGTAGAATTGATTGCTTTTTAATTCAATACTGAATAATTTCTGCATGGGTTAATTGAAATTACAAAAACTTTAAATTATTCCTTGTGAAATATATTATTGAATACTCTCATTCACAAATGAACAAAATAAAAATAACTTAAGAGATCAAGTATAAAAATTATTTAAAAGAAACGTTGAACTAATGAACTAAGGAATACTTAGGAAACGTTTCAACGTAATGCAGATTGAACTTTGAAAGTGTAGCAACTTTATCTCCTTTAGTAGCTAGCCACATTGCCAGATTGGTCGTAATGCGACGTTGCCGCATTGCCAATTTTTCAGTGTATGTTTTAGGATTTTCCTAAGCAATGTGAGAGCATGAATTAAGGTTTTGTTCATTACAGCTTCCAAACAGAAATTACAAGCTGAATTAATGTTTAAACCATTTTCAAAAATCACTTCACAAGTGTCACCGGGATTCGAACCCACTTTGTGGTGACAGAACAATCATAGCAGAGCTTTACAGTTCTCATTCAATTACACTTTTGCTGGAGGAGGTAAAATGTCTGTTGAAAAATTCGAACAAATAAATAGCCACTCAAGTCTGCGTGTTTCAGTCGGTTTGACAATGAATGACATTCTTTTTTTCTTGAATTGCCTGTTGCCATACCACATGGTTTAAGATTTAATAGATTTGTAAGTTACATAAGTAAATGGAGATATGAAATATTTGTTGATGTAGTTGTGGATTAAATTTGTTTTTGTGACTTCTCTTTTTATTATCTTATTCATTTTGAGCACAATATTTAGTTTAGAAAAAGATGTATGTATTCATTGATTTTAAACTAACAGTATTCGTCGCGATTATTCACTACTGTTAGTTTAATAATTTAAACTAACGGTATTCGTATTTGTATGTCATGCTATGTTTTGATATACGGAGGATGAAATCTTCATGTCTTTGTTACCAAGTGACAGTTTTTGACACGATGGAATAAACAAGATAATTAATAATTATTATTTGGTCATAATAATAAATAACTTTTAAAAGATATGCCAAATATATTTTTATTTCAAAGAAATATTGTGTGTAAAAAATTATATAATTATTCCGAGAGAATAAGGAAAATAGAATAATAATTATCTACTCGGGCACTGTGGCACAATGGTTAAGTAACTGCCCACTAGGAAGATAGTATGTAGAGATCTTGCCGAGTTCTAATCCACTTAGCTTTGTATATCTTATTTTTCGTTTCAAACTGTTATCTATAAGACTAAACATCTTCTACACACAATATTTAACGTTGATCTGTTTGGGAGCTGTAATGAATTAAGCCTTAATTCATGCTTTCACATTGCTTAGGAAAATCCTAAAACATACGCTGAGCAATTGTCAATTCTGCAACGTAGCATTACGACATAATTACACTATGGCAACGTGGCAGGGTAGTTTACGACAAAGTTCATCTGCCGACGAGACGACAAAGTTTCTATAAAATAATTTCTATTCATGTTCTCTTTAAGTTTCGATATTTTAGTTTATTCATGTCTAAATGAAAGTGTTCAATGATATGTTTTACGAGAAATTTTGAAACGTTTTTCAAAATTTCAATAAACATGTGCAAAAAATTTTTATACTGAATTTAAAAGCAAATAATTTATATTTAAAGAAAACAATGATACTAAAAGAAATTCACGAGTTCGTAATTATACCGCAAGTTTTAAAACTATATTTTAATAAAAATATTGAGTAGAAAACGGGTCTAATATATATCCAATCCATATTTTCAATAAATATTTATTCATATAGCATCTAGATTTACATCATTATACATTTGGAGAACAATATTTACTAAAGAAAAAGGTATATGCCCTATTAATTTAATCTAACAGTTTTCGTAGCAATAAAGTAGCAATCGGATCTTCCAATTTTACTACGCTTCATAAACTCAAATTCTCCGTCTACAGAGTAACACGAGGCTGTCTTATCAGCTATGGGATTTCAAACCTTTCTTCTTATACTCGTAGATGAAAGAAATAATTTCAACCAGGAATACCTAGGATTTGCGCAGGTTATTTACACATCCGTTTTACTTGAACACAAATGCTTCTTCATTTGAAGTATACTTTTGAAATATATTCAAAAACTGTTCCAACTATTTAATTTTTTTAAATATACTGTATTCATAGTGTAATTAGTATATGTTTAAACCGCATTGTTCGTCACAAAAACACAAAATATCTGCCAAAACAACGTATCTTGACACAGCGCCCGCTGTAGTTAACCTGGAGCAGGTTTTTAACAAGAAATAAATATCAAGAATATCACATCAAAAATAAAAAACACACCTATTGTTGAAGCAGAATTTTGTTAATTTTGCAGAACTACGCTAGCGCAGAACCCACATGTAAACGGGAGTTGACTGATCGCTTCAGGTGCTTTCAATTCTCTACCTGCACGATCATTTCGAAACACGCATTATCGGTAAAATTTGGAATAGATGCAGTGAAATAATTTCCACTCACATCACGTACTTTTTCCTTTACCAACGGTGACAATCCAAAGAGTGTGTTTGTAGATATGTCATTTTAATGTTATTTTTAAAGGAGAATAAAAGATGGTGTGCAACTCATTTTTCTAATTGTATTTGTAATCTTCCACCCACACGAACGTCCTTAGTCGCGAATTCACATCCAATGACGGTGTATCATTTCGAAGCGTTTGAAGGTGTGCCCTACTTCATTTGCTGAACTTTCTTGTTACATTTTGCTTAGCTCCGTATTTTATTTTTCCATTATTTTGATGGTAATGAGTGACACCATTTTGTTGATTTTTAACTTTTTTTTTGAGTTCAGAACTATATCAGTTGGAAACGTAGAAATAGTATTGTAAATATTACATTTTACACTTTCAGATTTCTTTGTCAAGAAAGATAAGTAGAGTAACGAAGTTGCATGAAAATACAAAACACACGGACGCATGGATATTGAAGAAGTATTTAAAATATAAAAGAGTATCAAATATTTAAAAAAATTATTAATAGATGCAATTAACGTTCTTTAATTGAACTATGAAATTTAAAGGAAGAGAAAGAGAGAAGTAGGAACAAAGAAAGAAAACAAGAATCTGTGGTTGTATTTCACAATTTAAATTGAATCAATTAATGAAAGAGATTTCAGTTTTAGTTATATTTGTTGTAATCTAAAACACGTTTCTTGTAATATTAATCTCGGATCATGATTTTATAAACTGCACGATTACAACCAGCTATATTGTAGATCATTATATTTTTAGAACATGTAATTTATTTGTTCATTAAATAGTTTTATATTATTTATAACTCGAGAATTAAACTTTTGTGTTATTAGTTCATATTTTAAACAGACGTTTTCAATATTTATTTAACTCCTTTTCACATATAAAAAAACTTAAGAGAATCGCAAATTATGTGAAATTATTTTCGACAATACACATCACTTGTAGGCAATGAGATCAGATGTCTTTACTTCACTGTATAAATATAAGAATTTATAGGAATATTTGTGAGTACTTTGTGATTCGAATTATACCAATTCCACACGATATCTTGTAATTATATTCAAACTCTGTTAAAAACTATATTTTATCTTGGTTACGCAAACGTTTTCTACAGAAACTCTAATATCTCTTACAATGCCTCTAAAGACCTTGCGAGACAACGAATCTCGAGAGGTCGTTTAAAAAATAGAGAATGGCAAAGTTTATTGAAGTCAAGAATATACAGAATATTTTTGTTATAGAACTCCAAAATGTGTATAATAAAAAATTCAAAATATTTCTTTAATAGTGGCGTAATGAAACATTTTATCTTGGTACGATTTACTAGCGGTACTATTAGTCTTTCAAATATGGGAGCCGTTTCAAATAGACCTACGATTGGTCGAACGAAACTTTCTCAGTGGAAGGGGAAGGAGCAGAAGAGAGGCGTTGCAAACTTAACATATTCAAAACTGGTCAGAGCGTGGGACTTAGAAAAATAAATGGGTCTTTTTTTGTTATCAGTAGTGTAAAACAAGTAGTAAAATGTTGTTGAATTCGTCAATGATGGGAGGTAAAATTGAACATGAAAGATCATAGTGTTGGTTAGATTTTCACTGACCAGTGAAAGGAATGTGAGCTCATAGTTACAATCTTGTTGCGATTGCAAACACTCTGTTCGCTAAGAGCATCCCAGGCATTTGGAAGATGTGGGAGGAAGCGACGGTATGGGGATCCATCAGTAGTATTTAAAGTTTATATGATCACACGGTTACCATGATCACAAAAAAACCATATTCACGACAGGTTTAGATGGTAGCATCACATGTTTGAAGGAAATGTATAGTTTTCCCTCACGCTAAACACGCTTCACAAAATGTTAATGACGGACGCTGTTATGAACCGATTTTGACTTGACAAAGTCTGAAGAGAAACTGATGCTTGAGCTAATAGCTTCGAGGTCTTCCCAATTAACACGACGGAATACACTCCCGCTCAAGTACTTTATTACTGAATTGTTTCTTGTGCAAATTAAAGAACTTGATATCATATAAATAATTTATTTAATGTTACAATACAATTAGAAAACTGACATTCCAAATTTGTGGCAATTTTTCATGTAATGAATAGGTATAAATGTACATTTTATTGTCATAAAATATCAAAGTAAAATAAATCTCTCTAGTACCTGATAAACGTATTTAAGCCTTTTAGATCTATTGATTGTATTAGATAATATTATCAGCTTCTTGTGGAAATACACCAATAAAACTGCACGTTAAAAATCAAGAAATGGTTTTCTAAGGTATCTCGTAATAAATTATGTTTAGGGGTGCTCGTCAAGAGCACGCAATATTTTCCTCAAGTACCTTCACAAATGCATACACTAAACTGGCTGCCCGTCGAAGATCAGATTATTATCTCACGGGAGATGCTAGACAATGGAGACAAGACCTGTGCTTAGATTAACCAGAAATATATGTGGTGCATACAAGTTTATTGGATGAAACCGAAGTTGAAATTACACTTTCACAAACGATTTAGAGTTGCTTAATACAAAATGATAATAATCAGAATAATATTGAAATCCTAAAATAAGGATTACAATTGCCAAAAGAAGGTATTCAAGCGAATGAACGCCCTAAGATAATTAATCAAAGGGGCAAAAATGTTTCAGAAGCTTCTCACGGGGTACAGAAATGGAGTGGGTAATTTATCATACCCGATCATAGGGATTATTAAGTAATTGAGTGTAGTTGACCTCAGATGGTCGAATAATAATTAAAATACTAGTTAAAGCAGTGCGTTCCCGTAGGCACATATGATCATGTGCCGCACCGGTACTACACTCGACTTAGGCGTAGAGCAAGAAAACAAATTTAAACAATAGACATAATTGTACCAATATTCGATAAAAATTTGGGGATTAGGAACAATACAGGGAAATTAGAAACAAAGCGAATATAGTGGTCAAACAGTCGAAACAGCAGACCTGGGAAGAATTCGGAAACGAAGTCAAAGAGTCTGTACCGGCAAACCATTAATGAACTGAGAAGAAAATATAAAAATCCAGTGAGAAATATAATAAAGAGTGATGGTGAAATGAATCACATCCCGAGAGAATCTTAGAAGTTTGGTAATTCTATTACATTGCTTTTAGGCGCAAATGACGTAACTTGGAACAGTTAGTTATTTCGGGATAGCAACTTGTATATTTTTGAGATTCGAATGATCTGGGTAGATTTCCAAATTAATTGATAACACCAGTATTTATATCTGTGTGTAATTGTTGCTTTAAGATAGCAATAACTCTGTAATAACAAATTCAAACTTGTATTTATGATTTGAGTGTTCGTTCAAATTTGTAAATACGCAGATTTCAATTTAACTTGTATTAAAGGAATATTTTATTGTTATTACACGTGTGTTTGATTGCTTGGAAAACCAAGATGGTGGCAGCGAACTTTACCATAAAGGTTGTGGTTTACGGTTGTATCCCGTTTTTACCCAAAAAATACCCACATCGCATCTGGACTTCTGGTGTGGTGTAACATGTATGCAATATACATATCCTTTCTTCTACTTAGAGCTTTATCTATGAGTGTTCCGATTAGGTGGATATGGTCTTGGGTCTGTCTAAATGATCGGAATACGGCTTGTTCTTCCTCAAATTCCTATTCAACAAATCTTCTTAGTTTGTTTTCAATTATTCTGGAGAATACTTTGCTCACACAGGAAGCCAGAGATATAGCTCTGTAGTTTTCACATCTCCAAGTGCTACCTTTTTTATGGATGGGTATAATTATCTTGTTTTCGCCCCGAGTCACCTGCCACAATATTCTGCACGATTAGTGACCTCTTTTCCTGTCTCTCATCCGTTATGTTTTGTTTCTCTATGCCTTCAAGTCTCTGAATACTTAGTTCATAATCAGATCTTGTCGGAGCTTTCTGCCACAAATGTCCTAGACCGGTAGTTTCGATTATAGTTCTAACTTTTTGACCCCACCCATTGTTACATGTTAACTCGTAGCAATCGTATATATTGTTGTTCCTTTCCCCGTTTCTTACTGAAACCCAATATTTAATGGCCCTCATCTTAATTTGTACTTCTAACGGTAAAACTCCGAATTCCCAAAGAGTACCGCAGTTAGCTGTACTCGGCGGTACGCCAACAAAATTTTTAAAAAATTGGTTTTGAAGCGAATTAAGTGATGTGCAATCTCCAACACCCCATTTTTCACCTCCATACGCTTCTGCAGGTACGAATAG
>NNCF01132474.1:109368-121525 GCA_002313205.1 Laupala kohalensis | reverse complement strand
AGCGATTAGTGATTTTAGTCCACTGTGTGTCGCCAGACCTCAGGATAACACGCAATAAACTTTTAAAAACCTTTCTCCCTTAGAAAAAGCGTGCGTACCTTATAATTCGAGTGATGGTTTCCATTAGTCTTTTTTCAAAATGTTGGTGGAATGCAAGATGGGGCACATGAGTTTATTTCACAAAATATTATGCAATGCCGCCGTGTGGTACCAAACCTGTGACACTTAAAACAGCGCAGACGTCTCGGCACAATAGACACGGTTACTGGATGCACACTTTGAGAAACCAAGAAAACTATTTTTCGGAAAAAGGAAGATGATTCGATGGGTTTTTACTTTTTTTTGTGAATGTCGCTTGTTGCGTAGGAAAGCACCGCGCGGTCCGAGGACTGAAGGCAAGAAAAGAGGTGAGGATGCCGCCATGATGGACACAAAGAGAGCAGTGTCTGCAGTCGGAGGAGGCAGAGCTGGAAGACGGAGACCTCGAAGATAGAANACCACGTGATCAGCTTCCCATTATTTGACTAAGTCTTCACAAAACATGTCCCTGCAAGTGATCACTGCCTTGCTACGGTTAAGCGCAGCGTGGATCTCACACTTGGCAGAGAAGATATCAGAAACGTTTGACCTAAGTACGTTGAAAGTTCAAATGACAAAGTACTTAAATATTCTTGTTATTTATTAGGATATAACAAATGTCAATAGGCATTCTCACTAGTGTATATTACTTACGGTATTGAGTTTCTTATCAGACGTGTTTGAAGTCGATGGGTCACAATTGTGAATGTCGCTTTGGTCAAATACAGGAGATTCAATACGAATATCACTATCATCGCATTTATAAAAAAATATGTCAGTAAAACTAATGTAGTTGTGTACACCTAGGGCTTTATTCTCTGTAAGCAATGCGACTGGCCTTCCGAAAATGATAACAAAATGAAAAATACAATTAATTGCTCTTTACGATCTGATGTTAGCCAAAAATTAAAACAGTTTCCACGCACAACGCAAGATGTTCATTTGTTATAATATGTTATGTTAAATATAATATATACGTAGTTTAAAAAGATAAATTCATTTAAAATGTAACCATCAATTGTATATTATTAACTATATACGACCTTATTGGACTGTTCATAACATTTATTGACAT
The DNA here is from genome assembly GCA_002313205.1 of Laupala kohalensis. NCBI lineage: Eukaryota > Metazoa > Arthropoda > Insecta > Orthoptera > Trigonidiidae > Laupala > Laupala kohalensis. The sequence continues at coordinate 120,372 of NNCF01132474.1, read as the reverse complement.
ATTTATTCAGGTCACAAAGTAAAAAGATGGAAGATTTAGAAATAACCGTAAATAATAAGATACAATGTTCTATTTGATGTGTCACTTTTATTGTTCAAATACATTTTTAGGGAGAATCATTAGATAATTCTTTTTATGGATTTTCTCAAAGTAATATTACCGGAGTCAGCTCGAGGCCCCGTGTTCGCCAAACACGTACTTTCTAGATGTAAGTCCCCTGAGGGGGAAAAATCTATAGTTCGATAATAATTTTTTTTACATGTAATTTTTGCGTTAAATTACAAACATATTGACATTCTATTAGTATTATAACTCGTTTCTAACTTTTTATCTTACCTAGGAATGTTGGCTACAATTTTGGAATCCGCCTCTGTCTTAGGACCCTTGATCGGAATTGATGGGATGGTCCCTTGCTTGCTTCCTGAGAGTAAATTTGTTTATTGTCCTCCACGTGGACATATGCAGTTTGTACTGTTTTTTTGACCATAAATTTATAATAATTATTAGTCAATGTTATATCTGAGAATAATTAGCACTTCATAGTTTTTCAAGTTATCTGTACTCAATACCTATCATTCATAAATTCAATTACCTTTTCCAGTTTGCATCGTAGCAATAAGTATTAGTTCCGTTATCGCACTAAGAAATTAGATAAGTAGCAGATCTCAAATTTTGTAAATTCACTCTTTTTATTTGTGGTCTCTTACAACAATCTATCAAGAAAATTATGAGTTCTCCACGTTCTTTGTAATAAACCTCCATTTTGTGTAAAAACTTTAAACGCACATTCAACACATTTTTCATCAAGAAAGTCTCATTAAAGCACTGCTCTTTAAAACTGATATTTCTCCCTTTGTACGGTTTCATGATGAAATCCTGCAGTGGGTGCGCAACGTCAGGCAGAAACATATACGGTGTTTTCACTTGAGTATCCGGAAGTTCTGCAGGTGGTGGTAAATTTAACTTTTCCCGATTCAACCACGAAAATATATCAGAATCTTGGAACATACTTCCATCGCTCTGCTTCCCACAGCCACCAACATCAATAATTGTCAAATTATAATAAGAATCTACTGCTGCTTGCAAATCAATTAAAAATTATTATTAAAATTATAGAATAGATTTCCTAATTTTTGAGGCAATGCACATGGAAATGTTTTCCATCGATTGCCCCCAAAACATGTGGAAAATTCCACGTTTTGGAAAACTCCTCCACTATCTTCAGAAACTGTTCCATAGAAGGCACTGGCGTATGGTGGGGTTTCAAAACTACCCATAGCACTTGCCCCATCTCCTTCATAATTTTCCCCATAGTGATCCCAGAGAGTTTTAAACGACGCTCCAATTGCCAGATACCTAGAACATAAACATTTCACACTGATGTTTACTTCAATCAATTCTTTCACATTTTGTCTTCTACTTTTTCGCTACAATAAAACTAAAATTACACAGAATAATAGAAACGAATAGCTAATGTATTTCAATTAACATAATTTAGTTTTATAATCACGGTTCCAATTCGTGTATGAATACAAAGCACACAAAAGTACAAGATAAAATGTCTTTTAACACGTGCAGCTTGAGTTACTTACCTCTATGTAACAAATCTCTCCACTGGCAGAATAGGGAGTTGATTCGTCCTTTCTTTTCGACAACCCTCCTTCGGCGATCTGTAGAATGTACTGAAACGTACTCCGACTCATCCTCACATATTTTCAAATCACTCACGAAATCTATGAATGTTGCACTTAACCACACTTCAGGTCGGGAATCACAAACGCCATGAATCGCGCCTTCCACTTCGCTGCGATTGGCTGAGAAGCAGAGTATCAGCAAAGCAGGAAGTCCGTGGAGATCCAGCTTTGCTGCCAAAAGCAGGAATGCGCCGACACCCAGCACCACCGACCGCCCGTTGTGTGCACTCGCATTTAAATGCATTGTTCATTCCCACCACTGGCTGGCGCTTGCTGCCGAAAGCTGGAAACCAGCTTTCTACGTGTGCGTGACCTCACCTCCGAAGCGCTACCACACGCTTCAGCTCGGATTGCATGTAGAGACAATGGCCGATCTGTTCCCACCTCCCACAGTCACAATGTTCCCGTCAAAATTGCGCGTGATTCAAATACACTAATGGAAGTATAGAATGTTTGTTTCACGTGATGCACCAGTCAAATGGTCCTCTCGAGGTTGTTAATAGTAGTCACAAAAGCGACTCTTTGCTGTACAGAAATACTAGTTAATAACACAGCTAACTTAGACACAATGTAATATTCCTTCCACACGTTTAATGCAGAAATAACAAAATGGCGCCACAAGAGCAAATGCATTGAATTCGTGTCCAAGATTGGCGATAGATTTAAGTTTTCAGAAAATCGAATATTCGGCCAACATAACGCGAGGTACAAATATTATTGCTCTTTGCAATTGCAAATTTAATACAAATTAAGCAATGAGATAAAATCATGCCTGACTATAATTCCTCAAAAGATGCACCTATTTCTTCCGTGTACCCTACACGTGGAGAAGACATGTGATCACTGTCGATCAGGTGAAAATGGCGAACAGTGGGGAATCGAACCAGGGACTTCTTCCCCAATCGCCGGGATGTTAAACACTACACCATCCGTTCGCCTTCCTTCCACAACTGTACACAATTACCTTAATTGTACAGCTGTAGAACACACCTTAACACGTAGATATGTGAAAAATCGGTAATTAAGTGCCCGCATCTCTGTGTGTCGCCTGGTTCACTTATCTCTTGTCTGGGGATGTGTCTTAGGTCTTCCGGGGTTTATATCTGGTTGGAAATGGGATGTACAGTCGTGGAAGGCGAACGGGTGGTGTAGTGGTTAACGTCCCGGGTTCCATTCCCCGCTCGTCGCCATTTTCACCTGACCGAAAGTTATCACCCATCAAAGGATGTTCCAATTCGAGTCAACAAACAAAAAGTCTTTATTTCCCAGAGTTCCAGTTCGTTGATCCATTTGGATTCAACGATTCGGAGTCAAAGAGTCGCGACAAAATACTTAATTGTTCTTGCGTAATTATTTATCAATGCACCTAAATCATTCTGANCTTCCGATCTGTAACAGCAAAACAGGAAAAATGATCACTTTGTTTTCTTTAAAAAAGTAACCGGGATTTCTTTAGTATATTTGAATAACGTGCCACATGGACGAAAGCATGGCTGTTCTCGATAGTGGGGATATAGATGGACGTCGCCCTTTTTCGAGATTCATTCTCTGAGGCGCTGTGGGGTTAGATGCCGGTGAGAGTCCTAACGCCGGAGCAGGTACAAGTCGTCACCATAAGGAAGAAGCTAATTGGAATTGATTTGGTTGAGAGACGGCAACGCGTCCGTCGTTCTGATTGGCTCGCAATGTTACCATCCTAGTTAGTTAGCAGTGGAAAACTTTCATTTATTTCGCTGCCCCGACTATTGCTTTGACTGCAGTCAGAAACATCTTGACTGGTCATAATTTATGAAGCTTCCCTTGGGCAGCGGAAAGGCGATTCGCCATTTCCGCTGGCCGCCTCCGCCCCGGTGGCGTGAGATCAGGGATGTCAACATCACGCCCTAGTGGCGTGAGCTTTGATCAACCAATAAAGGGCCGTAAAAGTGTCGTCATCCCCATGCTTAAAAGGTTCTCAAAGAATCAGAGCACGTTAAGAAATTTGATCCGAGGGAGCACTTTGTTGATCACAGTGCTCGCAATATCGTACAACTCAGCAGTGTAAATGCTGTACAAGTCGCCAGGATGGAAGATATAAGTCTTACAAGGGAACATCACGAAGAAGCCGACACTAAGATGTGGTGACTGTGCTTCGACCCGTCGATAAGCACAGGACGTTTGTCGGAGCACCCAGTGTTTGGCGAGGATTAGGTGATAATATACCCTCAACATCGCAGCTGGAGTGTTCTTCTTGTCATATAGCAGAAGATCAAAATTAATCTTCAGCTTATGCAAAACCCAAGGAGTGGTCTTAATCCTTGATTTAAGACATTGAGTGTTCGAATAGTCAAGGTTTCGAAAAATTGCTAAAAGCGATATCCATATTTGCTTGCTCTCAGTCTCTTGTTCTATAATCGGACAGAAGAAGGATGAAATAATGCGTTGTGAAGTACGCACATGCGAAAAGTGTCGTAAGATGAGTAGTTGGCGTCGGAGAAAAAGAAGTTTACCACTCTCGGCGTACAAACAGGGAGTGGGACTAGTGCGGTAGATTCACGAAACTAGTCGGATTCCTGCATCTACCCAACTTTTTTATATAGCTTGCACGAGCAGAGCTATAAACATCAATAATCGAGCCAAGAACTTTTGAACGCTCAGTAAAGAGGAGAGAGAAGCGATCAGCACCCCATTCCCTGCTACTTACGCATTTTAAAAGATTCAGAGACTAAAGTGTTGTATCTTTTAGGTTGGTAAGATAAGATAAGACCTAAGAACATTACTGAAGGAATGAATTTGAGACCGTTGTCCCAGGAAGAGGCGAGGTTCTGGCAGAAGCTTTTGTCTCCCACTGAAGAGAACACCGCGTGTTTTTTAGCAAAGAAACGAAAGTTACACACATAAATTTCCGCAATGCTCTTCGTCTCACTTGAATGGTGGAATGACATGTGTTGTTCCTCCAGGGGAAATAAGGTCATCGCGGACACATTGATGTTTTCGAAATGGATTCTTCAGTCTATGACTCAGTAGGAAACGCAATGTGGGTCATCTCCCGATGTTCAAAATAGACAAAACCTTCACGTTCGGGAAGACAATTCAACACTTGACCTCGCGGGCAACCGCTCGACAAACTCTACAGTACACTGTGGGCGTTAAAATCTCCGAGGAAGGTATGGTCGAGGGAGCTGGCGAATTAAATTCTTTACGAGAGTCTTCGAGGAATCTCGTATCGGCTGAAGATACAGTGAACACACGGTCATTGTTGGTATGCTGTGGATTTTAAGTCCTATAGTTTGGAGTGTAGAACGTAGAACTGGTGAGGAGAGAACTGTATTTCTAACAAACTACCACTCCACTTCTTGCTCGCTCTGTCGTGGTGTCATGGTGTATGAGGTTGATGTATCCCCGCAGAGAGGGAGAGTACTCTGGAAAAAGTGTCTCTTGCATGCAAATGCATATCGGATTGAGACGCACTAAGGACTGTAGCTCGTTGATTCTATATCATTAAAGTTCTACTGATCTATGGAAGTCATCAACATATAAACCCTTCGGGTTCATTCTCCGTACTGTGCATTTTTGCGCCATCTTTGAATAATGCATAATCCGACCCGGATTCTAAAGAAAAATGTCTTTTGCGTCTTATCGACTTTTTAGAAGAGATGTCGATTTTTAAAATATTAGAGGTTTAAGTCTTGGTATCCTAAACCTTTTTTTTCTGCTTTGAAGGTTCGCTAAATTTTACACTTACGCTGTAGGTAGAATTCTTTGTCGAAGTTAAAAGACGGGTTGTGCATGGAGTAATTGGTTTCAACTTGAAAACTTTCCTTCCCACAATTGCACTGGCTTGAACACGACATTGTCGTAGACATGTCAGTTGCAGATGTGTGGACTGAAATGCTCTTTTGAACAGGAGTCTACGCAGCGGTGGAGTAACTGGTTGAAATTACAGAGAGTGTGGCCCTGTTTTTCTCCCATGTTTGACTTTACGGCATCTTTTCGCCTTTATCTCCTATAATTTCTTTACTTCTAGAAAGCTGACACACTACCTGCTCCATAGTGGGTGGCTACCTGCGCAATTAATGCATATAGCATGTTCTACTAATAAAACGCCCTGTTTGTGTGCCGACTTCCCGCGTTTGCCATATGTTGTACGTTTCTTACACAATATCATGTGTCCAATTCTCTGGCACTAAAAGCAGCACAGAAGATTTGAAATTATTGGCAGGTTTAGCCATCCATATTTAATGCCCTTCGGTAGCATAGGGCAGACAAATGAAATGATGAAAGAGGCAGTTTTTTGCAGGAACACCACTAACCTTCCTCATTATCTGACTCTTTTCAAACGATCTATCTCTCATTCCTTTGCGAGCTCTTCAGGTGTCATATCCATAATGTCCCTGCTGGTAATTGAACCCTTTTTGCGATTAAGCGCATAATGCAGCTCTCACTTTACAGAGAACTATCCCAACTTTGAGCACTTGCGAGAGGTTCAATGCCCGTTTGTTGGTTTTAGTCTCCAACAATATGGAATCTTTCCTCAATCGTTTGATGGATTTCAAATTACGAACTAAACCTTTCAAAGCCTTGTTTATATTAAATTCTGAAACGTTTTCTAGCGATCCATGTGTTCTAGACATCAGAGTGTAAGCATTCTGGTAAGAAATACTTAGTACCTTTATTCTTGTTTTCTTAAGTGGGAGGACTATCACCACCTTGCCACTTTGCAGATGTTTGAGTGTAAGACGACCCCTGCAGTCCAACACAACCGCAAGGTGGGAAGTGTGTTTGACTTAAAATCTTGGTCACACGAGTCCAAGGGAACAAATGTCCGGCGATGTGGAACCCCCGTATCACGCAACTAAGTCTAATACAACTGAGGTTCGGCAGTTGTCCCAGATGTTGTCCGCTAGCGAATGTTTATCTTTAATACACATTTACCCCATCTTCGCGAATGACACCTTGAAGTTGAGGGTTTTTCTACACAGGTTCAGACCATCTTCGAGGCCGGGTTAATGAAGGCAATATCCCCGCTCTACCCAACACCCTTCTCTGCAATGGTGGTCGTTGAAAAGTGCCCAAAGTTTACCGTGTCCGGGGACTGAAGGCGCAGTACCAGTAGCCGGCTCGGAGCCGTGGGTTTGGAAACCCATACTCTGCCAAAACTGAGCCCCCTGTAGGGAACACATATCAGTCACTCAAAAATTGGATGAAAATGGAAATTCCCCTTTTTTTAATAGGGCTTTAGGGCTCGTCAACATCGAGATCATTAGAGCCCATGCAAGTAGGGAAAAATGCAGTTTCGCACCATAGAGAAGAGCTGTAGTGACTCTTCCCCGTGTGTAGTACTCGCCGAATATCTCGACCATACCCACTAAAAAACCCTCCTGAATTCAACAAATATCGAAATACAAAGATAAAAGAAAAGAAAACAGAATACCAATATATTATATCACAAACAAGAAAACCATTTCTAAACATATTTTCTAATTACAGAAACAAACGAAAAAATGAGACAATAAATATAAAAAAGGAATGCAAATTTTCAAATCCTCCAGAGAACATTTTTTTTTTCCATTTATTTTTACTTACGTCGAGGTTTCAATCATACTTATGTACAATTTAAACAGGACTTCCCGCTCCCATGTGGTACACATATTGCGGGAAGTCCTTACAAAACATTCACACACTTACAAACATACTTATAACTTACTAATATCACTCATACACCTCTCTAAAAAAATATATATAAAATCAAAATTCAAAAATCAAAATTACAAAAACTACTTCTAATACCTTCACCATTTAGCCTCCTCCATTTACTGCGGCGTGCCGCAGCAAATGAAGGAGTTACCGTCCCCGCCACGTGGAGGCATGGTGACCCACCACTAGCGGAGACCAGAGCCAATGACAATAAATACTTATAAATAGACAGATAGACCAATGTAGACAGACAGATAAATGTAGACAGACAGAATGTATTTTCATTTTGAGACAGAAAGACATATTTACAATTTTACAAGACAGACAGACAGAATTTTTATAGAGTTTATTTAATAAAGACAGAGTTCTAGGATTGAGTAGACTTATACTTATAACTATATACAGTATTATATACACAACAGATGTTCATTGATCATAAGCGAAGTCCGTTCTCAAGCCAGATCTTTCTCCTCTTTAACCTGAGGAATTACTGGATGTCCGTTGATGGAAGTTGAGGTAAAGCAAAGCTTACCCCCGGACAACCACCATTTCCAAAGGGTTCCCAGGCACGCTACGCAGAACTCCCAAGACTCTCTTGTAGTGTGCGGCTACGCTCTGGAGGTTGTATTCCACTTCCCTCCTCCGGAAGATCTCCTTTACGTAGCGATGCAGCACGACCGGATCTGTTGGTACGCCGGCCGCCATCAGCTGCATCGCCAAGATTTCTTTCGGGAACCGGAATAATAGCCTGTTCCCTCCGGGTGCCAGAACCTGCACGAGATATTGGAGTGCAGCTTCCAGCATTGGGGTTTCCTCTAGCCTTGCTAAGATGTGAGAAACGCGAAGGCCAGAGTACACCCCCTCCGGAGTCACATCCATAGGTGTCGTGTTGGATGAACAGGCCTCTTCTGTCCAGTCCCCGACATCTTCTTCGATCACTCCCGAAGGCGGTGAAAAGCATAGGCCGCAACACCAGCAGAGGCAGAATGTTATGCCCCCGCACATGGCTTGGAGGCGAGATGAAATGCCTCCAAAGAGAGAATGGCAAATTCCACGTGTACGCGAGGAACGGGGCTGTTCCTGGTCACCAACGCTCTCCGGTAGGTTCTCGGCCACGTAACCTGTGTCCAGATCAAGGACCCAGGCGTTGGCCGTCGACTTCCCATCAACGAACGTTAGTGCGGAGTCATCATCGCACTCCGAGTTTGATTCGGAGAACTCCTCCTCCCCAGAAGAAACTCCTCCCTGGGTGTACTCTGGTGAACAAGTACACGGAAGGATCACCACAACCTCCGGAGAAAAACGCACCCGGCGACCCACATCCTTCACTTTGGATTCGGAGTCAGTCCGAGCTCCCTCAGAACTAGACTCCTCCTCCTCAGAGCAAGCAGCGCCACTAATCAGGTCGAGCACAAGTGCTCTCCCCGACTCGTAGTCACTGCTCTTGGAGCAGATCTCACGAATGCCCTCCACAGCAGAGGTTGGGACCAACCTACTACCAGTCGTCGCCAGCGAGACATCGCGACCGTGGAAGGTGAGGATGAAATCCTCACCCACCGCGACCAATCTCCATCCTGAACTTTCGGGGGTGACACAATCCATAATCTCAGCTCTTCTCGATCTCTGGGATCCGACAGAAGGCCTACACACAGCGATAAAACACAATCGCCAAGCCACAGGGAATTCCGGTCGCCCGGAAAACCCCCTACGGTTCAGAACTTAAATCAGTCTACGATCCCGAATGACTCTGCCGGCATAAACTTCCAGCAGTCTCAGGGCATCTTCATTTCCTAGAGCCGCGGAAACAACCTTTGGCTCTAAAACAACTCCGTAAATTTCCTCGAGTTCTTCTCTAGCCCACGAATGCCTTTCGCAAGCATAGAGTGCGTGCTCTGCTGTATCTGGTTCGCCACACTCGCAGAACGGAGAGACAGCTAGACCAAGGTCGTACAATTTGCCCCGGAACGGTCCGTGTCCACAAAGTAGATGGACCAGTTCACGGGACGGAGAGAACTTCGTTTTGCCGGAGAAAACAACTTCCGGGAAAATTTCTCTAAATTGGTCTTCGCCAACCTCCGCCTGCCATCGGGCTTGCCAGATCCTGAAAACCTCTTTAGTAATGTAAGACTTATCTGACACCGTTGTTGCATGTCCCGGGCTGTACGAGACATCGTCCAACACGTATGGCAGCCCCTTTCTAGCAAAATATCTTGCCCCTGCCTTGATGACTTCAAGGTCAAGGGGCAGTAAACCTGTCAGGACTTGGAGCCTGACAGTGGGAGCTGTTCTATATGCTCCCGAAATAGCTATCAGGGGTGCTCTTTGCGCACTTTTAAGCGCTCTGCCACACATAGTCAAACGAGCTCGATGCGCCCACACTGATGCACAGTACAGAATTATAGGCAGGAATGCACCCTTATAGATTGTCATAAGGGCCCTGCGGCTTATGAGTCGCTTCTTCGTCGATAGTCTCACGAGCTTGTAGAAAACGTTTTTGGCCTTAGCTGTGACAGTCTCTACATGCTCGAGAAAGTTCAGCTTACAGTCCAAGGTGACTCCTAGATATTTCTGCGATTTCACCACACCAATCGATCTATTATTTAGCCTGATCAGCGGAGGGCGATTTGCATGTGATCCCCTCATGACCATGAGCGATGTTTTACTCTCAGAAACAAGTAGCTTGTTCCTGCGGCACCAATCAGAAACGACGGCTAGTGAAGATTCCCCTGCTTCCTCCACTTCCCTCCGACTATTGCCCCCAATAACCAATGCCAGATCATCGGCATAAGCGACGTGCTCGAATCCCCGCAATGTCAGCTCCCGAAGGAGCGGATCCATCACGAGGTTCCACATCACCGGACCTGAGTTAGATCCCTGAGGACAGCCTTTGGTCAGTATCTTTGAAAACAGGACTCCTCCGTGAGACACCCCAGCCTCACGATCACAGAAATAACTCTCATACAAGCCATATAAGTTCAGTGGGCAACCCACTTCCCTTAGTCTGACAAGCATGATGGGCCACCATGCGTTGTCAAAAGCTCCCGATATATCGACAAAGATCACGACAACATGTTTATGTTGGTTCTGAGATGTTAGTTGAACCAACCTTTGTACGGCATCTTCGGTGGAACGCCTAGCCCTGAAACCATACTGGGTGTCAGAAAACCCACAGCCCTCCTCGATGCACCTCTTCAACTTATCAACCATTAACCACTCCAGTAGCTTACCCACCACTGGGAGGAGGCAGATCGGTCTATAAGCCTTCGGATCATCCTCCGGCTTGCTGCAGTTCTTAGTCAGCAGTGACACGATCGCTCTCTTCCAGATTTGCGGGAAAACACCTTCATCGAGGCAACGATTGAAAAGTCTAGTGATTGGACCGACAAGAAGCACGGCTGCATTCTTTATCATGGACGGTGAAATTCGATCATTTCCCGGGGCCTTTTTGAGATTTAACTTGGCCACAGAATCTCGAACCTCATCCATGGAGAAACTGATTACATCATCATTAACGTATCGCTCGAGCAAACCCTCTCTGACGACAAGATGGGAGTAGTCTTCAGAGGCGAGGTCGTCGCTTGGAAGCAGCGTATCAAGCAGCAGAGCCGCGGTCCGCTGATACCCTACAGTATGC
>NNCF01132474.1:90640-108502 GCA_002313205.1 Laupala kohalensis | reverse complement strand
ATGGACTATCTTGCCGCGAAGTTGCCGAAGCACCAAATCTAGGTGTTCCAGCAGAGGACCCGAAGGAAATGGGTGAGGAGGAATATATACTGACACAAAGTAAGAAGATCGTCCGTTCCACGCCACCTGGCACACGGCCACGTAACGTGTTGTGAGCTGGACGAGCTTGAGAACATCTAATCCAGGGTTGCACACAAGGATGGCAGCACAAGGTTTGTCTGTACTAAGTTGTGTAACTCGATAGGACGTCGGGATGCAAGCAACCTTGTTTCCTACCGTGTACGGTTCTTGTATCAACACTACATCGATACCGCATTCGTACACAAACTTTTCAAGATTCCCCATGGCCGCCACCATCTTGCGTGCATTAAGCTGGGCCACGACCAGACTACTCATAGGCGGTTTGTTGCCTAAGCAACTCTACCGCCCGGGAATACTCCGGACACAACCGCTTATCACCGACTGGATGATCAGCTCTCTTCCCAAACTGCCTACAAGATCCGCAGCAGATCTCGTGCTGCTTGCACTGTTCGCGCCTATGTCCGTCAGAACCGCACTTGCCACAGACTTCCGTCTGACGCCGGCAGTGCGCACCCAGATGACCATAACGTTGGCAACGAAAACAGCGTATGGGCGTCTCGTAGCGGTCAATTCTGTAGGAGGACCACTCCACATACAGACGACCTTGCTCGAGAAGCGCCCTCCACAATCGAGGGGGCATCTGTACTACCCAGTTTCTCGATGCGTCACCTCGCCCAAGCTTGGTGCGCACGAAAATCTGGGTAACCTCAGTTCTTGAAGCACTCGTGGTCTCGGCGATTTCTCGCTTAACCAGGTCTTCAGATACTCCCTTCCGGACACCTATTACGATGACCTTCGGGTTTCTCTTCCGAATGGCCTCCGGCTCCAGTAAACTAGAACCCTCGACAGCCTGCCTGATCGCCAAGATATCATCGGTGGACGGGCTCTCAATTACCACTCCGTTGGGAGCTAAACGGCATCGAGAGACCCGCACCTTTTTATCGCCAAGGTCCTTCGTTACCTCAGCTTTAACTTCTGCTACAGAGGTGATCTTTTTCCCCTGCTTAGCCTTTAGCAGCAAGACAGGGTTCTGCTTGGGCAGCCTCACGACTGCCTTCGCTTCCCCCTGCCTCACCACCTCGGAAAAACTAACGGTCTGGCCCGCCTGCACCGGGTGTTGTGGCGCAGGCGTGGGTATTGTGGCTTCAGGAACCGCCTTGGCGATTCCCTCCACCACCCCCGCGACCAGTTCACTTATGATCCTGTCTTGGATCGACGGCATGACCTCACTGAGCGTTGCCAAAGCGAGCTTCGACTTACCCAGCTCGGTCAGTATTGTCCGCCGATCGTCAACTAACAATCTATCCTTACTCTTAACCGTTAGAATAGCCTCAATCGCCTCTAAGGAATTTTTCAACTCTAGAATGATCGCGTTTTTATCCATTGGTACTACCTTTGGTCCAGAAGAACCCTCCTCCACAAGGGAAGACGACCCCTCCGGTCCGGCCATGAGCGTCGTGGACGCAGGTAGAGCTCTTTTTATATATGGCCAATTTCTCTGCGGTATTATCACTCGCTGGCCTCGTGTTTGCCTATTAGTCTAAAAACACGCCAAATTAGAGGACGACAGCGCGCCGCTACGCCGTCCTCTCAGTGAGTAGTCAACAAATTCAAACGTAACTCACTGGGCCCCAGGCCAAGTAGGAACATGTAGGAAAAGCCAGAGAACATGTAGGAAAAGCCCCGATATACTCATAAATTTAATAGTTTATTAACATTAACAGTTTCATTTCCAAAAATTGTTGGTAAATCTGCAGCCAAACCAAATGTCTCCGTAAACACGACTATTCTCCGCAATCATTTAGTACGTGACGCACTGTCAAGGAACAACTACATTCCTCACAAACGGGTTCATCACCAAGTAGTAAGACATACCTATAAGTAAGAGGACAATGTCCTATGCGTAGGCGGGTCAGCAAGACCTCGTCGCGCAGGGCTGGCCTACAAGAACTGCTCCATTACTTAACAGAAGATTTGATAAATCGGAGCTTATTCCTTTCAACAGCTAACCATTCATTGTTCCATTCACTCAGAATCCTTATCTTGACGAAAATTAGGAGATAAAGTTTAGGAATCGTGGAGAAATCCACGTGATTCTTGAGGTATGCCGACTTTGTGGAATCGTCTGCTTCCTCATTTCCTCTCATACCCACGTGTCCGGGAACCCTGCAAAACATTATGTTCTTTCCATCATTTTGCAGTGAGAAAAGCACATCCTGGATGTTCTGGATCAGCTTATCAGCTAGATACATCTTCTGGATTGCTTCAAGGGCACTCAGTGAATCAGAACAAATCAGGAAATGTGATCCGCCAGAGCACTTTGCTGATCGTAATGCTCGCAATATGGCGTAGCACTCAGCAGTGTAAACACTGCACAAGTGCCTAGACAGAAGCATCAGGTTTCACGCTGAAAAAAACCACGGAACAGCCGACACCATCAGACTGCTTCGACCCGTCCGTAAACACAGGGATACGGACCAGGTGTTCGTCAAGGATTAGGTGAAAGTATACCCTCAACATCGGAACTGGAGGGTTCTTTTTGTCATGATGCAGAAAATAGAAAATAATCTTCGGCTTGTGTAAAGCCCAAGGACGAGAATTACTAAAACCTTGGTATAAAACATAAATGTGCGCATATTTAAGGTGTCTAAAATTTGTTTGGAGCGATATCCAAAAGGTTTGGTTGCTCTCAGTCTGTTGTTGTAGAAACGGATGGAAGAAGAGGATGGATGAAAAACCGCGTTGCGCACCAGATTGTCTGGTAAAGTTAGCACGTGGCAAAAGTGTCGTAGCATGAGGAGTTGCTGCCGGAGGTAAAGAGATGGTTCGCCTCTCTCGACATACAAACTCGGAATGGGACTAGTGCGGTATGCTCACGTAAATAGTTTAATTCCTGCATGGACATTATTCCACTTTTTTAAATAGCTTGCACGAGCAGATCTATATGCAACGCAACCATAATCGAGCCGAGATCTTATGAATGCTCGATAAAACTGGTGCAGGGAGTAGCGATTAGCGCCCCATTCCCTGCTACTGAGGCACTTCAATAAATCCAGAGATTTTAAAATGTTCTTGCTCTTAGGTCTGTTAGATGTTCAATCCAATTCAATCTCTGATCAAAGATAAGACCTATGAATTTCACAAAAGGATAGAACTTGAAAACGTTGTTCCCCTGGGTGAGTTGAGGTTCTGCCAGAAGGCTTAGTCTCCTACTGAAAAGAACACAGCGTGTTTTCTCAGCAGAGAAACGAAAAACTGTCGTTTTCGACCAGTGGTATAATCTATCGAGGACGAGTTTGATTTGTCGTTCCACACCTGTGACACTCTGTGATGAACAAAAGATAGCAAAAATATCGACAAAAAGAGAGTGTAAAACAGGAATCTTTACAGCAGACGTTATGCTGTTTATGGCCACTGTAAATAAGGTCACACTCAAGACTGAGCCCTGAAGAACACCGTTCTCTTGAAGAAGGATATCCGAGGTGTCTCTTCCAATTCTATAGCGGATGGAACGTTGATTTAAAAAGGACATGAGCATCAGAGGAAGTCGTCCTCTAAATCCCCAGGCATAGTGTTGTTGTAAAATGCCATGACGCCAAGTAGTATCGTAAGCCTTCTCAATGTCAAAGAATATTCCGATGAGATGANGTTCTGCCAGAAGGCTTAGTCTCCTACTGAAAAGAACACAGCGTGTTTTCTCAGCAGAGAAACGAAAAACTGTCGTTTTCGACCAGTGGTATAATCTATCGAGGACGAGTTTGATTTGTCGTTCCACACCTGTGACACTCTGTGATGAACAAAAGATAGCAAAAATATCGACAAAAAGAGAGTGTAAAACAGGAATCTTTACAGCAGACGTTATGCTGTTTATGGCCACTGTAAATAAGGTCACACTCAAGACTGAGCCCTGAAGAACACCGTTCTCTTGAAGAAGGATATCCGAGGTGTCTCTTCCAATTCTATAGCGGATGGAACGTTGATTTAAAAAGGACATGAGCATCAGAGGAAGTCGTCCTCTAAATCCCCAGGCATAGTGTTGTTGTAAAATGCCATGACGCCTTCTCAATGTCAAAGTAGTATCGTAAGCCTTCTCAATGTCAAAGAATATTCCGATGAGATGATGTCTTTGGACGAAAGCATCTTGAATAGCTTATTCCAGGAGAAGTAAGTTTTCCAGGGTGGAATGGAACTTCCTGAAACCACACTGAGATCGACTTAGCAAGTCATGCCGTTCAAGATACCAGACGAGACGTCGGTTAATAATTCTCTCCAGAGTTTTACCGACACAACTCGTCAAGGCCATGCTTCGATAACTACTGATTTTCGTTTTATCCCTACCTGGTTTTAGTAAAGGGATAAGCGTTGCTTCCTTCCAGGAATTAGGGAATACTCCCTTGGACCATGAAAGATTAAAGATATCCAGATGGTATTCTTTTGATTGAAGACTGTGTTGTCTCAGCATTTCATAATGAATTGAATCAGGGCAAGGAACAATGTTGTGGACTGTCGCTAGAGCTGACTCAAGTTCCCACATAGAGAAGGAAGAGTTGTAGGGTTCCCAGTTTGTGGAACGAATGTCAAAAGATGTGCTCTCTCAAAAGACTTCCTATTTTCTTGCGAAATCAGGATCGCAGTTTCTGTAGATGACAGGTCAGCAAAGTATTCAGCCATCACTGTTGCAATATCTATGTTGTTGGTGAGAATCCGACCCAATTAATTGAGTCCAGATAGGATGATGGTCGCTACCATGCAGATCATCTTCTTCCTTCCATTGAAATATCTCAGCAACTTCACGAGAGCAAATTGATAGGTCTATAGCAGTCCAAGACCTGGTGGCAACACAAAGTATGTCCTCTCCCCGGTGTTCAGTAGACATAAATCTTCCCGATCAAAGAGACAATTCAGCAGTCGGCCCCTGGGGCAATCGCTCGACGAGCCTTACAGTACTCTGTGGGCGTTCAAATCACCAAGGAGGAGGAATGGTCGAGGGAGCAGATTAATTACATCCCTGAGGGAGGTCTCCGAGAAATCTCGTGTCGGAGGAAGATATATAGAACACACGGTCATGGCTGGCATGCTATGAACTTTGAATGCAGTAGCCTGAATTTGATTTTGTAGGAGAACAGATTAGCAGAGAATTGTGTATCTAACAAACACGGCAACACCGCGTCTTGGTTTATTTCCCGTGGCGTTGTCATATCTGAAGCTGCTGTATCCTCGCAGAGAGGGTGAGTGTTGTGGTGAAAGGTGTGTCTCTTGCAGGCAAATACAGATCGGATTACCACGCGTTACGAGTTTTAACTCTACACTTTCGAACTGGTTATAACCTCCGGGGTCAGGTTCGTGAATGTATATTTCCACATCAACGTCGGACAATACATGTTCCGAATCCGAGGAAGAAAGCACAGAGACGTCGTTTTTACGTCTGTGCGATTTTTTGCTTGGTAATTGAAAAAGGTTCAGGGGTTTAGCCCTAGAACCAGGTTTTGTCTTTGTTTTTGTTGCAGGAGGTTTATTACTACTTGTTTTTTTTTTTGGTAGTAGATGGACGCACTGTTGGTGGTGTTTTAGTATTTTACAGGAACGACTGAAGAATCTTTCTTTCCGCATTTACACTGACATGTGCACGACGTTGTCGTTGACACGTCAGTGAAATCGGCCTGAACAGATACGGTTTTCATCTGGTTTGGAGTCTTGGCTGCGGTGGAGTAACTGGTAGAAATGACAGGGTGGAAAGTGCTGTATTTTTTCCGCGCTTCACCGTACGGGATCTTCTCCGTAGTTTTAATTTCCTGCACTTTCATTTCTCCAAGAAAGGTGTGGTATGCGTACCACTAAATGATATTTGCCGCTGTCGGGACAGCTCGGGCCGCCTCGGCCGACGTCGTGCCGGGCGCGCTCATGCGACGCGAGCGGAGGAGGAACCCCTCCTTCCCCACCAGACGGCTGGCGCAGGAACTCGCCGCACATGGCCACCGCCACCGCCGCCATCTGGCCGGCGGGCCCACCGCCACCACCGCCTCCAGGGCGACGCTTATATATAGGGCGGCGGAATGGCCCTTCGTTGAAGAGGAAGCAGAGCAAGCCGAAAGAGAGAGCAACGAGCCATTACAATCTACAAGCCATATCTAAGACGACTACCACTCACCTATCGACTCAGGATTACTCTCACGGAACACCGGAACATTGGACTGCCAGAACTCTTCGATAACGACACTGCTACGCCTTTGGTATTAACTGTAGTCCGCTTGGCCCGGACATCATTGTTCGCTGTAACAATTACGGAAATAAAACCCGTTGTTGAGTTTTACTTTGTGTTGTTGATTCTTTCCCTGAGGGGACACAACAAAAGGCGACACACCTCCTGCTCCATACCGGGTGGTTTCCTGTGCTATTAATGCACATTGAAGGCCCTGGGCATGAGACGCCGGGTTCGTGTTCCTCCTTTCCGCACTTTCCACAGGTATCACGTCCCTTACACGACGTTGTCGTGTGCCCAAACCTCTGACACTTATACCAGCGCAGAGGATTTGGTATAAAGGGACGGACCGGCAGGTTCAGCCATCCAGCCTTCAGTTCCTTTGGTAGTTTAGGACAGTCAAATGTAACGATGAAGGAACTGGTCTCCTTCAGAACACCATTTACCTTCCTCATGATTTGACTGACCTCAACTACGTGGTCAGCTTCTCAAACTACAACTAGTTCTTCTGTTGCCATATGTATAATGTCTCTGCAACTAACGACCCAGCATGGAGCTCGCACTTCACAGGGAACTCTCTTAACACTTTACATTTTAAAAGTGCCTACGCTTGCGTGTTGGTGTTGGTTTCCAACAGCATTGACCCATTACGCAACCTTTTAATTGATTTCAGCGTTCCAACTAAACCCTGCAAACCTTTGTAATTATAGAACAGGGATACTTTTTCAAGTGTCCCGTCTATACGTGACATAACAATATAAACATTTTCATGAGAAATGTTGTTTCTTATCCTTTGTTTCTGAAGCAGGAGGGCTGTTAACCCTCGGCCGCTTCGAAGACCCTGAGGCGTAATACTTACCCAGCGGCTCGCCCACTCCGCAATGCAGGGGAAAACAAGAATCTTTCATTTTGACCCACGAGTTCGGAGGAAGTAAATGTCCGGTGACGTGGAGCCCGCGTATCACGCCACTAAGCCTTGCTCAACTGAGGTGCGGCAGTTACCCCAGAGGTTGTCCGCTAGTGAGTGTTTGTTTCTCAACACCCACTCACCTCATCGGCGCGTAACACACCTTGAGGTTGAGTGGATTTTCATAGAGGTTTAATCCTTCCCCGCGACCCGGCCAATGAAGAAAATATCTCCGCCCTTCGAAACACACAACTTTCCGCCGTCGCGCCAATGGTGGTCGCTGAAGCATGTCCAAAGCCTACGGTCTCCGAGGACTGATGGCGCAATACCAGTCCCCAGCTCGGGGCCGTGGGTTCGCCAAGCCCATACTCACTCGAAACTGAGCTCCCTGCGGGGGAAAGAAGACAGAGGAGAAGGAGAAGAAGAAAGGGAAGAAGTGGAAAATGAAAGATACCCTAGCTCTAATAGCGTCGGGATCGAAAAGAACAAGAGGTGACCAAGGGAGGTCAAAAAGAGAAAGGAAGGAGCATGGCACATGTAAGTGGAAGCAATGCCAGACTCAGCTCGGGGCCCCGTGTTTGCCAAACACATACTTATTAGATGTAAGTTCTTTGGGGGGTCTTGTCGTGAAATACTATAGTGTAATATGCCTTAGAACACAACTTGAAGTTTTTCTCCATTTAATATGAGTATTATGAGTATCTCGTTTTTCTCTCTCTGCATGTCCGCCCCATTGAACTTGAGTTTTTGTCGTTGACAACGTTCATCTCTTCTCCATCAGAAGACCGTGATTCTGTCAGTGGTTCTTAATATTTGCTCTTATGGGACTGGACCATGTTCTCTCTTACGGGGTATGGAAGGTTCGGGATCACCTTGATGGACTACTATACAAATGTTTTGGCACCCAACGAATATTCATGTCGTTCATTAAAGTCATCCCGCATTCAGATATACTCTTACCTATATCTTAACAGTATTTACAAAATGTGCTAAAACTGCCTGATAATTTCTTTAAGAAATATTCAAAACATAAATTATCCCCTAGATTACGTACAACGTACTTTATCGTTCTTTGCTTCCTGTAGCACCCTCACAAAAACTCGGATAAACTGAAATATCAGAGAATACGTTTCCATATAGTCGTCAACTGCGGATTTACAGGAAAGGGGCGATAACGACTCGATTTCAACGTCTACACATTCTACAGATATTATACACAATGGTTTCAACTTTACATCTGCTTACACACTTTTTGTACCTCTAAGAGAATTGTTCGAAGGAGAACTGTAAAAGTATTCTATTCGAATTGCCCTCCCGCATGTCGATCGTGCTGTGAACACCGTAGCTTGAGCAGCGAGGTTGCCCACCGGCGCAACCACCGCCGACGCTGCCCACGTTCGCCGCCTGCNCCCCCACCCCCCCCACGGGACAAGGATAAAACGACGTCGGGGCAGAAGATGAGAAATGGAAAAAAGCGGCACGAGTCTTACAATCTGCGCCTGCTCTTGCCATTGGAACTTCGAACGGCGCCGACTCTTGCGATTCTTCTAGATTTCTACAGCTGTTGGACTACCGGAACACTACCTCGCTCGGGAGAATCAACGTCGACCCGGCGCATCTACGGACTTCCCTTTGGTACGAGGACTTTTTGTGTGTGTGGGGTTTTAGGGCTCGTCAACATCGGGTTATTAGAGCCCATACGAGGACTTATAGATCGGTACACTGACAGGATCAGGATTTTGTAATGGAGTATATTTCACCAGCTCCGAATAAACTCTATTTTATTAAACTTGTTTATAATACATTTCGGCTGTCATTACCCGCATATTAAAAGAACGTTATATCAAAATATACGCATTCATTATCTCTTCGTTCATGCTGTGTATACATAATTTGTGTAGCACTTGGACAATAATTTTCAGTCCTAACGAATTTCCTCGTAAGGTGTAGCCATTATAATCACTGACACTCTCAGACTTTACGCGAAATGAGCTCGTGAACAATACTTACACTAGTCACAATTGCTGTGTCCACGACGACGAAAAAACAACGAGAATCAATGTGGCTGATTTTGGCAATATAATAATTTACAGACAAAAGAAGAGTTGTTTGCTCATCCCCAACTACTTAACTACGCATACATTTTGTTCAAGCACCTAAAAGGGAAAGTTGATTTTTCCATTTTTGCTTCATTTTCACCTCACTCTTTTGTATATTGATGCGCACTGAGAGCAACCCGTCATGCTCCAAGTCTCTTCTCAATGGAAGGACTGCGCTGGCCGTCGTTGAGGTTATGTTGCCTATCGAAAATGCGTCGACGATGGATCTGATGAATTTGTTGCAAATATAACTTTTCACGCGTACCACAACGCACAGCATCAAACACAAGACAACACTGAACAAAGCCACGTACGTTTATCTCAGCCACCGAGGGAATTGTGCCAGAATCGGACAGAGATGTCGCTTTTATTTGGTGGAGTGTTCTTTTACTGGGGATTTACGGCATGCCGACACCGATGTCACTAGAGCCCCAACATTATCCTTCAGGTAGGTCTTATATGTTACGCACTAAAGAGAGCCAACATGACTCGCCGTGTGTGGGACTCGCCAAATGGCTCGACTATACTCACTTAAAACTCTCCTGAATTACCATATATCTAAACTTAGAGAGAATAGAAAAAAATAGAAAGCAGTTGTCTAAAATATTATAAAAAAACAGAACAAAATAAGTGGAGCAGGGAACTCCCGCGGATCAATGACGAATTTGTCCAGTTCTAGTGCGCGCCCAGCGGAGTAAATGAAAAACGCTATTAGTATCTGCCTTTTCTTGGAGTTCTGAAGTTTCGCGAAAACATTTAGTTCCATTTTATGAAGCAATAAGAGTGTCAACATGATCTCTGAAGCTGCAGGAACATATGAGAGTTACATTTTATAACTCTAAAGGGAAAAACCAAGTCGCCCGTTGAAGATGTGTTTCGAAGATTTATATCATCTCCGCTTCTCGAGCGCACTGAGTCTGCAAACGGGAGATAAGCCCTCTCAGGTATCCAAAAGTGTGGTCATTATTCCTCATTTTCACAAATATTTCACGAGATAAGGGTCGTTTACCCTGAAGAAAGTGGTTATACAAACTGTCGCTGAGTGAATCACTAGCAAATATATGAGGGTTTCAAGACATTTTTCATTGACTCATCTCAAAATGTAGAAGTTGTGTTGTAATAATATAAATGCGTCGCTAATTTTACCTCACAATGTATTAAAGTTTTGTATGAGTATATGAGTTCTAAGGGCTTTAATGACTTTTCCGCTGACGAGCCCTAAAGCCGAACACACACAAAAAGATGTGAGTTCTTGTAAATTACAAAATTACTTTTTCCAGAACATCCTACGTACACCCATCTATTAATTTCTAATAGTATATGTATATACCGAGTACATACTAATTAATTTCATTCAACTATCTTGGAACAGCGTACGTCGTATTTTAAGAACATTTATTTCATTGGATATATATATATATATATATATNTATATATATATCGTTTTACGTCTGTAATTATATAAACAGAATCGTGCGAAGAAAATAGAACCTTCATTCCGTGGGGAAAATGGAAAAACCAATCATTGTGTATGTTCAAACATTATACATCTTTGGCACACAAGTTAGGTTTGTCGAAAAATCTGCGTATAACAAACGACCAGATTAAAGGGATTATTTATTAACAGAATATTTTCACATTAAAGGAGTCTGCTTAATCTGGTCGTGTGTAAGAATTATATCGTCGGCTCAATCATGTTCAATAAGTCATTCGAAAAGAGAATATTAATTTACAGCCGACAAATGTAGTATAAACATTAATGATTTAAAAACGATTCTTTACGACAACTTCAGGAATAAAATATTTTTTAAAAATCGATAAAGTAGTATATTGCAATGTATATTATTTCATAATACTAACAATGTTTTGTACTAACTCTTTCTCGTTCACATTATTCTTAAAAAAATATTAATTTCTTCATCATTTGATGTCTTGTCGTTTACTTCAAAAATATAAATGTTGAGAAAATTGTGAGAAGTTCGCTATCGCATGCACAAATAAAACTTCATACAGATTCTTCATTACGTTAAACATTTCCAACGAGTTACTTGTTAAAGGATATTTAGATTATATCCTTTCATTCATTGGGTACAGCAATGTGGAACCTGTCCTGAAGTTCTGTCATTTCGAAGTGGCACGTGGCACGTGGCGCGTTATCGCTTCAATTGAGCGAGCCCCTCCGTGGCGAAGGTGATAGCGTTCGAGCTCATCACCAAGTCATCTCTGGTTCAATTTCCGGTTGGTCCAGAAAAAAGTTAACTTTCCACTTTAATGACCCAGTTCATATACAGGACCGTGACATCTGAAAAGTGAACCCTCCTTCCGTCCATCCACCTCCCCCTCCTAGTATCAATAACTCTAACTTCCACTAACACCTTCATGTGGGTCACGTTGTTGGTAAACCTAGCTAACCGGTCCATCTACTAACAATGGCCTACCATCCTCCTCCTAGTACTTAATGTAAATTCAACAAATATCTAAATACAAAGATCAGAGGAAAGAAAACGAAACAGTTGCCCAATACATTATATCGAAAATGAAATAAGTTCTAAAAAATATAATTTTCAAACTACAGAAAGGGAAAATGAAGGGAAAGAGGAAACAAGAATGCAAACTTAAACCCTCCTGAGAACGTGCGGGAGGAGCCCCGATCTACTCATAAAATTTAATAGTTTAACATTAACCGTTTTATTTCCGAGAATTGTTGGTACATCTGGAGTCAGACCAATTTGTCTCCGTATACTCGAGTATCTTCTGCAATCAGTCAGTAGAAGACGCACTGTCAGAGAACAGCTACACTCCTCACAAACGGGTTCATCATCAAGTAGTATGAGATACCGATGAGTAAGAGGACAATGTCCTATGCGCAGGCGGGTCAGCAAGACCTTGTCGCGCCGGGCTGCCCTACAGGAACTGCTCCATGACTTAAAAGAGGATTTGATAAGTGAGAACTTCTTCCTTTCAACAGGTAACCACCCATTGTTCAATTCATTAAGAATCCTTGTCTTGATCGAATTTAGGTGATCTTGTTTTGAAATCGTAAAGAAATCCACGCGATTCTTAAGGCACGCCGGTTTTCCGGAAACGTCAGCTTCCTCATTTCCTCTTATTCCCACGTGTTCGGGAATCCAGCAAAACACTTTCGATCACTTTGAAGCGAGAATAGCACATTCTGGATCAGCTTTTNTTCGGGAATCCAGCAAAACACTTTCGATCACTTTGAAGCGAGAATAGCACATTCTGGATCAGCTTTTCTTTTTTTTGTGAGGTTAGACCGCACATCGACATCGAGGTCATCAGAGCCCTAAAAACTTGTACAGGTTGGGAAAATGCATCCACGCACCAGGGAGAGCACACATGACTCTCCCCGCGTGTGGGATTCGCCGAATGTCTCAACCATACCCACTAAAACCCCTCTTGAATTACAACATACCAAAACATATCTCAAAACCAAAAATCAAAACATTGAGAACAAAAAATGAAGAAAATGAAAGATACCCTAGCCCTAATAGCGTCGGGATCGAAAATAACAAGAGGTGACCAAGGAAGGTTAGGAAAGAGATAGGAAGGATCCTGACATAAGTAAATGGAAGTAATGCCAGACTCAGCTCGGGGCCCCGTTTACCAAAAACGTACTCACTAGATATAAGTCCCCTGGGGGATCAGCTTGTCGTGAGGAGTGGTGGATGTTTTCTTTTTTGTTATTGATGGGCACTCTCTTCCGACGTAGTTGCTTCTTCGGTCGCTTAGGACTTCTAACTAATCCCTAATCTACGTGCCAGGAGGAATGAGAGGGAGCAATTATAAGGGATTCGTTCAGTTCTGGTGACAGTAGTTTATTCAGTTTTAGTCGTACTCTTACATAGTTCTTCTATAGCGATGAAACAGAGCTCCAGTCTGCGTGGTACCCCTGCGCTGGCGACTCGCTCGTACCGCGCATGTGAAGATAAGAACAGGTTGCGGTCAGCACGAGAGTAACTAGGAATTGGAAGCCGGAGACGAGCCGTAACTGGGGCCGTAGAGGCCGAGCCAGTACTCTAGGATTGTAAAGAGAGCGACGGAAAGTGCACGGTGTCGAGCGACAACCATTCTGCCCCGATGTCTCGAGCATCGGGCTTATATAGCAGTAATGAATTGAGTCACCGGTCTCGGCATGGCGCGTCGTTCGAATGGCCACACGAGTGCCGCTGCTTGTATCTGCGCGACAAGCTTATCAGCTGGATACATAGACTGGAATGCTTGAAGGGCACTTAGAGAATCAGAACAAATCAGGAAATGTGATTTGCGGGAGCACTTTGTTGACCGCAGTGCTCTCAATATGACGTAACACTCAGCGGTGCAAACACTGCACAGATCGCCAAGACGGTAGCCACAAGTTTTACGTGTAAACACCACGGAGCAAGCACCCGACACCATCAGCCTGCTTCGACCTGTCTGTAAACACAGGGATATGGACCCAGTGTTTGTCGAGGATGAGGTGAAAGTATACACCCAATGTCGCAACTGGAGTGTCCTCTGAATTAATCCTCTGCTTGTGCCAAGCCCAAGGAGGAGTCTTACTGAAACCTTGGACTAAGACATATATTTAAGGTTTCCTTAATATATGAGTGCGTATATTTAAGGTTTCCTTAATTCGTTTACAGCGATATCAAAAAGATTTTGTTGCTCTTGGTCTGTTGTTGTAGAAACGGATGTTTTCTCAACAGATAAATGAAAATCAGTCGTTCTTCCTGTGGTATAATCAACCAGGGGATGTACAATCGTCTTGATAAACTAGAATCTGTACAGACGGGAAAGATGAAATGGAACGATAAGTAACGTCGCATATAGATGGAAGATCGATCTATGAGACGGAGAATATCTTAAACTTTGTTAGTAGAGCTAATAATACCAAGGTTCCTGCTTGGATGTGGCTAAAGATTGAATGACTCTCTGGCATCAAACTTCACAAATAACTATATATAAAGCGTTTGTTGAAAAATTACACGAGTCGATGGTAAATCCTTCGAACATATCATAGAAAATTAACATGAGGTCTGGAGAACCGAAGATTAGAATTCGAGCATTTAACTCTGTTCGGTGCAATACACCACCGAACTCATTAGCGTAACAGAGGGACTGGCATGCTCAAAGGACTCCCAAAGTGCGGAGCACAGAAGAGCAGGGACCGCGATTGACGGCGGAGCGAGGGCTCTGAAGACAAACCTTTTATAGTCTCTGATAACGCGTTGGATGACCAGAGATGGTGTAATAATTAAGGAGTGGAGGTCTCACAAAGCAACATCTGCGATATCAGTTTCGCAGGCGCAGTGTTGAGAGAACAGGGAGGTTCCTCAGAATACGAAGTGAACATGAAGATTCGATGGGACGTGATAGTCAACAACAAAATTTTAAATAAAACCTTTACAAGTAACGAATTAAGAATAGGTTACAAATAGTTAATTTAGCAATGAATGATTTTTTCAAATGTCACATACGTGACAGTAACCAGAATCATTCCAGACGACGTACGAGGGTAAATGCACACATGCTTGCAGAAAGGGAACGACATGATCGTCAGAAGTGCACAAGATGGCATGTGGAAGTATCATTCCTCCGCAATACGCATACGCAGGTTTGAAGTTGTGTACATCCTGGGCATTGCGAGAATCAGAAGTATAGGGGTGTGTTCTAGAGCTATGTCACAACGTGCTTTCATCGAATTGAACTGCTGAAAAAGTGACTTCTACTGAGATTCATCGTCATTTAAAATCTGGTTATGGTGATGTTGATAGGTCTACTCTAAATCGTTGGGTAATAAAATTTCGTGGTTTCGAGCCTGGAAAAACCCATAATTGTTGATGAAACACGCAACGGACGTGTGACGAATGCCTTAGACGATAAACATCCCAAACTCATGGACGATATGGTTCAAAATCGCCAGCGAATCATTCAAAAACGTATCGCAAACCATATTGGAGTCTCCAAGAAACGTGTCGGTTTCATTATTGAACAATTGGTATACAGTAAAATCTGAGCACGATGGGTACCACGCCGTCTCACAGACGAGAACACACAGCGTCGATTGGAATGCTGCTGCGAGCAACTTTTGCAGCGCTACCATGACGAAGGAGACGACTTTCTTTTAAATATTGTGACGGGGAACGAGTCGTGGGCCCATTATTACGACCCAGAAAGAATAGACGATTTGTTGAATATCGACATCCGTCTTCTCCTCAGCGTGATGTCAACCCCTGGATTCGAGAAAAGGCGGAAGAATTTTTCAGTGACGGAATGAAAAATCTTGTTACACGTTGGGAGAAATGTGTTAGCCTTAACGGTGGCTATGTTGAAAAATAAATATTTGATTTTGAAACATAAGAATTGTACTTTAATGTACTTTTTGCCCGATCTTGCTATCTGTTTTTGTTCGCTCTCTACAAGCATGCGTATATTACTTCTTCAGTCTACACTCGTAGTTCGTGTCACAGAAAATGTCGTTATCAAATGAAAATATTTCTTTCTCTTTTAAGGTTGTCTGTATCAGGATCTACTTCATCTGATATATTTGTAATAGTCATCAAAAATCATGAAAGAGCGAATGGGTTGAAAAATCTCGAAATGACAAACTTTTCTCGAATTCTAGAAGAATTCTCTACTTGCCTCGTGAATAAACGAGGACTTTTGAGGATGTAACAGGAGCACCGCGACCTTCCAAACTACTCTGTTGTGCACTCACTGGAACCAGAAATAAAATAAGTAATTATAATTGAATATAATGCGAGTACTTTAGTTGGACTCCTAACAATACTTATTGTCAACTTTTAAACGAACACTGCATCTATTTATCTATAATATTTATGTATATTGCTTTTTTAATTGGGGCTTAAGGAATCGCTAACGTTTAGGTCATTAGTCATTTTATGTGTGATATCTACAATATTTATCTGCGATGTTAAGATTGTTTGTAAATTTTAAAATGCAAATAGAATAAGAATGAAGACAGGATGATGGTGCGGAGTATGCCCTAGGTCAATAATTTAATTCTTTAATGGTGTTCATCTGTGTTGAGTTTTCATTTGAAATGATACTTTGTACATGGTTACAGCCATGAATTAGTAAATTGTCAGAAGTAATGGAGTTTACCAGTAACTCAACGCTAACGGTATAATGTAGGAAATTGTCTCCACTCGACAACGGAGCAACTACCTTCGTAAATGCGCGGCAGAGCAGCCAAAACACTTAAGCGTTGAACCACGTGCGTTACTTTACCACCAAGTGCACTCTCATGGCGAATGGGCTACCAAAAATTCAAGCGCAATAAATACGCTTCCAATACTGACATTGGAATTTTTACGAGCCAATAAAGTTTCTCTCAACCATCCGCGACTATTCAAAGATCGAAAACGAACAATCTCACACACTCTGGCTTCTTCATCAATCGATCGACAGCTTCTCCCCAGTTAACGACTCTCTTGGACACGAGAGCCTCGCTCCGTTTTACAAGTCACAGAGCTCTCAAGATATGGAAATTCGAGGTAGATAAACTGCGGAGACGCAAGTCGTGTTGTTGGTTCTGCGGCACTCAATTGCAGGATGCTGTTTAAATGTTGGCTACTGCATGCATCATTTCCTTTATAACGCAGGTTTAAATAATAAGAACTCAATATTCGGGTCTCTTCTGGAGAGATCCACCACAAACGACAACATGCCAATTTTCATTTTTGCCCCCTTCAGTTCATTCCACTACACAAACTCTACTCGTAGCCCCAGAGCGGTAGGAGCAAATTTTGGTTGAAACAGGAAGCTTCCTGACGTAATGTCACAGAATCTGCGTTGTAGAAGAATTAAGACACAATTGAAGGAAAAGAGGACAATAATTGGCAGAAAAAATACTCGACAACGATGCACGGATAGAAAACAGCCATTACGTCCTCATTAAGGAAAGTGGTGTAATGCGAGGGTCGAAGTCGACAAGGGGAGAGGAGTAGTGAGACGATGAACTGCCGCGGAACGAGGTGCAAAGAGTATGCTTGCGTAAAAGGGACACAGAAACAGAAAGAAGCACTTGCTAAATACAAATGTATAACAAAGAAAATATAAAAAATTGAGTGCATTTCATAGAAGGTAAGTTGAGTGGAAATATGTGTAATGTTCGTTGGGAAGGGCGAACGGAAATAGAGAAATCTGCAACACGTTAGGTTTCGGAGGTGTACAAAATGCAGGGAAGATTGAGCAACAAATCATCCGGCAAAATAATATCGTGCAAAAACACAAGGAAGTACATGGCGTGATGCTACTCAGAGATTCCTCATACAAAAGTAGAAAATATGTTATCTTGTAGAGAGGTAAAGGGAGGGGAGGTGATAGACATTATACTAGACTGGTTTCACCGAGATCGGAGGAACAGCGTTTAGATAGGATCCAGACCACTGTATACGAGAATTACAACTGCGGTTGTTAGTCGCAGAGGTCGGACTCTTCATACATCCCAGCTTTTATTTAAACTGAGACATGTAAATGAATAGCTACAAATTTTATCTTGCCCCGCCCGGTTATCGAACCCGGGATGACTCGGCGACGAGCAATCACCGTGG
>NNCF01132474.1:64080-84470 GCA_002313205.1 Laupala kohalensis | reverse complement strand
CCTCAACACCCATTCACCTCATCGGCGCGTAACATACCTTGAGGTTGAGGGTTTTATTATAGAGGTTTAATCCTTCCTGGCGACCCGGCCAATGAAGGCAAGATCTCCGTCCTTTGAAACACGTAACTTTCCACCATCGCGCCAATAGTTGTCGCTGAAGCATGCTCAAAGCTTACGGTATCCGACGACTGGTGGCGCAGTACCAGTCCCCTCTCGGGGCCGTGGGTTCGCCAAACCGTTTCTCACTCGAAACTGAGCTCCTTGCGGGGGAAAGAAGAAGATAAGGACGAAGAGGAGAAGAAGAGGAAAGTGAAAGATACCCTAGCCCTAATGGCGTTGGGATCGAAAAGTACAAGAGGTGATCACGTACTTACTAAATGTAAGCCCCCTGGGGGATCTTAATAATTACTCTACCGTACGGTTCATTGTAGTGCCCAGAGTAGCGCACTTCTCTTAGGACCACTCAGTTCTCTAAGCTACGGGCCATCTTCCACAGAGACTGCTATGGAAGACGCAGTCAGAGAAAACAGTGAAGAGAAATGTGGGTGAGTGACGATTCTACGATGCAGATCAGCTTCGCTGGGTTTCAAAGTGAATTGGCGTAGAATGGACGTATTTNAGATCAGCTTCGCTGGGTTTCAAAGTGAATTGGCGTAGAATGGACGTATTTTCAGCTGATAACATGAAGTCGTTCTTATTAAGAAAGAAAGAACAGTAATCATTCATCGTGAAACTAAATAGCTGCTCAAGATATTTTCGAGACAAAGTGGGAAAATTGACGAAACCTCTCTGGATAAAAAAAACGGAAAATGAAGTATTTGAATAAACATAACGAAGAAAAAGATTAGGTTTTACGTGTAAAATTCCTTTTGTGTAAGACAATCATTCCTGGAAAGCTGAAAGCTTTAAACTTCGATCACGAACTGTATTCATGAACTACTAAATATCGAAGGTGCGTTTCGTACTGGCAAAAGAAGAGCTATTTTTCCATTATACATATGGACTTACACATAAGACTATTTCTTCGTGCTTCACTTGGTATCATTAAATACAAAATTCAGTAGACATTTATTGCGATGGCAAATTAAATGGTCGACTCCACGTGCTTAGAATATGAACGGATAGTTGGAAAGTTTTTTTTTGTGGGGCTTTACGGCTGGTCGACATCGAGGTCATTAGAGGCCTTAAAACTTGTACGGGTTCGGAAAATGCAGTTACGCACTAGAAAGAGACAACATGACTCTCCCCGCGTGTGGGACTCGCCGAAATACTCAGCCATACCCACTAAAAACCCTCCTGCATTAGAACTCAAAACACAAATTCCAACATATCGCAAAACGTTCCTAAAAACATTTAAAAAAATAAAAAAAAGAAGAGGAAAATGAAAGATACCCTAGCTCTAATAGCGTCGGGATCGAAAAGAACAAGAGGTGACCAAGGGAGGTCAGAAAAGAGAAAGGAAGGAGCATGTCACAAGTAAGTGGAAGTAATGCCAGACTCAGCTCGGGGCCCCGTGTTCGCCAAACACGTACTTACTAGATGTTAAGTCCCCTGGGGGAGTTGGAAAGTGAAAGACGAAAGATTTAATTGGAGGCAAAAACAACGGGCGTGAGGAACGTGTAAAAAATCACAGTAGCGGCAATATAAAAATAAAGATAATGTTTGACTGAAATGTCTCCATACAATAAAACAATTTTTTAAATATTTAATGTATTTTGGAATATAAATGTCATCTTCTTAGATTTAATACTCGTATAAAGAACTTTTAAATGTTAATAAAGACAGCCGTGGAAGCCGTAATCAACAATAAATCTTATTTTCTGTACAAAAAATTGTTTAAATTATTAAGATGTAAAATGTTACAAATGAAATCACAGGAAAGTTCACATTGAGGTTAGAGAGTACGATTTGAATTGAATGTCGATGAAACATACATGCTATCAATGCTACATTTAACATTCAAGGTTTTCCCATTGCTTTTCGTCACATTCATTTCAATACTCACCATGTACTCAACTTTGACACGGTTGTGAATATTATTTCTGTAAACCCATCTTGTCCCTGGTTTTGCTCCGGTTTCCTTCAGGTCGAGGCGGTTTTTTTATACACGTGCTCTAGGCTTTTGTCTAGGGATGCGTTTATTGTAACAATAAATCGTCAATTTAGAGTTATTTCAATTCTTATGAATTTTAAACACTATACTGAGAATAATCGTTATTTCGATAATAGGAAAACAAAGAAAAAAGTAAATTTCGATAGAGAGAGGGAATAAAAGTAAATTCAAAGCAAAGGGAGGAAAAGAGACTTAAATCCAAACCCTCCCGATAACTTGTGGGAAGAACCGCGATTCGTGTATGAGTTTGAGTAATGACTTACGAAGAAAGTTCAGATACTGTTCCAGAAGCCACATTCCTAAAGGAATCTAAAAACGCGCATTAAAATCGGTTCATTTTCTCCCNGACTTGCCGAATGACTCAACAATACCCACTAAAAACCCTCGTGAAGTACAATATATCCAAACATTAAAAAAAGAGAGATTTCTAAAACAAAAACCGAAAACAAAGAAAAAAGTAAATTTCGATAGAGAGAGGGAAGAAAAGTAAATTCAAAGCAAAGGGAGGAAAAGAGACTTAAATCCAAACCCTCCCGATAACTTGTGGGAAGAACCGCGATTCGTGTATGAGTTTGAGTAATGACTTACGAAGAAAGTTCAGATACTGTTCCAGAAGCCACATTCCTAAAGGAATCTAAGAACGCGCATTAAAATCGGTTCATTTTCTCCCAGCATAACGTCCAAACTGTTGGGTATATTGTGCCGCCGTCGACTGATACTATATTTGAGACACTCCAGAAGAAAGTGTCCCACGGTAAGTGTTATGTTGCAACTTTCACAAATGGGGGGATTTCACAGCGTAAAAGATGACAATGGGTGAGATAGTCGCCAATACGAAGTCGCGTAGGGGTCACTTCTTTACGTCTGTTCGCACGGGCATTGTGCAGAGATGTCATTGTCCCCATCACATTCACTCGGATTCTTTTCTTACGCATTTGTCAATTCCATGAAAACATTCGTCATGCAGAATCATATTTCGTTTCGTCACCTGCTGCTCCTGCTGCTGTTGTGTCAAATGTAGTACTCGGAAGGTGAGTTACGTTGAGCGAAAAGTGAAAAAGACCAAACAAAAGTTGTTACTACCAAACTAAGGCATCGCACTAAGCGATACGACGCTACGCAGTTCTTACCGGCTAAGAGCATCTATTATGCCCTCATGCAACCCGTAAAACGATGGTGTATAAGCTGCGAAATACAAATTCACTGTTTTATAGGCGCTTTCCAGTAGTGTAGTTTGAAGGTAGCTACAGCACTACGCGAGAAAGAAAGATGGCGTGAGGTGCGTGATGGAGAAATATCACCAGCAGCGGTTGGTGAAAAAGGCGATGTCAGATGAGCCGCTTTAGGATCCAAGCAGAAATACAACATCCAACAAATACAAGAAGGGACACGTAAGTTTCGCACCATAGACAAGAGCAGTAGTGACTCTTCCCCGTTGTGTGGGACTCGCCGAATATCTCGACCATATCCACTAAAAAACCCTCCTGAATTCAACAAATATCCAAATACAAAGATGAAAGGAAAAGAAAAGGAAACAGTTGCCCAATACATATAAAAAAGAAAACACGCGGTCATAGTTGGTATGCTGTGATTTGTGATTGCTATATCCTGCATTTGATTTTGTAGGAGAACAGGTGAGCGGACGATAGTGTTTTTAACAAACACAGCAACTCCGCCTCTTGGTGTCGTCATATCTGAAGCTGCTGTATCCTCGCAAAGAGAGAGTTCTCGTAAGAGGTGTGTTTCTTGCAGGCAAATACAGATTGGATTGCGAAGCGCTAAGAGCTGTAACTCTTCACGTTGATTTCTATAGCCATTAAGGTTTCACGGAAGTATGGAAGCCATTACTTTTTGGAATCTCTTCGGTCAGATTCGTGAATGTGCATTTCCGCGTCACCGTCGGACAATACACAATCTGACTTGGAGGAAGGAAGTACAGACACGTTCTTTTTACGTCTATGCGACTTTTTTGACGCTGTTTTTTTCTTTTCAAAAATTATTTGTGGTAGATGGACGGGGTGTTTATGGAGTTTTTGCCTTAACGAAAACGGCTTGAAAATCTTCCTTTCCGCATTTGCACTGGCATGTGCAAGACGTTGTCGTTGTCACGTCAGTGAAATCGGCTTGAACGGATACAGTCTTTATTATTACAGGAGTCTTGGTTGCGGTGGAGTAACTGGTAGAAAATACTGGGTGTAAAGTCCCATACTTCTTCCGTGCTTCACCATATGGGATCACCGTACGGTTGTCTTAATCTCAGCAACATGTTAGTTATTTTGCTTGTTAGTTCAATGCTGCCAAACTCTGTAACCAAGCGATAGAAGACTTCGTCAAGACGTGTAATTGATCAATGGATGCTGGAAGCGATTCGAGAATCGAAGAATTTAGCTCACCAGAATATACATCGGAATGTCAAAACTTCCCTGATATAAGGAATATAAATTAAAAATATGATTTAGATCCAAAAACCCATGAAACTGCACATTATTTCAATAAGTCATCGATTTGAACAGGGGTTACTATTAAGAGCACGTAGTATTAACACGATTACCTGAAAGTCGACTACTAATTCATTTTAAGTCGTCAGGGTCATCAAATAGTTACGGGCGATTACACAAGAAACGATCTATCGCTCGAAAATTTAGTTTCCAGTATTTAACTACTTCTGACCATTTGATGAAACACGTCGCACTTATCAATGCGAAAGGGTCGCATATTGAAAGACACTATGCGCCTCGAGCGAGAGGATTCGACAGGGATGACATCCATCCATGTCTGAACAGGTATGTACTCCACCCTAATGGTAAGAAAATTCTGTCAGTCACACCTCAATAGCAATAAGGTTATGTGCTTCTTACAAGGTGAAATTCGCGATGCTACCCCTATCCGTTCTGTAAACAAAAAGATTTGAACTTAAAGGTGCAAGATGGCACATTTTTCTATTTTTTATGAAATCAACAAAAACTGTTGAAGCGATCAGCTTTAACAAGAGTGAGAATACACCAAACAATTCCCTATCTTATTCAGGTAAAACATTTTCTCGTGATCATTCAGGAAAGTTATAGGGGATGGGGTGGACACCCTTTCAATAGGAGTGGTTACATGAAGGTACTTAAATTTTTATGCAAATATACTGCTTACATCTAATGTCACCAAGATTTTTATCATGAATTGACCGATTTTAACGTGAAAAATTTTTTCCCAAAAAAATTGATGAAATGTTTCTCACATGGTGAGTCATTGTGAAAAAAATGTAAACCATGTTCTGTGGACAAGCACACACGTCGTGAGTAGTACCGAAACATCTGGAACTCACCCTCTTCAGAGGAAACGTGGGTCTTCAGATGTGGGTGTAATTTTAATGTCAGCTACTGGAGAGTACATTATTCAGTCTCGATACGAAAGAACCCCGACATTTTGAAGTGTGATATTTTTGCTTGATTTTCTCGAAATTTACACCCCTTGAATCTGTATTAGTGTCTCAGAGCGAAGCGGGTGGCTCTGGAACCCCTCAATGAGGGAAGGTGTTAATAAAACATAGGAACTTCCTAAGCCCAAATTACATTGTTATACACTCTAAAACGAAGCTGTGGAGCGATGATTTTACTGCGTCGCTAATTTTTACGCGCAGAATATTATGTAACTCAATAATCCGATGGGTAAAAAACTTTAGTTAAGAATATTCGTTCATGATTACAGAAACTACCTCCTTCAGCAAATGCACTCAACGTGGAGGTTTAACACAAGCGATACATTCGCCAAGTTTTTACAGAATTACGAAAGATCGCTCACGGATAAACCACTCGAATTTATGCGATCAATCGGTCGAAGTAACACACGCGCAGATAAATTGTTCCAATCTATGTCTTTCAACGATTTATTTGTGTGTATGAGAAGCACCGTAGCCGACTATTATTTCCAAGTCATGCTGTAAAACTTATCATGGACTTATGAGGTTCACTGACAGCTAGAATAGAGCGTCTTGCATACAAACGTCGACTTGAATTAATTCAAAGTAGCTCCTGACCGCCTCAGTGTTGCCAAGTGCATGCAGCACCGCTTAGAAATATTAGTTGTCTCTGGAAACACAATTTATGTCGTGCGATTTTTCCACCGATTGATTGGCAACGGTTTGTCGGAAACGATCGATAAACAGATTAATTATGTTGCTGTGAGGTTCAACGCAATCTAAGAGATTTCTATGATCGATCAATAGTTTACGGCGCCGCGTCCATCTGCCTAATAGCGCTGTAAGCTACGTGCAAATAAAAGCTTGTCGAAAAGGAGTGCACAGTAATATGTATAATTTCTCAAAAAAATAAATTCCACACAAAAGTAAATGGAGCAACATTGATAGTTGAAGAAAGAAGAAGCAGACCTTAGAGCAGATGTCAATGACATTGTATCAAGTGTTCCATAAACGTGAAGACTTATAAAAATTGTATTATAACGTGGGAAACCTTAAAATAAATTTCATGGTTAAACAGTATTTCACCGTACTAGAGAACAGATAAGTTTGTGTAGGTCTCTAACTTCAACGCTCAAGAGTAGAAGCACCTCTGGTGGCTAAGGTGCCAGCGTTCTTACTCTTCAATAAATCATCCCGGGTTCGATCCATTGAAAATTTGTAGTTTTTCACATGAATGTCTCAGTTCATATAGCTAAGTTACTACTGAAAAGCGAACCCTCATGCATCTATCCACGCCCTGCTCTCACTAACTTTAACTATTACAAACTACTCCTACTAACCCCTCCACGTGGGCCAAGTTGTTGGTAAACTCAACTAAGTGGTCCACCAATTAACAATAGCCTTCCACCCAACTCCTACCTCGTATCGCTTCACGTAGATAAGCCTCAGCACGCATAATTTCCCATTTAAAAATAATACAATCAATAAAAAAGCGTAGAAAGTGTACGTAGCAAATATGAGTCAGATCTTCTAAAGTTTTTATTTGCAGTCTGAAAGAGTAATATGTAGCCTTCGTTATATTACGGAATCTTGAAAATAAAACGGTACTGGTGTCTTTTATAAACTGAAAAGTTTTAGAGAAAATGAAATCATAAAAACACGCAAAACTTACAGTTTCAGAAACAATATAGTTTTCGCCTTCGTCATTTAAGAAGATACTCTCATTATCTAAGTATCTACGTAACTGACGAAGGGGAAAACCGAAACTGAGACTTTTATTTGTTATTTCTGTTTTCATTTTCTTTAAAACGTTTTTATTATTATATCACATCAGAGAATACTAAATTTAAGAAAAACGCTAATATAATTTTGCACTTTTTCGAAGAAAGTCAATTATCATTTATAGCTTAAGCAAATCGTTTGCATATTGCGTTCTTTTACTCCGCTCTTCGTCAACAGCACAGAGATCCTCTAGAGGTTTTTCTTCATCCTCGGGGGCTGTTCTTAACGAAATTCACATAAGTAGTATTTCACATTGGAAATAAATAGACAAATACATTTTTACAATTATTTCATGAGACAATGTTTTAAGTTGCCGCAGGTTATGGTTATAATCTTTCCAGCTATTGGGACAACTGCAAGGGAATGGCCCTTTCGATATCCTGCCTGAGAAAGGATGGTGGTGGTTACGCATGCGCCGTACACGGAAAGTCACGATACTTTGCCTAAAATTATTCAGTACGGCTGCCTTAAACAAATTCCCAACCTGTACGAAACAAATATTTGCTGTAAAGAAATACAAGGTATTATTCGTTATACATGCTCCATGCAGAAAGTACAGAACATGGCCACAAGAGCAAGTGAATTGATTTTTTTTGTGGGACTTTACGGCTCGTCGACATCAAAGGTCACTAAAGCCCTAATTGTAGATGTAGGGAAAATGCAGTTACGCACTAGGGAGAGCCAACATGACTCTCCCCGCGTGTGGGACTCGCCGAATGACTCAACCATCCCCACTAAAAACCCTCCTGATTTACAACACACCAAAACATATCTCAAAACCAAATATCAAAACATCAAATGAGGAGGGGGGACAAAAAATGAGAAAAAGAAAAATGAAAGATACCCTAGCTCTAATAGCGTCGGAATCGAAAACAATAAGAGGTGACCAAGGAAGGTCAGGAAAGAGAAAGGAAGGAGCCTTATACAAGTAAGTGGAAGTAATGCCAGACTCAGCTCGGGGCCCCGTGTTTGCCAAACGCGTACTTACTAGATGTAAGTCCCCTGGGGGGGGGGGGTAAACTATGTATGCGCCATAATCTTAACTAGATAGTCTTATTTCAAAATATTAGATTCAGATTGTTGTATTAAAGGATGATTTTACCGATATTTTTTATCAGTTATATTGTCAAATACTTATTGTAAGTACAGAAAAATATTTTAATGAATTCTATTTATAGTACTTTTTTTTAGATATTGTAGGATTAATCAAAGTTAAACCATGCACTCAAAAAAGATGAACATCTTTTATAATAATACATTATGCAAAGGGTTTTAACACTCAAATAAAGGGATTCTGGTTCATTGTTGTAACTTTAATAATCCCTTGTCCCACTAACTCCACTGTAGTAAAACATAAAACTATTATTTATAGGTGAAAGAACTTCAATTAAAACGGCACAAGTAAGTGGAAGTAATGCCAGACTCAGCCCGGGGCCCCGTGTTCGCCAAACACGGACTTACTAGATGTAAGTCCCCTGGGGGGAATAATAGATGGCGTAGTCGTCAACGAAGAGAGACGCAAGTGACGGTTCTCAAACCACCGACGCAATTCTAGTTATAGCTTTGGCAAAAATAGTGACGCTTAAGATTTAGTCGTGCGGGACACCATTTTCCAATAGATCATGCGATGATAAGAAAGTACCGAGGTGAACGTGAAAAGACCGTTGTGATAGGAAGCTCTCCAGTAATAGAGGAAGACAGCCTCGGAATCCCCACGAGTGCAACGTGCGTAGGATTCCGTACCTCCAAGTTGTGACATAAGTTTTTTCCAGGTCAAAAAAAGATGGCCACGAGGTGTTCCTTTAATACAAACGCTGATGAGATGGTAGATGACAACGCAAGAAGGTGGTCTAGCGTTGATCGCTGTTGTCTGAAACCACATTGGATAGTGGTCACAAGGTTTCGCGATTCTAGAGACCAAACAAGGCGATGTTTGATCATTCTTTCTAACAATTTGCAAACGCAGCTTGTCAGAGTAATTTGTCGAAAGTGAGACGGATTAGAACGATCTTTTCCCTCATTCGGAAGTGGAATAATTGTGGCCTTACGCTATTGAGCAGTGACGGTATGCTCATTCCAAATACATTTAAATAACTTCAGAAGGAATTTTATGCCTATCTCTGGAAGGTGTTTTAACATCGCGTTATGTATTTGATCAGGACCAGGGGCTGTATCTTTCGAAGACGCAAGGGCAGAAGTCAGTTCCGTCATGGAGAAATGAATGTTATATTCCTCGTTTCTGCAAGTGGAGAAATCGTAGCGACACTTTTCTGCGCAAACCTTTTTCTTGAACAAACGTTGGAGATAAGCTGGAGGAGTTTCGGTGCGGTGACTGCTGTTACAAAAGATTTGGTAATATTTATCGGATTCTTGATGAGATACCGACGCCTGACCTCGGGGAAAGACTCCCTTTCCGTAATGCGCTTCCTTTGGATGTCTTTCTCCTTGATGTATTTTGCGCAGTTGTTGGAATCGGAAGGATGGTATTCGCGCAGAACGGCGGTGACGAGCAGGCTGACTCGTGCGACGGCTGTCCGCAAATAACACACACCTCGCAGGGTGACTTGCTCCAGTCTACTGTGACCGAATCTCTGGCACTTGAAGCAGCGCAGAGGACTCGATACAAATCCACGCACTAGCAGGGTATAATAACCGCAGGATATAGATTCTGATAAAGATGGCTTGTTAAACGTCAGAACCAGTGTGAAGGTGGAGACTAACTTTCCCAGCAACTTCCTCTTAATTCTATGGATGTTTACTAAGCATTGGGGCCCAAAAATGCCTTCAAGTCTTCATGTGCAAAGTCTTCAAGATTTACGACGCCTTAGCACATGTTCAAGCTAGGATGTGTTAAGGTCTTGATTTTAAGACCACCAATTTCTGTTAACTTCAAAATACTTTCAATCTGCTTGTCTGTGCGTGCATCCAACAGAATTTCTCCATTCCGCTGGCTCACGACAGTCTGAATTTTTCCGATATTATCGTCAATTGCTTTCGCAAGACGGACAGAACTAAAGTCTTTTCTTTTTCGTCACATTTCATTAATAGGAAGCGAGGCTTTGTCGACATGTCGCTATCCTTACAAAAGAAACTATGTAGATCCACAGTTTCGCCGACTAATCGCCTTTTCCTAGAGGTTGAGAGCAAAAGCGGGGGGGGGGGCGACAAGAGAGGGACAGGTTTGGGTTTTTTTGTTTTTTTGTGGGGCTTTAGGGCTCGTCAACATCGAGGTCATTAGAGCCCTTAAAACTTGTACAGGTAGGGAAAATGCAGTTACGCAATACAGAGAGACAACATGACTCTTCCCGCGTGTGGGACTCGCCGAATGACTCAACTATACCCACTAAAAACCCTCCTGAATTAGAACTCAAAAATCAAATCCCAACATATCTCAAGACTTTACTAAAAACATAAAAAAAGAAGAGGAAAATGAAAGATACCCTTGCCCTAATAGCGTCGGGATCGAAAAGAACAAGAGGTGACCAAGGAAAGTCAGAAAAGAGAAAGGAAGGAGCCTCGCATAAGTGGAAGTAATACCAGACTTAGCTCGGGGCCCCGTGTTTGCCAAACACGTACTTACTAGATGTAAATCCCCTGGGGGAGGGACAGGTTGGAGGGGCAGTAGTTTCCATAGGAATATATTTACATTTCATCCCCACGTTCCACACCCACCACAAAGTCCAACAAGGGGACACCCAAGTGGGGGGCCAGGGTTGACACGGGGATATAGCGGGGGCGCGCAGGGTTCTTAAAGCAGTTGCTCCAACGCCGCCGACCAGCGAGAAGAACCCCCTGCGCGTCCCCTCTCACCGTGGAGTTCAGTCAAAGACCTTGTCCGAGCCGATTGGTCGGGGGTGGGTTAGCCCCCGATCGCCCGTCAAGAAGAGGCCGAGGTCAAAGCGAGCGTATTGGGGCGCATCTAGAGTGCACGCAGAAGTTCCTCAACTCACCAGGATTCCCATTCGCTGCGACA
This sequence comes from Laupala kohalensis, assembly GCA_002313205.1. NCBI lineage: Eukaryota > Metazoa > Arthropoda > Insecta > Orthoptera > Trigonidiidae > Laupala > Laupala kohalensis. Next base: position 73,193 of record NNCF01132474.1, on the reverse strand, counting down.
CGTGTAGCCATGCATGGCAAACACATGGGTGAGCGTTCAGCGCACAGAGAAGGCAAGTAAAGAAGAATAAAGCGATAAAAGTGAAAAAGTAGGTAATTAGAAAGGGAAGTTACAAAGAAATACTTGAGAGGCTTCTCTGTATCCCACCGTCAGGACGTGGACCGGCTCAAAAAAATCAAATAAATATCAAATAAGAATCACAAAAATCAAATAAGAATATAGATGTGTGTTTGCTTGAGGTCTCATGGATAACATCTTCACTGACAATTGGTTTTAAATCCTACGTAGCTAACCTCCTTAAGTAACCAAACGACTGAATTTGTGAATTGCAGAAAACTTATAAGTGAAGTAATGAATTTATATATATTCGATTCGAATAGAGTACTCCGACATGAAGGTGACCAAAATATAGAGGACCATGTCAAAAACTACTCTTTTATCATGTAATTTTTCGTCACGCAATGCTTCAGACGCAGAAATGTCCAAGCATCCTTTCAAGTTTTAGCATTTCCTCTCGCATATATTTCTTGTTTGAAACAAAAATACTTAGAAATTCATTTTCCCAAATAAAAAATTCAGATGTTTCTAAAGGAACGTTGACACACAGTGTTACCTGAGATATGGTGACACAAACCAACTCGCAAGTCATCGTCCTAGAGCGTTATTAAATATTTGTTGTTGTTTTTAAGAAATGAAATTTCTTCTTGCTGCAGTAGACACGTAAGTACCTAATAGAATAAGTTTTCAAGTTTCAACACCACGGATAGTACTCAAAAGAGTACGTACCACGCCATGTGGCCTGGCGTTAAGACAAACTACTGAAAAACACTTTTTTTTAAATATGTGTTACTAGCTGATTACCCACCACTGCCTGGGAGTTTTCTTGGACTAATCTTCTTTTACTCAGGATAAAATAAAATCTATCTACATAGTGAGATGAAAATACTTCTACTTGGTGATATTTTTAAAAACATGTACAAGATCCTAATTTTTCAAATTCATAATAACACCTATTTATTACAAAACGTGACTGTATACAGAATCTCGCGAGAGCCGCGCCGGTCGCATTTGCGCTTCCGACACACGACGCGGCTGCACCATTTCATTCAGATTGTGGTAAAATCTAAACTATTTGTCGAAATTTTACGACTTAAAGACGTTTTATATCCTTCATAAATGCACAGAACAAATAAACCATTCAATTTGATGATTGATTTTTTCGTCTGAAATTACTCTTTTAAACTGAAGTAGTTAAAATATACGATTTTTAATATCGTTCTATTGATAATTAAGGTTAATTTTTGTAGATATGTGCTGTCGCGGACGTTTTTGTAGCTCTCTCTGAGATAAACAATATCGCCAGTTACCTCTAACCGTTTAGGCAGCGTAAGCAAAAATAACTCACTTGTGCGAACAAATTTGTCTCTTAGAACAAATGAGTGCACGGAAACTTAAATATAGCTCGAAGGACAAAATATGTGACGATGAATGAAAGGAGATGGATTAATATGAATACTGTTTTGCCAACAATAACATAATAATTTAATAACACATACTATTATAATGAAAATGAGAATGCAATGAAATTATACTGTTCAGATCGTGATGACCCGGAAGGGAGCCTGCTGCTAGGCGAGTGTGCCTGGCGAGCGGCCGGGCGAGTGCCTGCGTGCGGCGTGGTGACAGTGTCTCGCCCCGGCGGGTGAATGGCCGAGTCCCAGCGCTGTCGAGTTGACTAGTTGACTCCTCTGCCACCCGAGAGAGTGAGCTGCTGAATGAGCCCGGTGAGCGGCGGGAGAGAGACTGATGTAAGTGTGAGCAAATGGCATTGCTCACACGATGCAGAGGTAGAGAATGATGGGCGAGTACCCCACCAGCGGGTGGCCAGGCGCGAGACAGTTGATGTAGGTATGGGCGAGAGACTGATAGAGTCGAGCGGCGGGCGAGTGCCGTATGGAGAGTGAATTCAGTCTGCTCGTAATCACTGGTTAGGCTCGCCGTGCGGAGACTCGCACGGCGAGCACGAGCCGGCGCCAATTGCAAGGCGAGACGCCGCGACGCCTGGCGGATTTGGGCGGGAAGTACCGCCTCGTGGTGCGAGAAGGGCGTGGTTAGGCAAAGCAGTTGAGTGTTTAAGATGTAACACTCAATTAGCACTGAGTTGATGGTGGCTAAATGCTTAACTCATATGACACCTCAAAAAATGTCTGAACATCCCTTTTTCCCCCATTTTATCGATACGTTTAGTTCAGTGGTTTAGTCGAGATCAGGTAGCAAACAGACACACTTTCGCGTTACACATTTATATATTAGTGAAGATAATATAGATTTCCGTGACTTATTGCATAAAACATGTTAGTCTTGCTATGATGTGTCCACCCACGCCATCTCTTGACCGTCATGCGAATGAGACTCTTTCAACAGAAGGTCCTTACACTGACTACCAAGGAGAACGGAAACGCGAGGGAAAGGGTTTTGTTTAGAGGCTAATTTTATTTTGTTTATAAATTTAAAAAAAATATATCTACAAAAAATTAAAGAAAAATAGAACTGTAATGGACAATGTGACTAAGAAGAACATAACGTGTTGCTGCAAAAAGTTGTGTAATATTTAAAGCAAAATAATTTTCAATTGCATTTTTCTCAAAGCTATATTTTTCAGTGTGAATTTATATTTTCCTCCGCAACAAACAAATGTAAAAAAAGTTTCAGTTGTTTCAGAAACAGCAAGGGTATCTCACTTGTTCATTCATACAACAATTATTAACAAATTATTTGTAATCAAAATTGATCTTTGAAATTGAAAATGAATTTTATTTCTCCCCTCCCAGAGTTCTAATTTNAAGGAATAATTTGTGTTTCCAAAAATGTTCCTCCAAATATCATTCGGGCTCAAATTATCCTTTGTATTTCCTCAAATACCATTCGAGCTAGGCCAAAATGTTCGCTTTGGCCTTATTGACCTGATCAATCTATGGGCACTTCAGGATCCTCAGAGATTGAATCAGGAATCAAAACAATCATTGGAAGGGCTCATCTCTTGTATGTTTTTGTGCGTTAGAACAACTTTTATGTCACTGAGTAATAATATGAGGGATAGTGATGAATCAATAGAAGAGTCGGAGGTAGATGATGCCGTAGTTCGCAGGGGACTCAGACTGGGATTGGTTCAAACGGTTCAATGGAACGAAAAGATTCAGTGCAGTTACAGATTCAATGTGCAAGAAAACTTATAGTTGAAACAATTGAAAGCGTCTGTATCGTTTGCCGTGTAACGCAAAAAAAGCGATTCCTTCAGTGTTTCGAGTCAGGACCACACTTCGTTGTGCACTGAACCAAAATGAAGAAATAAACGTGGTCCAGACGGCCGCTGAGAGTGAAGGTACATTAAAGAAGCTGTGTGCTTGATATGCGATTTTAAAATGGAACATAACCACTACATGGAGAGTAAAATATGTGGAGCATTTACAAAATACTAGCTTTGTACCCGCGGCTTTGCCCTTGTGAATTTTCTCATGTGTCTGTAACTTTATTGTTTCTCACATTGATATCCCGTGAAAATGTTATCCATAAATGGTGGAGGTTTGATAGTATTGGTGTGTATCAATCCCTCATTTTTACTGATGTAATTGAGAAAAAGGTTTTAAAAAACAATTTTCCATTTCCTCCTTTAGGGGAGAATTTTCGTAAAATGCTTTCTTACCTGACACTTTCGATAATTTTTCGTGTCACACTCTTAACCCTACCTTCAGAGGTGTCGTGCATAATAAACATAATGTCATTGGAAAAACCATTATTCATCTTAGAATACACAAAAACCATGAACTCGATCCTAATATCGATCTTTTTACGATATTTTTACATCTCGCTCTCCCACCCCAACCCTAAGGATACTGTGCCACTATGTGATCTCTCCTTAAACTTAACGGCATTGATTGTTTAAAAATATCATCAACCCTAATACTATGAATCCGATGCAATTTTCATATTTTTATATTTCAATATTAGTTTTCAGTTATTTTATGCACAAACCGATTTCCACCCCACCCCCACCTCAGGTGTGCGAAAGTTTCATGAGGGCTGAGTTCAGACTTACACAATATCGGGATTTCATTATCATCTCAGCGACACCGAAAATATGTCATGTTCGATATTGTTTTCATGGCATCCCCTTCCCGAGTGGTGCTGGAGTTTATACGGTCTTTGACGTATTTTAGGATGTCACTATTAATTTCAGCAGTCCCGAAAACTACGATCTCAACACTAATATTGGTCACTTTCGATTAGTTTCACTTTTCACTCATTCTCACCCCCAACGCAAAGGGTGTTTATTCCTTATAGGGGATGATCGTATATTTATATGACCACGAGGAAGCCACTTCACTTCAGCGTTCCCAAAAGTGAATTGTTCAACTCTAATATCGATCGTTCTTTATTATTACGTTTATCTGTCCTTCGTTCTCACCCCTACTCCAGGGATTGTAGGGGAACATTACCTCCATTGCGGACTGATTGTTAACTTCGTCTAATATCGGATTATTCCATTAATATTAATTTTTGGATAATTGGAACATTTGAAAAAATACAGCAGCGGCCCTGAAGGCGACGCCAAACTAGCATCGAAACGTTAGCCATGTATTAGTGAATACTAATAAAGTATTACATTAAAAATTGATTGTCTGTAATAATATTCGCATAATTATTGTCCTTCAAGTATAAATATATCAAGACAATCAGTTTAGAATCAATATTATATCTAAGTTAATTACCAATAACTCTGCTCACGTGGTGTTAGTAGTAGTAGCAGTTATAGATCTTTTTTTCGAAAAAGGTAAGATTCTGTCCTTCACGAATATACCGAATCGATCCCGCAAATGTTTCTCTGGAAAATCGTGTTTTTATTATTTCGATGAAACAAATTTTCACTTTACACGTCCAAAAAAGGACCTTAGAAGGAACACTTAGGGATATTAAAATATAGTCTCTCCCAGATTTTTTCAGCCTGCGCACGAGACGATCCGCTGAAACCAAATCAGGATGGACCGTTTTTTTTAAAAAAGGACTTTTTTCGCCCGGAGCATTAAAACCAGCATTAACACCTCACCTGGAGAAAACCGCGAGTTCGTTGACCAATTAGGGAGCCTGCAATAAATTTGTTTATTAAGTTCCGTGGCGAAGTCAGGGATTTGTTTATAACTCTTGAACGGTTAACGCTGTATAAATGCGGTTTGGCTTCAACGATACTAGAGATGTCTCTCTTCAAAAAAGTATTTAATTTTTTATATATGTTATAGATTCCGAGCGTTCGAATTTGTTAACTTTTAAACATTAATAACAATTTAAGCAAAACATCTGTGATGGCCAAAACTTAGTATGTTGCTTAGAACCACATTGTCTAGCGACTTATGCAAAACAAAATGAGTTGGACAAATTGGGTAGCAAAAATGACATTTACTATGGCCTATATATCCTGGCCCGGGTTTTTCTCCGTTTTTCCTTCGGGTAGAGGCCGATTTCTTATACAGGTTCTCTAGGCTTTGTCTAGGGGCATGTTTATTGTAACAATAAATCGTGAATTTAGTGTTGTTTTTTTCTTCAACTCTTATGATTTTTAAACACTATACTCAGAATAATCTATAGTTCGATAATAACTTGTACATGTAATTTTACAAACATATTTGCGTTAAATTACAAACATATTGACATTATATAAGTATTATAACTCGCAGCTAACTTTTTATCTTATCTAGGAACTTTTGCTGAAATTTTTGAATCCGCCTATGCCTTAGGGCCCTTGCTCGGAATTGATGGGATGGTCCCTTGCTTGCTTCCGGAGAGTAAATTAGTTTATTGTCCTCCACGTGGTCATATGCAGTCTGTACTGTTTTTTGACAATAAATTTATTATTATTATTAGTAATAGTAGGAGTAACTGATAATAGGAGCAGTAAGAGGCGGATAGAAGGGAAGTTGGCTTATTAATTGTCACAGCTATATCAACTGGTACATCGAAGTGAGAAGCTACAAAAATTTTCTGGCCCCGCCGGGAATTGAACCCGGAGTGATTGAGTAGTAAGCAAGTATGCCAGTTACTGAGCTGGAGGAGCTTGTTGTAAATGACTGATTATAGAAAGGGAATCGAGGAAGACGCCGAGAATACGAACAAACATTGATAGCGATGATAAAACGACACTTCGATGGGCACAAAATATTTTTAAAAATTTGTACGAGTTTTAGCTCTTTTATATAAATGCAATCATGTGGATTCATTTGCATAAATTGACGGAAAAATGGCGGAATTCGAGACACACATCCGCCACACTTTCTAGACCCATTCTAAAACGCACGAACATTGGACATTTTCATTGTGCCTAACATGTATGCAAGTAGAGTAGTCAAAATACGTCACAAATAAAAAATACGTAGGTTCGTTATTAAAGGAGATAATTGTTATTAAATGACACAATTGAGATTGTTGTTAACGAGATCAGTGACAACGTAGCAAGAACGGTAATTCTATTGGAACACCGATCATACATTTAACAAGTCATGTGTGATTGGATAATAATACTCCAGACAATACGACCTGGCATGACTTTTAAACGTGTTCAATTTCCTTTTTACGATTTATTCCAAAATTTAGAATTCACTTTAAATATTTCGGTGAAACGACAACATGGCCGATGAAACATCAAATACAGCGGAACTAAGAAAAATACTTAAAATCATTCGAAAGAGCATTTGTAATCATATGAACGAGAAAAAATAACACTTACTTCTTTGGTGCGACTCAATCTTGCAACCTTGAAAGATTTATGAAGAACTGTTCCATACAAACAACAAATGCAGAAACTCCATCGCAGGAAGCATCACATGGGAGCTCACGTTTGATAGCAGCATTGTTGCCAACAACAATTACAAAAAAGTTTAGTTGTCGCAATAACACAAAGTTCATGGAATCAGGTCGTAAACAAAAATCACCCGAAAGTTTTCGATATATAAATATATTTGGGGCAAAGTGATCAGTTAAAATAGTACGTCAATAACATTCCAACGATGCTTAGCAAAACAATCGCATTAACTCAAATTTACTTAATATACATCAAATACAATTCAATCAGCTTTTTCTTTTTTTTTGTCGAATTCTTTGATCATCAGGCATTTCTGAGAATAATAGGCTTGGGATATTTGGCTTTTTCTACGATAAAAAAAAATTACTGGGTAATATGTATGAAAATTTGAATATTTCAAGAAATGACTCGCTGAACGTGGACACTGAAAAGACAAAACACGAAAAAAAATCCAAAATATAAAACCAATGCGTGAGAAATACCAAATGTCTGTGAGTATATTGAGTCGTTCTATTTTTATTATTATTAACTGTTTTAACAGATGTCATTATGATAAATAATACCATTATGTTTTTTGTAATATCATACTTCTACCGCCATGGGACATTCATGGTTACGAGGGCCTTCAAAAAAGTTTTGTTGTCGATTTAACATTTGAAGAAGGAAAAATATGAAATACTTATTACACATATTAGTTACGTAATTTTATGTCCCTATTTCCCTTTTAAACTACGCTTCGCTGAAGAAAAAGCGTTGCATGGTATCTATTCAGGTTCCAGGAGGCGCAGGGCATTGTCTACTCGTGATTGTCGCCATTAAAGACGTGTTGGTGTCGGAAATGCTTCCAGTATTTGGTACAGGTATTGTAATATAACAATATTCTTCAATTCTTTTCCTAATTGAACGGTATACTGCATTTAATAATAAAATTAAAATTATTACTAATTATTAGCTCGCATTATAAATTATAAAGTAGTTCTGATTGAAAGTACAAAAACTATGACTGATTTAAAATTTGACAAATTAACCAAATATTAAATAAAAAATTTAAAATATATTTAAAGATTTTATTTAAATTGATTTTATTCTCTTAATTACAATAAATTCTTCCATTTCACATAGTTTTTTTTTTTTGAGGGGGGGGCTTTAGGGCTCGTCACATAGTTAATAACGCACTTCGATTTGCAGAGATTAAATCGTTGATGTTTTATTTCTAAAGTAAGGGAATTTTACTGGACTTCTGAACAACCCAACCTCCTTTTTAGTGGTTGTATCGGTACTAGCTCTACCATTAACGTCCAGTTTTCATTGTTATCAAGAGCAATTATGTTTTTACGAGCACAACACTAGTAAAAAGGCTAATAATTATTGTCCTGGCATGTCAACAACTATTTTGCCAAAGAGGCCTATATTATTCAGGAATTATATAAATAAATTGAATCTCTTCAAATTCGCTGTTAAATACTTTTTAATGTGCTATTATTTCTTTAACGTTAAGAAAATTGCTGATTTGAATAAACTAGATTAATGTGAGATTCAATCTCCAAATAAATATTTTTTTCCATATTGTAAATTAGTTTGTTGTCCTCCACGTGGNATATTTTTTTCCATATTGTAAATTAGTTTGTTGTCCTCCACGTGGTCATACGCAGTTTGTACTGTTTTTTGACAATAATTTTTTTATTATTATTGTCATATGATCTCGGATGATGTAAGTGATGTTAATTCCTCTTACACCGTACCACGCTATTGTAGTACTCTAGATACTGATTGAATCCATTTTTCATCCATGTTGTTTTTCATCACTTTTATTTATAATTGTTTATTAGTAACTACGCAACCTTGGCACGGTTGTGTACATTATCTCTGTAGCTCCATCCTGGCTAGGAGTTTTCTCCGGATAGAAGAGGATTTTCCGTAGATGGTAATGTCATTTAATACTATTGTTTTGTTGTTGTTTTTTTTGGTTGGGGCTTTAGGGCTCGTCAACAAGTTATTGTTAATCTTGAATTTTTACTGCACATAATATCTACGATTCATTTTGGAATAATCAATGAATGTATGTATTGCATAATTTATTGTATAAGCATTAAAGGACCCCTGGTCCCTTGATCGGAATTGTTGGGATTATCCCTTGATTGTTTCCGGAGAGTAACTTACTTTTTTATCACTCACGTGGCCATACAGAGTTCGCAACTGCTTTTTTGTCAAATCTTTCCAGATAAATAAATAAATTACAACTTACGACCTTTGACCTTTCTAT
>NNCF01132474.1:27966-40621 GCA_002313205.1 Laupala kohalensis | reverse complement strand
GCATTGACTCACCCAACACCGCCGTCGCAATGAGCTAATTCAAAATTACACCACCAGAGTGCACTAGTGACCAGACCAAAGTCGGCAAGCTCGCGAAAAGCGAACATAAATATTTCAGAATTACATTAATAGAGCGCGCAACCACCGGACTTCCTCGACAGTCGAAGGACGATGAAATTCATTTGTTCAAAGCTGATTTTTAACGAGAAACGGAGGAGGAGGCTGGAAATAAGTATTGTATCTTATCAAATTCGTTTTTTGGTTATTTTTTCATATTGAAACATTTTATTAAAATTCACATTATTGAATAGTCTGAATTTGCTTCTTAATTTCAACTCATTATTGGCATAGCTCTAAAAAACTTCACAACAGTGAAATCTTATTTTTTAGAAGCTCCAATCAGATTAATTGTTTTCAACAATAAGTAGCGTTCTTTATTGATTCTTCTATTCACTCTTGTGAAAAACTGTTATCCAGGAGGCTGCTGCTGTTTCGAGCTGATGTCTTCTTCCAGATTTTTTGTGTTTTGTGTTGACAAGATAGTATAGGGTGATTCTATAACCAAATAATGTGGTTTCAAAATTGAATGTATAATGAATCAGAAATGCAATTATTTGAAATGTACGTTTTCTACCATTAATGTTACAATTTGTTCAAAAATAGTTTTTCATTATGTATATTCAAATATAAGAGGTGCCCTAATGAAGCGACATTTTTTTGTAGAAACGATACTTACCGAAATAAGTCAATTATTCGGGTTTGAAAAACGGAAGAGTCAAAATTCCGAAGCCCGACGAAAAAACGTTCTCCAACTGTCTTCGAGACGATCCCAGCGAGCAGCAATCAACTTTCTACGCCGCCGGCAAAAAAGCCTCGTAATTTATTTCAGTGAGTGTCGCTGTAATTTTTATGTATTTTAGATGTACTCCGAAAGCAATATCGTCGCCTGCGGCATTCCACGCGAGCTACGTGCCCTGTCGGTGATGCTACCTTTATTACAATACGTTTAATCCATTCTTACCATTTGATTTTTCACAAGAAACATCGAATCCTTTATCTTACTTTTTCTTGACCACTTACTAGTGCGAGGCTCCTTCCTTTCTCTTTCCTGACCTTCCTTGGTCACCTCTTGTTCTTTTCGATCCCGACGCTATTAGGACTAGGGTATATTTCATTTTCTTAATTTTTTTCCCATCTCTCTCATTTTTTGTCCTACCCCTCATTTTTGTCCCCCCTCATGTTATGTCCTCCCCTCATTTGTTTGTCAATGTTTTGATATTTGATTTTGAGATGTTTTGGTATGTTAAAAAACAGGAAGGTTTTTTAGTGGGTATGGTTCAGTCATTCGGCTATTCTACTACAATTAACGCCCATTTTGTTATCTAATTAAATAAATAGTTAAAAACTTACGACCTTTCGTGGACGAATAATATTTTAATTTTTTATTAAGAACTCACTACGTTTCGACGCGGATTTACGCCGTCAGGTGATCAAGTAATAACAAATTATAACAATAAACATAACAGGACAAATGAACATGGTATAAACAGAAATATAAACACAAAATACATTTGCAAAAGAGCAGAGAAACAAACATGTTATAATATTGTATTGTATAAACCAGATAGTTTTAAGTGTCCGTGCGTAGATTTAGTCCCATGTGTATTTTTTAGAAAAGATCATTTCTGATATACGTTTGTAATAATGAACTTCTTTGTCCAAAATTAATGTATTTTCCCAATCCATCAAGTAACCAAATGATATTATTATTGACTAATTAAATGTTTCATAAGGTTATTAATGCAATGTCAGGTAACTACACTTTGTATTGATGTAAATAATAATTTATTGTCAAAAAAGTAGTACAAACTGCATATGACCACGTGGAGCACAATAAACTAATTTACTCTCCGGAATCAAGCAAGGGACCATTCCATCAATTCCGATCAAGGGCCCTAAGACAGAGGAGGATTCAAAAATTTCAGCAAAAGNAAAAATTCAGCAAAAATTCCTAGATAAGATAAAAAGTTAGCATACTAATGGAACGTCAATATGTTTGTAATTTAACACACAAAATTTATTTTACACGTACAAATTATTATGGAACTATTTATAGTGTTTAAAAATCATAAGAATTGAAATAACACTAAATTCACGTTTTATTATTACAATAAACACGCCCCTAGACAAAGCCTACAGAACCTGTATAAGAAATCCGCCTCTAGTCGAAGGAAAACCGGAGAAAAACCCTGGCCAGGATGGGGCTACAGAATTAATGTGCACAACNATGTACACAAACGTGCCAATGTTGAGTACACATAAAACTAAATTAATATGAGCCATAAGACAACACAATCATGCAAGAAAATAGTTTTTGAAATTGTTGTAAGTTATTTAAAAAGTACTACAGCAATGGCATTATAAATTACATCACGATTTAACTTTTATTATAATCAATAAATTCTTTTACAGTGTAGAAGCACTGGTGCAGGAGGTAGTTTTTAACCGCGGATTTGAAGAGATTCAATTTTTTAATAATATCTTTTATATTCTTGGACAGGGAATTATATAGAACGATTCCCGAATGATACGGTCCTTTTTGGCAAAGAGTGGTTGACACTCTAGGGCGATGAATATTACTACTATTGCGTGTATAGTGTTCGTGAACGAGACTGTTTCGTATAAAGAAAGGGTGGCACTTCAGTAATTCGGTCTTAACAAACACGACCTTTTTATAAATAAAAATGCAGGAAATTGTTAAGTTATTTAATTCCTTACATAAAGGTTTACAAGAGTTTCGGGGGTTAGATTTACAAATTATCCGAACTACCCTCTTCTGAATTCTGAAAGTTTGAATGCTCTGAACGGAATTGCCCCAGAAGGTAATACCGCAACGCAAATGGGAGTAAACGTTTGTAAAATATACTCAACGGGAAATACGTCGACTAACTACGTTAATTAAGATTGGGAAGGCGTCCCCCCCAGGGTATTATTAGTAGGTATGGTAGAGTCATTCGGCGAGTCCCACACGCTGGGAGAGTCATGTTGGCTCTCCTTAGCGAGTAACTGCATTTTCCCTACCTGTAAAGAATTTTAAGCCTCTAATTATATCGATGTTGATGAGACGTTAAACCCCACAAAAAACGTAACTCAATTTGCTTAATTGGGAATTAAGATTGTCAACGTGACAATTCTATTTGAGGTTGTCTTCAATATCGAGACCTAAGAATTTTGTATTCGTAACAGTTTTTAATTATGTTCCGTTTAAGAAAGATAAACCTGGGGTAAAGATTTTGTAATACTATTGTGAAATGACATACACTGTTTTGTCAGTTTTTACAATGTGACGATTTGCATGGAAGCAAGCCAAAATGTTAGACAAAACGTTTTGAGCCTTGGCGTGTTTATATAGCAAATTAGTGTCATCAGCAAAAAGAACCATTGTGTAATCTGATGTGGATGATGACATGTCCTTCACATACAATAAAAATAGTATAGGGTCAACAATTGAATCGTGGTGTACTCCGCAAGTAAGTGACTTTGTTCCTAAAGACAACGCTCAAGTATTTTATTTTTAGTATAGGATGTTTCGACCTGTTTATATCTATCTTTTAAACAAGTTAGCCATTGATGTGGAAGTCCACGAATGCTTAAAGATTGCAATTTAGAAAGGGGAATATCGTGACCGATGACATCGAATGCTTTGGATAAATAAAAAAAAACGCACTGAGGATTTTCTCCACAGTCAAGAGATGTGGTAACATCGTTTCAGAAATAAAATGTGGCGCTTGTAGTGGAAAAGTATTTTCTAAAACCATGTTGATCGTCAGACAAAATGTTATTTTGTTTAAAATCTAGAAGACACCTTTAGAATAATTTTTCTAGGATTTTTGAGAAAGTAGGTAGTAGAGATATTGGTCGGTAATTTCCAATATTAAGTTTGTTTCCATTCTTCTGTAAAGGTTCCACTATAGCTCTCTTAATTGTGTTAGGAAACACCCTTTCCGATAAAGAACTAATAAAAATATTTATGAGTGGATTTTATATAGCGTGGGACGAAAATTTAGCAATACTCTGGTATATCATCTATGCATGTTGAAAATTTGTTTTTCAATGTACTGATGATCTCATGACTTCACTGGCTTTAGGTTCAGAAATGAACATAGAATTTGGTACGTGGGTGGATATAATTGGTAGACATTGATTTGGATATATTGAGTTCTTTATTTTACCTACTTCTGAGAAGCCAGAAATAAACAAATTTGCGATGTCCTGAGGATTTGATAAGATTTTGCCATCGTTTAGTAGAGAAATATTTTTTTCGAGATTTTCAGAAATTGGCGTGTAATTTTTAACAATATTCCACATGGCTTTATTCCGGTTGTTCGATTTTAGTACCTGTCTGTCATTTTCCATAACTTTAGCCGCATGAACTAATTTTTGAAGAATAGTCTTATATTTACGAATATAATTATGGAATTCGGGTGGGTGGTTATAGAGTTTTGAAAGATAATATAAACGGCGTTTGTTTTTTGAAGAAATTCTTATTCCTTGGGTGATCCATCTGTAGTATTTCTTTGTGTTAATTAACTTGCGTATTATGGGAAAGCTAGAGTTGTAATGTTTTAGGAATATTGAGATAAATACATTGAATTTGTCGTCGGTGTTTTGGCAATTGTAAACATCTTTCCGTGTTTCTTCACGCAAATAATTTATAAATATGGATTGATTTGTCATTTAACTCTCTTCAAATTCTAAAGAATTTTAAGTGGTTTTACTTTATCTTTCATAGTCAATAGTTGAGCAAGGTGATCGCTGTATCCGGCGATAAACACTTCAGAGAAATACGAGATTCCATTGTTGACGATAAATTGATCTAGCAATGTTTGCGTTGAACCGGAGAGGCGAATGTGGTCGTTTATCGTAGTAATAAGGTTGACAGAGTCAATAATATTCTTGAATCGATTAACTTGCTTATGTTCACAGTCGGATGAACTCAGGAAATCGATGTTGAAATCACATTTAATCACAAATATCTCTAGATTTAGTAGATTTATGTGTGACATGTTTTAAAACAATTTCGATGTTCCAAAAAAATATGTCAAGATCTTACTGAGGAGGTCTATTAATACACAAAACAATAATACCGGTGCCGGTCAGATTAACTGCAGAAAATTCGAACACACTATCAACGCTGAAGTTCTTGTAGTCTGTCAATTGAGAAGATAAAATATGATTACGCACGTAGATACACGTACCTCCCTGAGGATGTTTTCCTTAAAAAAATTTTCCATAGTAAGTACTTGCTAAATAATAATTAGAAATAAGAATATCATCGATGTTGTTAGTTGAAAGTCAATGTTGTGAGACAAAGCATATCGAATGGATTTTCGTGTGCAATAATTTCAATAACTGTCAATTTGTTTGAAAAAGATTGGACATTATGATGAAATATTATTATAATATTTTCGAGAAGATTAAACTGGAAAAATACAGACAACCGCAGCTAACTCCAGGAGCAGCAATGAGTAAATCACAACGGCTTAACCGAAAATGTTTAAGAAATAATCGTGTTGAATATCAAATTTCTGAAAGTGAAGGCGCTAACAGTTCTTTCGTAAACGCTGTTGTCTCTAACAATATTAAAGCACCAGATTTAGTGAACTATCAACAATTGCAAAAGAATTTTTTGTATTCGCATAGCCTATCGCTGTAAATATGCCTTACATTTTTGCTGGGACTTTACGGCTCGTCGACATCGAGGTCATTAGAGCCCTAAAACTTGTACAGGTAGGGAAAATGCAGTTACACAAATGCGTGTGGGACTCGCCGAATGACTCAACCTGACCCACTAAAAACCCTCGTGAATTACAACATACCAAAACATTTCTCAAAACCGAATATCAAAATATTGAAGACAAACCAATGAGGGGGGTCAAAAAATGAGGGGACATAAAATGAAGAAAAAGAATTGTACCCTAGCCCTAATTTCGTCGGGAACGAAAGGAATAAGAGGTGACCAAGGGAGGTTAGGAAAATAAGGAAAAAGCCTAGCACAAGTAAGTGGAATAATACCAGACTCAGCTCGGGTCCCCGTGTTCGCCAAACACCTACTTACTAGATGTAAATGCTCTTGGGGGTATCCTTTCTCTACTCATTCGTAAGATACCATTAAAAGATTAATTTTTGGGTTTACAGTGTGTTGTAATATTCCATTTTAAGTACCTATTTTATTGCATGATTTATTTTAAACAATAATAGGAATTTGATTCGTGGTAAATTCCTGAGCGGTCTTCCAGGTTCCTTTACTTGTTACTCGATTATATGAAGACAGCACAGAATGCATTTAGTTCACAAGTTCCCTTAGAGGTTACACTACTCACGGATAGACTGAGAAATTCATGTTCATTTCTTGTACCTCAAATTCCGGATATCCGCCGTAGATACCATTGACTTCTTTCGGCAAGCAGGACTTACGTCGTAAGTCACGCCTACTTTTCACAAGGGCCTACTGAACTGTTTGTTATTATTTTTGTTTCTCGCGCTAGTATGAGTGTTATCAGTCATAGTGATCATAACGGAATGGTTTTTTTGCATTTAGACCAAAAATTACAACATATTTACATTATGCCGACGTTTCGACCTATCATCAACGCAAGAAAACCATTTCTTTTTGTTGTTTACACTCTTCGCATTCTATGCATGAGAATACTCTAGAAACTGGCTCCGTCTCATGCACCCCTCCCCCAGGGGACTTACATATAGTAAGTACGTGTTTGGCAAACACGAGGCCCCGACTTGAGTCTGGTATTACTTCCACTTACTTGTGCCAGGCTCCTTTCTTTCTTTTCTGACCTTCCTTGGTCACCTCTTGTTCTTTTCGATCCCGACGCTATTAAGGCTAGGGTATCTTTCATTTTCCTCTTTTTTTTCATTCTCCTCATTTTTGTCCTACCCCCCATTTGATGTTTGGTTTTGAGATATGATTTGGTATGTTGTAAATCAGGAGGGTTTTTAGTGGGTATGGTTGAGTCATTCGGCGAGTCCCACACGCGGGGAGAGCCATGTTGGCTCTTCCTAGTGCGTAACTGCCTGTACAAGTTTTTAGGGCTCCAATGACCTTTGGTGTCGACATGAGCCGTAAGGCCTCAAGCAGAAAAAAAAACGTTTCATGCAGTTTTGGTCGACTTTTTATCTGAATTTTACGCTTCTTTGTGGACTTATTTTAACCTTCTCGTTAGAGATGTATAGTTTACGTTCTGCCCAATATGGCTCAGAGAAAATTTTTGTACGTATTTTAACGTCAGACTCACGTTAAAATTGAAGTAGTTCAGATAGTGATGTTTTGTAATTAGTATGATGAAGAGAATGTAATTTTGTTTGGGAATATTAGGTGCTTAGGTGCGTGTTATACTGACGAGAGACTTGAAAAAAATGAAGTAACTGGTGCTGCTGTTTTACGGGCAAAGGTTATTGAAGGAACTCGAGCGAAACTTATTAATCAAAGATACTTGCAATATCTTTCTCGTGTTCTCCGAAAGTATCTTCTAAAATTGAACACAGAGTAGTTAGTGGGAGAGTATAATAGTCTTCAGGTTCTACAATCGTACATTGCTCAAAGCATTCATAGGGAGTGTTATAATTTTAAGTTAAGTAACCAGACAAGTTCAGGTTGCTTTGCCAACTCAGAACAAGAAAACCAATTTAAAATTGTTCCAAGTCGTAAATTTTAGAAAAAGAACTCAAAATTGCTTTCGAGCACTCCTCGCTTGAAGTGAGCACCTGATAATATTTATAGGTCATTTGGTGCTTGCGAGCTTCATTTTGAGTATCCCTTCTCTACGCTCATCTGTGACGCAAGTATTCTAATTTTAAAGCACAACATCCTTTAGTCTTGACTGGTTTTGCTTAGGGTAGTATTATGTTGGAGCCAGGAATCGCGATACGAGCGAAGATGGAAGCTGAGAAGCGAGACTCCGTTTATGCAGGAGCGTCGACAGGAGTCGCACGTCACCGACATTTAGTTTGCGCATGCGCGGATGCTCGAAGTCTCTTTCAGCCTGCGGTGTTCAGCTGCTGATCATTCAACATAACCTCACAAAACGTACTTGTTTAATTTATTTCCATATACTCACTCGTTTATTGTGTTTATAATCCTTTCCACCGCACAACGCGACTCTTCGGTGAACGCAACTCATCAGTTGCTCAAACCCATCGCAGAACAATGAAACAACAATGGTGGTCCTAGCAACAACAATGGTAGTAGTGCCGATATAAAAGCTCTCCTCTGTCAACAAGTAAATGTTAGCGTCGCTTTGGTCTTCTCTTTCCTCTTATCGCGGATCGTCGTTCCAACATAATCGTACATTTCTTCTTCTTCTTCTTCTTCTTAGCGTGCCTGTCCGTCTCGAACGCTGGCGATCAACATGGCTATTCTGGCTTTATCCTTTGCAATTCGGAACAATTCTTCAGAGCTTCTGTTAAACCAGGTTCTAAGGTTGTCGAACCAGGAAATTCTCCTTCTGTCGGGAGATATTTTTCCTTGCACGATACGTAAGAGCAGCTCTTTGATTCCTCAAAATATGACCAAGATATTGCAATTTACGACACTTGATGGTGTTGATCAGCTCTGGTCTTCTGTTAACCCGGCGTAGAACCTCTAGATATGTAACTTTACGAATCCATGATAATCTCAATATTCTTCTGCATAGCTATAGTTCAAAGGCTTCAAGTCTCACAGTAGTCGCCTTTGTAAGGGTCCATGTTTCTACGTCATACAAGAGGATTAATAACACACAGCATCTGAGTAGCCGCATTTTGGTCTTCCATGGTAAGGTCGAGGCTTTTGAAGACTGAGTCATTGAATTGAAAACACCCCTCGCCTTTCCAATGCGACACTTTATCTCTTGCAAACTGTCCCAAGCTTCGTTAATGATGGTACCGAGTTATGGATACAGTGAAACTTGCACTATTCTATTGCCTTACCATCAATGTAGATTCACCCCTCGCACGTTCATCTTGCTGATTATCAAAAATTTTGTTTTATTTGTGTTGATATCCAGGCCGTAGTTTTTGCTTGTATCAGAGATTTTTGTCATCAACTTCTGCAGTCCTTCCATTGTATCCGCAAACACAATAGTGTCATCTGCGTAACGCAAATTGTTGAGTTTGACACCATTCACTGAGATTTCTTCGTCCACGTCAAGTAATGCTTCTTTGAATATGTGTTCGGAATAGAGGTGAAATAGTATCGGTGATATTATACAACCCTGTCTAACCCCTCGGCTTATTCTCACTTGCTCAGATTGGTCTTGATCTATTCTCATGACTGCACATTGGTTCCAGTATAAATTGGCAATTACTCTTAGAATTTTTCCATCAATTCCTGTATCCTTTAGTACTTCTATCATATGATCATGTTTCACGCGAACGAAAGTCTTCTGATAATCAATTAGGCATGCAAATACATTACAGTTGACGTCCCTACATCTTTGGAACAGTACCTGTACACTAAATATTGCTTGTCTTGTGCCAACTGCCTTTAGAAACCTAAACTGGTTGGGCTCTCTCTGGTCTTCACAAATTCTGTATATCCGCTTGTGTATCACTTTAAGAAACTGTTTTAGCAGATGGCTCATTAAACTGATGGTACGGTAATCCCCACATACTTTGGCATTCGGTTTCTTAGGTAAAGCAATGAACTCTGATTTTAACCATTTTGGTGGTATTTTACCCGTTGAGTAAATGTGGTTGATTATTACCGTAATCATTTTTTCTTTTTCTTCATTGAGCAATTTGAGGAATTCTGCTTGTATGCCATCTGGTCCAGCTGCTTTCCCTTCTTTCATTTGGTGTATGGCCGCTTCTACTTCATTTACTAAGATATCTTGTTCCGTTGTGTCTGATATCTCTGGTTCTTCTTGTCTGTTCATATCATCTTGGAATAACTTTTCCAGACATTTCTCCCATTCTCTCTTTTTTCTTCCTTATTGATTATAAGATTACCACTGTCATCTACTAGCTTTCCACTGTTTGATTTACGGTATTTTCCTGTTGCCTCCCTGACCTTCCGGTGCACACTGAAATTATCATATCTACTCTGATAAAATTCTATTTCTGTACATAATTCAACTTTTTCCTTCTGTTTGACATCTATGATCTTCTTTCTGATTGTATTCTGTATCGTTCTGTATTCCACCATATTAACTTTATTCTTCCTTCTTCCATTAAGTCCAGAATCTCACTTGTCATCCAAGTTTTCTTCTTTCTAAGGTCCGGCTTCAAGTATTCTTATTTAACGTCTTTTAGCACTTCTTGTAGTTTTGTGAGCTTCTCGTTTGTGTCATCAACATTGTCTCTCAATTTATTGTTTAAATCTGTCTTGACTGCCTGCTGTATGGTAGCATCCTTCAACTTTCTCAGATCATATTTTCGTACTGTTTTGGGGGAAACGTACTTCTTTCTCATTTTGATATTTCCGGCAAATAGGATATGGTCTGATTGCATGTCTGCTCCCGGATATGTTTTGACAGCTGTACAACGATTTATGTTTCTCTTGTTTACTAGCATGAAATCGATCTGATTCCTCAAAATGTGTCCTGGTTTGTCCATGGGCGATTTCCATGTATATAACCTACGTGGAGTTATTTTAAACCATGTATTCATTACCACTAGTTGATTTGTTTCTGCAAATACTTCCTCGGTCATTTCTATCTCCTAAACCAAAAGGTTCGATGGCGTTTGATGTTCTGCCTGCTCCAAGTTTTGCGTTAAAATCGCCCATTACTATATTGTGATATCTTTTTAGTTTGTTCAGAATCTGATTTATACTGTTGTAGAAATTTTCGACTGCTGCATCCAGTTTGTCTGCTGTAGGAACATAGACTTAAATAATGTTCAAATCAACAGGCCTCGCTTTGATTTGAACTAACATAACATTTGCTGAGACTGGAAGAACGTTGTCAACACACTTTGTAATTCTCTTGTTCATTATAATTGCTACTCCATGTTCATGCATACCATTATCTGTGCCCGAGTAGTAAACTCTGTGGTCGTCTATGTTGATATTTCCAGATCCTGGCCATCGCATTTCGCTTACTCCTAGTACATCTATTTTCATTCTTGTCATCTCCTTTATTGCATTGTGTATCGTTCCTCCTTGACTCACCGTTTTCACGTTCCATGTTCCGATTTTGACTTCATCGTTATATTTCAACTTTTTTTATTTCTATGCTTGTAACTGTCCCTCCCGGAGATCCGATTGAGGAGCTTACTCCGGATGCTAATTTGGCTGCAAGCATAGCCATAGTGATTACTAGGACATACCCATTTTGGATCTTTAATGAGGTGAATGTCCAATGTGCTTCCTTATTCTTATGCCGTTGGCCACATTCTGCAGTTCATCCGCCTTCGGGGTCAATTTCTCAACTCCAGGTTCAAAGAGTGACATTATCTTGTTGGCTCATCCATCCAAAGCTGTTGGCCAAAAAAGAGTTGAATCACTTATCCCAATGAATCGTTCGGTTGTACACATGTTATTCCCTGAATACTAGGCTGCCTCCTCCACAATCTACACCATTCCAAAGTCCATCTTCTCCGCTGTAGATTCCGTTGAAGTCTTCACTCGTAACTCTGAGCTGGGACCCTTTCCAGATGTTACACAGCGGGCCAGTGTGCTCTGGGACTCACATAGGCAGGGGCGCCACTCCCTGGGCAGGGCTGCCTCCGAAGAGGGTCCCTACCTGCTACCTGCATCGTACACTTAGGCAACTTAATATCACTATATTACGCTTATGATAAGTTTAAGTTATTTACTTTCGGTACTCTATTTGCTGGTAATTGATACTTTTAAGATTGATCGATTGAATTATTGGCACGAATATTGACCCACAGATGTTACACAGGTTTTCGTTTTGACTTTTAGTGCATTTTGCTAGACATAAAATGTAGAAATATTGCATTGTACATAACTAAAGAATACTAGTGAAAATTTTGCACAGGGATGTGGATACTCTGAAGTCGTACTCACTTCAGAGTATCCACATCCCTGTGTATTCGAAAAACAGTATTAAGCACAAGGAATTGTTACCTAGTATTTCATTGTTAGATTTTTTGTAAGGCTTTAGGGCTCGTCAACATCGAGGTCATTAGAGCCCTTGTTAGATAATTAAACACAATATAATAATAATAATAAACATAGACGATGATGTTACGGCAAACTACGAGGCAGTTGGTACATAAACTACATTCTGTGCGGTCTTCATTTAATCATCGAGCGCTAAGAAATTTATCCTGGGAGGTAGTTGAGGAACACTATTCTTATTAAATGAGCGTTTTACAACAAACTTATACGTGGTTAAAACATAATATTTTGACCTCCTCTCCTTTTACTTGTTTGTAATATCTTTTTTGTGACTGCTGGTTACAAAATAATATAACAGGAGACAAAGTCCCCTCCGTGGCTACGGACTCAACGTGATCGCTCGTCACCAAGTATCCCGGGTTCAATTTCCAGGTGGGACAAGAAAAAATTTGTAGCTTTTCATTTCCATGTCTCAGTTTATATAGTTAATGTACAAACATATTGACATTCTATTAGTATTTAACTCGCAGCTAACTTTTTATCTTATCTAGGAATTGTTGCTGAATTTTTTTT
>NNCF01132473.1:0-16013 GCA_002313205.1 Laupala kohalensis | reverse complement strand
TGATAAAGAAAATGTGACAGAATTGCACCCAATAAAAATGTAGAAATTGTTGAAGAGATGCTGAACATGATAAAACACACAAAATAAAAATAAGAAATTCTTTGAATCAGTTACAAGAAAACATTACTGAAAAAATGGAAGAACAATGGATATGTAGACCAACATAAGTTAAGAAATGTATTTATAACATATTTGTAGAAATTGGTCTTTGTAATACATACGCCAAATAAACCTCACAGAATGATTGTTTCACCAATAATGTTTTGCACTTGAAATTATCCATCTGGAATAGAGACTTAATGAAATAACGCTTGGGGTATCACACTGTTAAGACTTACTAAAAAATTATAAGCAATTAGATATTAAAACAGAATCTTTGGGTGCAGTTCCACTCTTCACTTGTCTACCAAACATATTAACATTAGAAGTACTAAAGTCTTGTTGGCATTTATTGGAGGAATATTGCATTACATCATAGAGGGAAGTGAAAACTGCCATAGAATTCATGCAGAGTTAATCATATTTAATATACAAACAAATCAATAGTACAGAAAAAAACAAGGTTATTTCAATTCCACTATTTTTGTCCATTGGCTAATCATTTCATAGTTTTCAGTTATGACTTTTTTAATGTTCCAATTCATGTTGAATTACTTTTAAGAATTCTGTTTCTTCTCAATTACACCCGATGAAGGGTAAAATCATGAGTCAAAACTTTGAATTTCAATAAACACACATTAAAAATATATTATTCATCGAAATGAGTGTAAATAATTTATTGAATTAAAGATTGTCTGATGGAAAGAAAACTACACCCGCTTTTGTCTGAATTTAAAATACCAGATTAAGTGAGTGTCAACCAAAAATTAATTTATATACAGTGTGTTAGAAGAGATTCAATGTTACAAATTTTTGATAGCAACATAAAAATTACAAAGTACCATAAGGAAGGATGTATATCTTTCTTGAAGCAGAATTAACAAGGGAAAATAAAACCTTGTCCTTTAACAGATTCATAAAAGAAGCAAACAGATTCTAAATTATTTCATAGTAAATTACATGGCACAAAGATAGGTAATGGTATAAAATCATATTGATAAGGCTATAAAATTGTCAGACAGGATAAACACAAATAGATCTATTAGAACTGTGAAAGAAATTCTTCAAATCAAAAACTATCCTATAAAAAAATTCATTAACAAAAACATCTTCAACAATTATAATACCAATAATAACATCAGAGAGTCAGAAAGAGTAAGCAAATGGTATATGCCATTTTTCTATATAATCAACATATATTAGACCACCTATTTTAATTATTTAGGGTGGAAAATATATAATGAGTGACAAAAAGAAATAGGTGGAACCATAACTAAAGAAAAATATGAAAGGGTACCAAAATTGACTTGCATGTTTGTTACATAGGTTCATTACATAGATTTGTTATATGAATAGTTTTGTTACATTTAACAATATATTAGGTCATCTTTTTAAATTATTTAGGAAGGAAAACAGAAAAGACTGACATTAAGATATTAGGCGGAACCGTAACTGCAGAAAAAAGTGAAGCAGTACCAAAATAGTAAAGTAAAATTATTACATAGGTTTGTTAAACAATTAGTTTCATGACATTAATTAATACCTAAAGTGAAGAATTAATGAACATAGAAGGAATATTAATGAGAAAGACAAAAGTAGTACAACAGTAGATCAGTCTCAATAAAAATCAGAAAATAAAATCTAAAAAAATTAAGATTAAAGAGAAAGAAAAAAAAAGATACTGAGATTTTATATATTAATTCACCAAAGAAAGTAGCTGAAATTTTCTAACTGACACAGAAAAATTACAATAAGTTATGATTGACTATTATAGTCTTTTGTTAATACAACTACTAAACCTAGTTTACAACTGAATAAAGTTATTTATTTGTATTGTGTGGACTTTTTTTGTGGAGCTTTACTGGTCATCTACATCTGTCATTACAGTGCTAAAAACATGTACAGGGAGGGTAAATGCAGTTACACTCTAGGGAGAGCCAACATGACTCTCCCCGCATGTGGGACTCGCTGAACAACTCAACCATACACACTAAAAACCCTCCTGAATTACAAATCAAAATGTAAATATCAACATATCTCAAAACATTACACACATCATTACAAAAATAAAAATAAAAAAAAGAAAGAAAAAAATGAAAGATACCCTAGCCCTAATGGCGTCGGGATCGAAAAGAACAAGAGGTGACCAAGGAAGGTCAGGAATGAGAAAGGAAGGAGCATGGCACAAGTAAATGGAACCAATGCCAGGCTCAGCATTCAGATATTTTAACTCACAACTTCCCAGGACCTACTCATAGAAGAGTGGTGTGGAGGCAATCACGTTGCAGCATTCAAATAGTTCAAAATAAATATTGATTTTTTTCTTCAAATTGGTTTTAACTTATTTTCTATCACCTAATTACTCTTTCACAATACATGGTTTAGGTTGATTATTCCTGCTCTTCAGTTGAGTTACAAATATAGATATTACTAATAATATTCTGAATTATTGTATACCCACATAAACTCTTGTTATTATGTATGAAATACAACAAGCTCAATTGATCTGTTGTTTATTGATAGTTTGTTGTAACATTGGGTTACATATGATGCAAACTAAAATCTAGTTCAAGAGTTGTAAGAAAAAATCACACTAATTGGCATGTATTCTCCAAACAAGGTTGTATCTTACATTTTACTTTTCTAGAATAATTATCTTGACTAAATCAGACATTGTATCTAGATCTTGTGATAGAATCATTATAAGATCTATCAACCAACTACTTGAGCACACACTTCAATCATGAACCAGACTTATTCAGCTGAGTTGATTTCTTTCATGCAGTATTGTAACTATCTACTAACCTGGCAAACTAAGATATGACATCAATCCATCTGTACCAAAAACACTCAAGATGGAGAAATACTCACATGCAAAGTAAATATATTGTTCTATTGTACAAGTAAAACACACTCTAACATAATCTAACAAATATACAGGAATGATATGAAACTATTTCCACCTAATAATTCTACTTTTTGATATAATCTGCAGGGAGATTTATGGTCATGTGACAATGCATTAAATCATCATATAACTATTTAATTTACAATCAATTATTTAAATAAAACACTCTAATACACGTAGTATATAGAAAGTATTCTAATCGTGAAAACAAAATCAAAAATGAGATTTTGAGGAAATATCAGTTTTGATGATCCCTGATTCTGAAAAAGTGAGGTTTTCAGTATAACGTCCGTCCGTCTGTGCGCAGCGATTCTGAGTACACGGAAGAAGCAATTTAATTCGCATTTCGTATTTATGGTAAATTTTTCTTGTTGTCGATGCACTAGCACTATTTATTTATTTTTTTACTTTAAAACATAGGGTACTTTACATGAAAGTCAAAGTACTCTTTTCAATGTTTCTCAACAAATGGCTCCAACGATTTTGCTTAAATTTTCAGTACGTAAAGTACTATTAATATATATTATATACGCATTAGCGTTATTTCGCTTGAAAGTTTGGTATAGACGCTGTACAATGATTTCTGTCTGCTACATTTACGCATTACTTTAGTGTTGCAAGAACCTTGAATAATATGTAGCAGTGTAAATTGACAAAGCAGTCCTAGAATACAGTTTTCGTAAATGAAAATGAATGATACGATAATGTATATTACGAAAACTGTATAGGACATATGGAGGACAGCAAACGCACTACAGATACGAAAATACATATTTTTCTGTTTACAACGAAATTACATTTACATAACACTTATACAATAAAGACTGACATGTTGCTATGTTCTAAAATAATATTCTAAATATTTATTTTACTTTCATGCTTCAAATAAAAGACAGTAATAAGTTAATCTAGAGACTTTCAGCATGAATAGAGCACTGGAAGAACACCGAAATATGAAGGACCACGCCAGAAATGACCCTTTTACTATAGATCTTTTTCTCAATCTATGCTGCAGATGGAGAAACATACACGAGAAAGTATGTGCAATGGTTTTGCACCACTAGTTTGCTCTGTTTTGAGAGGATAGTCCTAAAATTTATTTTCACATCTATTTCTTGTATAATGTGATTTCCGTAAGATAAATTGTCCCTTAGTCCTTAAACTGCATGGAACCATATTTTGAATCGTATCTTTATCAATTGCTTTCATTAGCAACTTAACTGCTAAATAAAGGCAGTATATGAAAATAGAAAGACTCCGACAGCATTTCTTTTCTTCAAATTGTAACATTTAGATATCTAACTATTAGAATTTATTTTTCCTGCTTCTTGTTTTCTGCCTAAAAATCTTTCAGGATTTATCTCACATTTCAAATATAATTTAAAACAAGAAGGTGGCAAAAATAGGAAGAAAAATATTATTACAATGTGTGATCACCTCTTCAAAATTATCAATTTCAATTTCTTAAACAACCACTCCATTCTTCAAGACTTTGTTCCACAGAAGCCACTAATCTTTCAACATCTAATTCATTAAATTTTAATTATATTTTCTGGCTCTTATTCTCAAAGGAAAGTATATATTATTTTGTAAACATTACAAGCAAAAAAATATCTTTATTTTCTGATACTGATAGGGAGATTCAGCACCTGACTAAACTCTTCTGCTGACTATAACATATGTTTTAAAATGTAATTAATCATAATTCTCAGGTATTCATAACTTTCAACCCTACTTCATAATATTCATAATAAATCATTTACTGTATTCAAAACTTTCAACCCAACTTGCACACGAGCAAATTAAATCCTAATTTTGATATATACTGTATAAAATTTTTTCGTGAAAAACAAAATAAACCTTTATAAATATGAGGCAAAGTAGATGAAAAACTAAACATTACATTTTAAAATAAATTGATATGATATAAATGTTGCTTATTCTATTTAAATGTGATTGTATTTTTTACATCAAACACAAAATGAACGCTTAGATTTTGACCTCTTTAAAGTGTTTCAGCAAATGATTTATTTAGTTTTTTTTAGATCAAATCATAAAAATCCAAATAATGAAACAAAATAGTTTTCATTAAAATGTCTTTGGTTTCTTATTGGAAAAAATATTCCCAGCCATTTAAATAAATGCATAATGACAAACTTTTTGGCATACTTTATGAGTATGGGATTCTTAGTTTGAGTGATCATCCACAATTACTCTGAGATAATTTACATAGTCATAATAATCGCACAGAAAATATTCGGCAATGTTTAACATCTTATTTATTGTATCTGTTCCATCAGAAATAGAAATTAATTCTCGGAATAAAAATTGCAAAACATTCAGTAAACGCATTAAAGAATGGCTTCAGATAAAATTATCAAATGATTGTTACTATGTATGCATAATACCCAAAGTTAAATAATGAACCCTACGACCCAAAACTATATGATATCAAAACAAAAATTTAAATTCAATTTGTTGGGATGTGTCTGAGTTGATTTGTAGAAGAAAGGTTGGGTTTTTTTAGCCTCACGAAAAATTTTCAGGTAACGTTTTAAAAAGGTAAATAAATATTTATTGGGTCTTTTATTTTCTGAAATTTTGCTAGGTTTTGGCCTGAATCATCATTATCTTCATAACAATGTTTTATTGGATATTTGCTGGTTGAGGTAGAAAGTGAAACAATTTTCAATGACTTGTTTTTCAATATTTGTAATTCTAATTAAATATATAATTAAAAACTTCCAACTTTTGATGAATAATTAATAATTTTATTTTTCATCTATAGCTCACTACAATTTGACATGGATTTACACCTTTGTCAGGTGATCAAGAAGTTTTTGATTATTTATTTAATTTGATTGCATAATAGATTTTAATAGTAGTAGGATTTGTAATTCTGAGTTACTTGCTACTATTTAGGGCGACTACCTTCCTCTTTTCACAGACTCAGAGATTTTTGTAACTGGGGGAGAGGAAAGTATTCTTGTGCCTCCTGTTGTGCCTCAAGACACAAGAATAGAAATAAAAAATATGGTACCACTTTCTATGTTTTTTTACAAAGGAAAAACTACCCATATTTTCACAAATAAGGTATTATATAATCAGTGTTTATAGAAGACAGTCACAGAGAATTGAAAATTTTACATAAGTTTTTCAAATTAAATTTAATACAGTAAAGAGAATACTACAGTAATAACACATAATAATTAATACAGTATTTTTAATGTACTTATTACAATAATATTTAAAAAAGTAATAATGGAATATTTAACACAGTTCAAATCTTGGTCCTGTCTTATATTTTCATTCAACACAACAGAATATATAATTCTTTGTACAGAAAAAAGAGTGGATTCTGATAGACTTATTATAAATTAAATTTACTATCTTCTTTTGACCAACGGTGAGTGCATGAGATCTAAATTTATAGATGAGCCTCTACCCTGCATTCCAGATCACATGTAAATTCCATTGCCATGAGTACAAAATAGCATTTTTTCAACAAGACTGTACATTATTTTGATAGCAGAACATTCTGGCCTAACTACACTTAACTTGTTCTTAACATGTGAGTACCCTGTTATACTGGTTTCAATAGTTAGCCAAGATGTACACAAGAAATAAATGTTAGAAATATTAACTACAAATTTATCATCACTAGATAAAATATTAGAATCACGGCTTCTTATAAAAATTAATTTCATATATGAATTTCATTGTAATGAGAAATTAAAGTGTGAAGGTAGACCAATAATTATACTTTTTAATTATTTAACAGTTGAAATACAAAGCAGTTTTTAGAAATTCACTAAATAGATCATTAATTTTTGGACGGGTAATCTGCTAATTTTTAATTTTGCTAAGTCAATGTGACATGAATACCCATTCGGTTAAGATGAAGGATGGGCGAATTATCAAGTTGAGTGCTTCATCCATTAAGTCACTGGAGATTTCAATGCATTGTTTGAGAGTTATTACTTCACGATTCTGTTATTACAAAATATTGTGATTCTGCTAGTTCTAAAATTACCTTGTTATGCAGGTCCCCAAAGCCCTCATAATGAGATGTGATTCACACTGATCCCACTTCCAAATAGAACTGTCTGTACAAGAGGTGAGGGAAGCTCTTTTAATCACATCTTACTGTAGGGAATAGCTTACTTATTAAAAGAATATTATTGACACTGCATTGACAATATTATTGTCCACTATCATATTTTTATTATAATATTTACTAAGTGCCTGATTTGGTTTAAAGGAAGTTGAAAATGTACATTCAAACACCACAAGTGTGCTCCTCTCTGCAATGGAGGGCAACATGGAATTGACTGGGAGAAGGATCAAGAAGATGGAGGGACATTGGAAAATAATTGCCTCCAAATTTAATAGATTCAAAGATGCTGCCTTGAATGTAAGTAGTAAAATTGAAATAAATTCTATTGAAGTGAAAATATTAATAAACAAATAACACGGTATTATTTACTACCATCCATGTCGCAGTTCACCAATGATCAAACAATGATTCTGGAGATGAAATTCCTTAATCCAACTTCATAATAAACAGAAGGAGGAGGAGAACCAGAGTGTGTCTAGCACTCCGGGCACTTGTAGATCTTCACGTCTCTCTTGAAGTCTCACTTGTAGATCTTCACGTCTCTCTTGACGTCTCACTTGGAGATCTTCTGTCTCTCACACACAGAATTGCTAGCCTTCAGGCAGATAGCAGGTCGGCAGACGTCTGTATGACAAAGGGCACAGCTCCATATAGTGCCACTGTAGTCTTTAATTCTAGCAATGAGGAAGAACAGGATGATCCTGAGGAGAGACAGGATGAGGAGCTGGGGACAAAAGCAGGCGCTACATCTGCTCCTGCTCATGGTGTTTCCCTATTCCAGTTGAAGAGTCATGGTTTGGAACTAGGAAAGCACCTACTAGTGTAGATTTGCAGAAGAAGTATTGGAATTATGAGTCCCAGGGGAAGCTACTGGATGAAAAAAATAAAACTATTTACGCAAGTTAATTGCTTTGAGGTCACAAAATCATAAAATACAAAAATTTAATTAAAAAAACAGGCAACACTAGAGATTTTTGAAGGTGAAGACAAAAAAATAATAAAATGGGGATAAAGAATTCCATAATTTGAGATTTCTGAACATTTCAATAAGAAATTTTTTGTTTGTTTTGTTTATTGCATTCCTTATAATTTTCCCACTAGTAAGTGGAAAGAAGAAATAAAAAAATTCCAGTCTTGGGTATATTCTTCCTCCACAATTTGTACTACTGCTAAATACTGTTACATCACGCCTCACCTACACATTGTAAATTCTTTTTTTTAGCATTACGAATAACACTCATGTTAATTGCATATTGCTTTTTACAACTCTGATATTTATGAGAATTTTTCATATGGTTGAAAATCTGAATGTAGCTTCCATCCTAAACCAGCAAGCACCTGGAAAACTGATGGTTTAGTTTAGATCCCTGACAAGTATATATATATTTTAACCGGGTGGGTGAAAAATCTGCTTACAGATACCCTGAGGGTCCGCCCTGCAGGGTTATGTGGGGATGCGGGATTAATCGCGACCCACTAAAAAACACCCCCCTAAACTCCAGTACCACCCCTCGGAACCGTCGTTAGACATTACTTCAAGGGGTGTAGATTAGCTGAAGGCTCCTTCCGGATATTAGTTTACGTGCCTCTCCTCCGTTTCTCTTCGTGGCGGAGCTTCTCAATAACGGTAGCGCAGTACGCTGCCACCGCCCTCCACTTTGTCTCGGATGATGTCATCAGGTTGATGATGTCGTCAGGTTTGAACGGACGTTCAAGGATTTGCTCCAGGCCCTTCCGTCCTTCTTCGAAGCGCGGGCATACGAAGAATGCATGTTCCGCGTCTTCTTCGTCGGGTTGACATGTCGGGCATGACGGGTCGTCAACCAGTCTGAAGCGGTGCAAGTACTTCCTGAAGCACCCGTGACCTGACAAGAGTTGACCCACGTGGTGGTCCACATCTCCTTTTTATTGCATTTGCTGTTACAATGTGTGGGCAATAAAATTAAAAGCACTGTAAATAGTATTGCTGTTATTTAATTATGCATTATTTTTGAGATTTTATTTAATAGAAAGCATTTTATTTCTCAACATTTGTGAGATATTTGCAGAAGAGTATAATGATATAGGTAATTATTTTATGAAATTATGTTCTTTTCTTCCAAATGTAACTTCTGAAACTGTAAAATGAGTGATGAATAATTGTATTGTTGGGTATTTCCTTGTTTTGGTGATCAGATTATTTTGCCTAATGTGCAGATGATCGGTTTATTTAAAATTACAATCAAAACATTGAACCATACAATCAGAATTGATTATATTTCAATAAAAATTTGTTAACATTTGTTATAGCCAGAATTGCTAGCCTTCAGGCAGAGTATGTAGAATGTATCAGAAAAAACAAAAGATATGTCTGAATACAGTGAATTACTTTTTATCTCAACTTTTGGAGAAATGGTCAGACTTTTTATTTTAAACTTATGTCAGATCACAAACAACCAGTTAGAAATAATGTACCTGAAACCGGATAATGGTTTAGCATTACAGATTTACCATGATTTCACCAATACACTATTGCATAATTAAATCGCTATTAAATAAAAACGGTAGAAAACTGCAATAATAAAAATTAAATAAAAATGTTTTATAAATTAGATAAATGAATATAAATCTCATGTAAATTCCTCCATGTAATCAAAAGTGAACTGCTATTGCAATGCAATTATTTACCTTTTCCATAAACATTTTTGAATACAAAACTAAATTTAGTTAATTTGTTTACTTTATTTTGATGAATGAACAAATAGTTACCCTCATAGTTATTCTCAGGGCTAAACACTGTACCACATTTCTCAGATCCCATCGATTTAGCTTCTTCAAAGTTTTTGTTGAATTCCGTTTCCTCTTCAGTGTTCAACTAGCCCGTGTTATGTCATAGGACTGAAAACAAAAATTACAAACACAGTTTCATAAATAATTTTTTAAATCTAAATGCTACTTTGGCGTATTGCCTTCAGTGTAATACAATTGAATGTAACTGACTCAATTGCAAAACATGTTTAAAGTAGTCATTACTTACAAATAAAAAATTGTAACAAACTAAACTTTCTCAACCTTCACAACTGCAGACCAATAAAAAAATTGAGAGTAAGAAAACATAGTACAAGAAATATAGCAAAGCAAGAAATGTTTCCAATAATGGGATAAAAGACAAAACAATTAATTTTGCAAAATTAATGCAAACCATGTAGCTACAAAATTATAGAAAAAACTGTTCCGAATCTCAGGAATACAATAAATTTTGTGTTAAGAAAGAGTAGAGTGAAAGTGTGTAGCCAGTAGACTGTACTTTAATCGTGATGAAACATTTAATCTCCACACTTAAAGTAGGAGTGACAAATGTTAAAACACATACACATGTTGTCCACAGACTCTGCAATGTAAAAGATTTCACACGTGCAAACTTCCATCACAATAAACTTTCACATTTATTTGGATATTTGGAGACCATTAGAAACCAAGTTACAATGATATCCAACAATATGAAAAGTTAAAGTTTCATCAACTTCTTTTTCATGCAATATTATTAGATTACAAACTCGTACAGTATTATTTGTTTGTAAACAGTTTGTATAGTAATATTCTTAATTATTAATTTTTGTGTGTATAATAATAAAAATCCATTCAAATATTAAAACTATTAATGTGAAACAAAATTCCCTTTTTATCTTTTAATATGACTGTACATGGGTCATACAGAAATATATGAAATTTAAGGGGGGGGGGGGGAATCTCTAATAACATACCACAGACAGAGAAAGAAAAATTAGAAAATATTTCCATAAAATAAATTCCATCACTCAGGAAATATACCATGTATTAAAATATTAATTATGAATCATATTTACGTGAAACCAATATATAATAAATATACAGTAGAAACAAAGTAAAAAATAAATGTTCTTGAAGTTACTTCCAAGATTTAATACAAAAATGTCATCAAAATCAACTGTTTCATATTCAGTTAAAGGACACTTAGATAAAATTTCAAGAAGAAGAAAATCAAAATTACCTAAATATTTCATTATTCTATTTTTAGTATTATTATATTGTAATATTTACTTGAGTTTGCCTAAAAAATAAAATTAAAAAAAGAAGATATTACTATTTTTCATAATGATATTTCTATTGAAATACGAAAGAAACAAAAAGGAAAATTATATACCTACTAAGTGTGCTTGACTAAGAAATGCAAGTTCACTTGCCTTACCATTTGAATCACTTTGTAAAAGTGCACTGTTTCACATTTCTCATCGTATTCTCAGATGGCCTAACATGATTTTACTATCCTTTATCTAATAGCAAATTTTACTATTGGATTAATTTATTATAGACCACTGACTTCCAATAGAAATGAATAGTACAACAAACATCGCAGAAAAATACAGTTACAACAACTGGATTCTTTTGCATATACACAAGTAAAAAAATTGGATTTATGGATAAATATTAATTTTTTAAAACCTCAAATGTATCAAAAGGAGTGCAATTTTTGTGGGTTTTGCCAATATGTAGATTTCCATATTTGTTTAAGGTGATCTAAGGCCCATTACAACCACCTCTCGTCAAAGTTCCTCACAAGCGTAGGTGGCAGATAAGTCTAAAACTTTTTTTTGACGACCTCTAGTTAAGAACAACTGAAGGCTTATGTCATTGTTGCCTTGACTGCCACTTCAACCTCTGGTTAACAATTTATCCAGCAGTCATGTCAAGAACTTTGACAATGCCTATGGAGATTATGTTCCCTTGCATGTTAGTTGATTGCTATTCGAGGAGAATAAAACAATAATAAACAATCCAGAAAATAAAAAATTAAATTTTCTGCAGAAAATTAAATTTTGAAATAAGCTATTTGACAATTCAAAAAAAAGAAATTACAATAATAATTACATACAAATTTACACAAAATAACACTACGTTTTTTCTTTAATTCGGGACATCATCAGGTATGATAGTTCATTGCCAGCAAGTAAACTTCTTGATTTGTTTCAAAATTAAATTGCCTTCAAAAAAACTGAAGTCGTTTCTTTGTATTCTATGTATTCAGACATAAAATGACAATCATTTATATGATAACAAACAAACAAACGAATCCTCCACTTGCCCGTAAGTAGTGCTTCATTGTTTTTTTTGGCAATAAATTAAATTACTATTCATTCAAAAAAATTAAATAAATTTACCCATTTATCCACCCACGAACTAGTTTTTGGTGATATAAAATTTGTAACTTTAAACTTTAAAACAGTTAAGTATTGTTCGTGTTATATTACTACATTAAGCTATGAATAATAACAAGAAAATGACCAAATGCCTCAAAAACAGGAATTTCACGATGTTATGGCGACAATTCAGTGCACTAAATGAACGGAATAATCTCATGGGACAAATAAATAAGTAAAAAATACACATAAAAACACAACAATTGTTCAAAATACACCTAATTCTAATTTATCTCGGAACCATGATTAACTTCAAAATAATGTTATGAATATTTCAATTTTATATAAAATTATCAATAGTATCAAGGTATAATTGGGTGAATTTAGAAGGAGTGTCAACTGTATTCATGATTTTATTATAATTATTCTTAGTGAGATATGGCTTCAAAATACATGCTAAAAGCACCTCACCTGAATTTCCACAGTTAATATTTTTTGCGTAAAGGGAATCTATTTTATGTAATACAACTCTCGCCTCCCTCATTTTAAATTTACTGGTGCATGTTCGATCTAATCCTTGATTCACATCTTCTTGACAGTCAACAAGACATAATTCCTCTTCTCTGCAATTTCCTGCCTCACGTTCTTGTTTAAACGGCAGTGGTTCAATATTTCTAGTATTTCGAGTATCCAGACCGGCATTAAATGCTTTTTTTCTTTCAAATTAAATTCAGAAATTTCACAGATTAATTCAAATTTTACTTTCAAGATTTCTGTTCCTTCAAAAACACATACCTCGTTCAAAACGGAAATGCCATGTATGCTTTCCATTGGTTCATTATCTCCCATCATAATTTTCACATTTGCTGATAACTCACTAGAGGATTGCTTCATTTCGTGAATGAAAGGGTCATTGTTTGAACCTAATTGGTGTTTTTTTGC
Organism: Laupala kohalensis; assembly: GCA_002313205.1. NCBI lineage: Eukaryota > Metazoa > Arthropoda > Insecta > Orthoptera > Trigonidiidae > Laupala > Laupala kohalensis. The sequence continues at coordinate 2,791 of NNCF01132473.1, read as the reverse complement.
TTCATAATCAGCAATAACTTCTTCATTCTCCATCTTGATTTGTGATTCAAATAGAATTTCCGGTTCCTGCTTAAAATTTACTTTATTACTTAGGTCACAATTAAGAGGATTTTTTTCAAGGGGATTTTGTAACTGTAAATCACTGATACATGAGGTGCCTTGTTATTCAACAACCTCATCACATTTCACAGGTACAGAAGGAACCGCAACGAAAGGAATAGGATTTAACACATCCAGCAAATTCTCTGCATCTCTACACTCTTATGTCATTTGTTATATCACCAGAACTTGGAATACTGCACTTTGAATGATCCTCATTCACATTTCTTGAGAGTTCTTTTAAAATATTTCTTTCTTCTGTTTTAGAACAAGGTATCATCTGTAGATCAATGTTCTCGAAATCAGAATTACTTCTGCCTTCTCTCTCACCAAGTACATCTTGGTTACTTATTACCCCATTTTCCAGAATAAGAAAATTCCTTTTATTCTTCTTCAACAGATTCACACCACATGTAGAAGAATTGATGTCCTCACTAGTGTTCCTCACAGAAACTGTCTCTGAAAGCTAGAAACCCAGCACATTAACCAGAGTATTGACATTGTGCCATTCATACACACTCGACATGACGAAAGATACATTTAGAGAAGAACACCTTAATGATGTAATCTGTAACAATTTTGCAGTTTCTGTGAACACAGCCACATCAGCAGCACGTACATCAGCTTCTCCGTAATACATTATATCCAAAATCAGTTTCAATATGTTGTCTTCAACTTCTTTAAAAGAAAAACTCATCATCCCGTCATGATTCATAAACAGCTCCTGTTTAGGATAGAAAAAATTTGTAAAGAGAAAAAACATACGCAGAGCAANGAAAAAACATACGCAGAGCATGTAACACGAATAAAAAAAACTGTCAAACACTTGTAGAAAAATTCTATTAAAGATACAACAAATATCAAATATAATTGCTATGATGCACAAAATTCCAGTACTTAGTACAACTACCATACAATGGTAGTTATGCATCTCTTTAAACATTTGTTTACATCCATGAGAAGAAGGAACCTCAAATAATTACCTCCAACAGGATTTATAAAATTTTAAAATTTTACTTCAATGACAATTCTGGTCACTATTCACATACAAGTAATTTCATGATCAGCATGCTTGTTTATTACAGATTTCTTACATTAATAATACACTAATGATTGACATTTAACTCATCCATAATACGTGATAACTTTCCGTCAGGTGACAATGGCGACCAGCCGGGACTCGAACCCGAGTGTACTCATCTATAATATGTTTACAAAGCAGTCAGTTTTTTCTTGCTAAAATGTACAAATGCATTTAGGTTAGGTTATATCATTATATGTTAAGGTTCAAAATAAATCAAAACCCCAATTCATGTTCATTAACAGTTGAGATCTAATAGAGTACTAAGACATAGTAACCATAGATAGTCAAAAAAAAAAACCTTCAAAATACTGGCTTGCTGTATAAATACGTAAACTATAGAATTATTGATTGAACTCTGTAGCTTCCTCACATGAAAATAAACATTACTTGCAGTTAATATACTTAAATTAAGAAAAAACACAAAAACATATCTTTAACAATATATTCCAAAAAAATTATGTTCTTGAATTTTACACAGAAAATTGTTTAAACAGAAAACATCTGAACATTCTGGCAATGCCACTTTTTGCCACACACTCAAACCATTCATAAAAAATTAGGTAACATGAAAATATGTTCAAAAAGTTGTACATCAATATAATATTTAAGTCTTTTACAATTATTATATACATGAATGGAAATGGTATGTTAATAAATTTTATTGTCAAAAAACAGTACAAACTGTGTATGACAACATGGAGGACAATAAACTAATTTACTCTCCAGAAGCAAGCAAGGGACCATCCCATCAATTCCCATCATGGTCCCTAAGGCAGAGGCGGATTCAAAGAAAATTAGCATACGTTCCTAGATAAGATAAAAAGTTACCTGCAAGTTATAATACTAATAAAATGTCAATGTGTTTGTAATTTTACGCAAAAATTTACATATACAAATTATTATAGAATTATAGATTATTCTGAGTACAGTGTTTAAGAATTGAAATAGAGAACCTGTATAAGAAATCCACCTCTACCCGAAAGAAAACCGGAGCAAAACTCGGGCCAGTATTGGGCTACAGAATTAATGTACACAACCTGCCAAAGTCTAGTACACATAAAACTAAATTAATATGAACCATTAGACACAACAATCATGCAAGAAAATAGTTTTTGAAATTGTTATAAGTTATTTAAAAAGTACTACAGCAATGGCGTGATAAAGTACAAGATGAATTTAACTTTTATTAAAATCAATAAATTCTTTTACAGTGTAGAAGCACTGGTGCAGGAGGTAGTTTTTAACCGCGAATTTGAAGATATTCAATTTCATAATGTCTGTTATATTCTTGGGCAGGGAATTATATAGAAAGATTCCCGAATGATAAGGTCCTTTTTGGCAAAGAGTGGTTGACACTCTAGAGCGATGAATATTAATACTATTGCGGGTATTATGTTCGTGAACAAGACAGCTTCGTATGAAGCAAGGGTGGCACTTCAGTAATTCGGTCTTATCAAACACGACCATTTCATATAAATAAATGCACAGAAGTGTTAAGATATTGAATTCCTCGAATAAAGGTTTACAAGAGTTTGGGGGATGAGATTTACAAATTATCCGAACTATCCTCTTCTGAATTCTGAAAGTTTGAATACTCTGACCGGAATT
>NNCF01132472.1:55607-71088 GCA_002313205.1 Laupala kohalensis | reverse complement strand
CATAAGCTGATCCAGATCATCTAGGATGTACTTTTCTGACTGCAAAGTGATGGAAAGAACATAATGTTTTGCTGGGTTCACGGACACGTGGGTATCAGAGGAAATGAGGAAGCAGACGTTTCCGCAATGTCGGCATGCCTTAAGACGAACCCTAAAGCTCCAACAAAAAAACAAAAAACAAACAATTGCCATCCCTCAGCATGCATATTTTAGTACACGATCAGGAATTTAAGAAAAAATATTTAATATTCTACGGTATTCCACTTTCACTTAGCTAAATACTAACCCAAATAATTCAAACTTATGATCAATTACATACTATCCTTACCTCAGACTTAAACTGTACAAAGAACCGGAAAGTAAATGTTAGACGAACGAATGATTGTAACATAAATAATTATCAATTCTTTGTTAATTGCGTAGAATGTTGATTTTCACCATGTGTACAATCTTAACGTGTCGATATTCAGGAAATCCATGCAAGATGTCATTTAATCGATTGATAGTTTCTTACAGGGAATACAGAGCGACCACCGTTACATGAAGTGTTGGGAGTGGTCTCCGCAGGTCAACGATGTATGTCGAGATTGTGGTCAGCGACCAACGCTTGACCCCACTAACCGTTCCCATTTGACTTCCCGTACATAAACACCCGTTTGTGTGCTGTTGATTGTGTGAAAGACCTTAAGTGCATGCACAGGAGACATACTATAAGCTTGACATAGTAAAAAGACCAATTTGTATAGTTTACTTCTAAGACTGTTCTGTATTTATTCCGTATAAAATGAGTCAACTTAGAAAATACCGAAAGAGTAGTTTTACTATATTCCTCCGATATGTCGTCGAAATACAGGGTGACTTTTGACCATCGTGCACAATCTGTAGGGGTCGATCCCTGAGATTATAAGAATCAAAAAAGTTTAATGAAGTGTAAGGGGATCTTTTAGAGGGTGTTATTCTTTACCACCATATAAGAATAATATAGGTGTGCCCGTCCCGAACATGCGCAGTGCAAGTCATTCATATGTAAGACATTTCTCGAAGCTGGCGTATTACGATATCACTTCACGCCTACAACACCGTCGAACATATTACATAAATCAGTACAACTCCTTCAACTTCCCCTTCAAAGCGCACCCTTTCTCCACTTAATCTATTGACCTCATCAGTAACGTTACTTGTCCTCTCCATTACTCTTCTGGATCCTTGTGGAGTCGATGAGGTACCGTGCTGTTTAATATAGTTAAGTGTACTAATCAGGAACTCGCCGAAAATATATTTTTATACGGAAAGTCAAATGGCAACGGGTGGTAGGCTTTGAGATTTCATCGAGAAACTTATCATCCCTGACCACAACCTCGATATACAACGTTGGCCTGCGGAGACCACTCCCATTACCTTATGTAACGGTGGCCGCGCTATCTTTTCTGCAAGAAACTATGAATCAATTAAATGGTCTCTAGCATGGATCCCATGAATTTCCTCATATAAGTTCATTAGACATTTTTATTTCTTTATCCTCTCATGTATTGACGCGTTAAGATTATACGCATGGTGAAATACAACCTGTATAAGTGAGTGGATATGCTAATTAAAAACCTCATTAGAAAAATGGTCTTGTTACGAATTGCCTCCGTGATACAAGGACGGTTCCTCATATTTATCAATTTGTGTTTCAACATGTTTTCGCGAAAAAGTATCAAAAAAATATTTTGCGTTTCCAATTAAGTTAGGTTCTCAACTAGGGTTTCCTTCACCTATTCCAGAAAAAATTCTATTCGGGTACCGTAAGTCCCTGGCAACGCAACATCGTTCCTTCCCAGGTCTGAGTTAAGTGAAAGAGCAGATCTAATACCTTGATCCTCGCCTTTAGACAATATCTAAAAATACTTTTTATTTCTATATTGAATACTTTGCAAAGATTTATCATTATTTTTACTTTTTTAGGTGAGAAGCGGTATAAATGCGACGTATGTGGGAAAACGTTCAATAGATCTTCAGAATTGAAACTCCACGCGAGAATCCACACAGGAGAGAAGCCATACAAGTGCATCGAATGTGGGAAAGTGTTCACTACTCACTCGCAGCTCAAAGTTCACAGTCGAACCCACACTGGGGAGAAACCATTCGTGTGTGCAGAGTGTGGGCAGTCGTTTGCGCAAGCGGCGACTCGAAACATTCACATGCTAACGCACACAGAAGGAAGATCATTTAGATGCGATGGGTGTGGAGCATGTTTTGCACAACAAAATGCTTTACTTTATCATCAGAATACTTGCGGTAAACGCGAGTAAATGATTTGAAAGTCTTTGGCGCAGTTTCAAAGCGAAAGCATTAGCTACTTTTTATTTATCAGGTTGTTAAATAGATCAAACAATGTATGTTCCATCACAAATTACTGAATAAAGTGCAAAAGTTTAATAGAAATCAAATTGTGTAATGCGTTTTGATTTACTTTTTACTGCAAGATAAAGTTTTTCTTACTTTAACGTGAAGAAGACCCATATATATTTAAGAAAATTTGGTCCTTGAATTATGATCTTTCTGATAGACAAGTTACCTTGCCCATTTCTCATCGACGGGATTTTTAATGCCCATATCCCGATTTTTTCACATCAGCTCAAAGGGTAATACAATTGAAAAACTCTTAGTTGGCCGGGATATAGCACTTATGAACACAAGCCATTCTACATACTTCTCAACGTACTGCCGATCTTTCTCGGTGCTCGATTAAGCTATCTGCGGTTCCTCTCCCCTATCTTAGGCTGGACACCTCTCGACGACCTGTAAGGATGTGACCACAACCTTATTCTTACATTTATGAACGTTTATTCCCTCGGTTCCCCGCCCCACTCAATGGATATTGACGAAAGCAGATTGGGATATGGATGAAAGCAACGTCAATCTTTCGCCGATGTATATGCTATGGCATAACATTTTACAAATCCGGTTCACAAAGCAGCCTCTGTCACCATTTCGAAATCATCGTGCAACAAAAGGCATTTCACACGTCCATGCTGGAACTGGGACTGCGCAAAGGTGGTCAACGCAAGAAAGAAAGTTTTAGTGTGGCTTAACAAGTATCACACTGTAGAAATTCTCATTGTTTAAAAGGCGCAGAGCAGGTGCAAAAAGAACTCTTCGAGAAAGTAAGTCTCCTGGAAAGCTTACATTTCATCTCTTAGAAATCGTACTCCATCATAAATAAATAAATTTATTGCCAAAAAAAGCAATACAAACTACGTATGACTACATGACGGACAATAAACTAATTTACTCTCAGGAAGGAATCAAGGGACCATCCCATCAATTCCGATCAAGGATTCTAAGGCAGAGGCGGATTTAAAGCGACTTTCGGTCGTATGTTAAAAAAATCGTAAGATTCAAGGTTCGTGGTCCTCTTTTTCCATCTTTGCTCTCAATGTAATTGACAGCTTCAAACTTCACCTGAAGTCATCACTGAGGACCTTGCATCGCACTACTAAACAGTCTCTAACTCCAGGATCTCTCCATTGCTTCTCCAAAAGAAAGTTTGCGCGGTAAAGTGTCACTTGGATTTTCCAGTTGCAGAGGAAATGAATAAAACATTATTTTCCCAATTTCTGAGCTCACCTCTGTCCTTGCCTTGAGATACAGTCATCGGTCCTCATCAAGAACATTACGCGATGATAAAACATCTTCCAAAGATGGGCATGAAATTCCCTCTGAACTTATTTAACCGTATTTGGAATGAGCATACCATCTCTGTTCAATGACGTGAAGCCATAATTATTTAACTTCCGAAGGAGGAAAAAGATCGTTCAAATCCGTCTCACTTTCGATTTCTTTGACAAGCTGCGTTTACAAATTGTTCGAGAGAATTCTCAACCGTCGCCTAATTTTGTCTCTGGAATCTCGAAATCTTCTGACCACCTTCCAATGTGGTGTCAGAAAACAACGGTCCACGATGGATCACCTTGTTGCGTTGCCATCCACCATTTTATCAGCGTTTGCATTGAGATGTGGCCATCTTAGACTTAGGAAAGGCATATGACACCACCTCGTGGTATGGAAACCTACGCACCTATTCGTGGGGTTTTCGAGGTCTGTTCCTGGAGAGCTTCCTATCCCAACGGTCTTTTCGCAGTCGCCTTGGTAATTAACTGTCAACTAGTGATCCCTTGGTAAATGGTATCCCACAGGGCTCAATCCTGAGCGTTGCTCTATTTTACATAGCCATAAATAGTATTGCGTCAGTGGTTGGAGAACCAGTACATGCGTCTCTCCTTGTTGACGATTTCGCCATACATTGTTCGTCCTGCAGCATCTGTGTCACCGAGAGGAAACTTCAATTGGTTTTAAACCGTCTACAGAATTGGAAGATGTCTACCAACTTTAGCTTTTCTGCGTCCAACTCATGTTATATGCAAGGTGATGTACCATGCTCACAATTGTCCAGTTCTTTTTCTTGGTGGCCATAGTTTTCCTTTTGTTGACTCCGCAAAGTCACTGGGGTTTTACATTCGACCGTCACTGACTGTGCAATCACATACGTAAATTACAATCCTCTTGTAACACACCCCAGAACCTCCTTCACTGCTTAAGCGCATCATCATGGAGTGCAGCCTGCACTTGCCTTCTTCGTTTGTAAAGCAGTTTTATTTGGTCAGTATTAGATTAGGGCAGTATTGTTGTCTGCACTCAGACCCCTTGACAGCATTCGTTGTTCAGGAGTTCGCGTAGCAACCGGTGCTTTGCGCACCATTTGAATAGACGCTGGTGAACCATCCCTCAGCAGAAGACGCGTTATTTTACTTGACACTTACGCAGTGGAACTGAAGCGGTTTTCAGATCGCCGCACTCGCCTACTCATTTATTTTGCTCATCTTACCCTGCAAGACCTTCGTAACCCCGCCCTGCAGGTTTCCGCTACAAAAACCTGAAAAAAATTGCTTCATCCTACTTGTGCAGGGCTCCTCCCACACGTTCTCGGGAGGGTTTGGATTGAAATATCTTTTTTTTCCTTTTCCTGGAATTTTCTCTCTCTAAATTTACTTTTATTTGTTTTCAGTTTTTATAATGCTTTAGGAATCTTTTGTCTCTCTTTTTACGTTTGAATATATTGTAATTTGAGGGTTTTAGTGGGTATGGTCGGGTCATTCGGCGAGTCCCACACGCGGGAAAAGACATGTTGGCTTTCCTTAGTGCGTAACTGCATTTTCCCTACCTGTACAAAATTTTAGGGCACTAATGACCTCGATGTACCAGCAGCAATCCAGAGAAATGAAAACTTCCTAATTGGATTATATGTTCATATACACTGATGGCTCATCCATGAACGAATCCGTGGGTGCCTCGTTCCATTGCCATAGTGCCATCCATTCTATCCGCCTTCAATATTTTGCAGCGTTTATACTGCGCAGAAATATGCAATCCGTGAGGCATTGAAGTTTATTCACCTTTCATTACGGCGTGTAGTTCAGTGCAGTGACTCTATTAGTGATCTTGGTCAGTGTCTTCACTTTACTCTTCTGAAATCCTGACAATGACTATTTAGAACCTAATAAACCGTCAAGAAGTTCAAAATTTTGAAATTGTACTTTGTAGTTTTATCATAGGCATGTGGGTATCATTGGTTACGAAGAAGCTGATGGGGTAGCGGGGCAGGCAATGCAGAAAGATGTTCTTAAGATTTCAACCGTTCCCACGTCAAATTCAAATCTTTTCATAAGATCTATTCTTGAGGCAAGGCAAGGCGATTGGGAATACTGCGCTTTGAAACATAGAGGTAAAATACACCGTTCAAATCGATGCATTTTTATCCCATGCAAACAGACGTGAAGAAGTTATCCTTATACATCATATTGACATCTGCTATCTTACCCATGGTCATCTCTAACGCGATAAGGGCTCTAATAACCCTGACGTTGACAAGCCCTAAATCCCCACAAAAAAATCTAACGCGTTGCCCTACATGCCCCCATCAGTGAGACTTGCAACAGAGCACTTACCGTGGAACACTATCTTTTGGAGTGTCTCATATATAGTACTAACCGCCAGAGACACAATCTACACAACAGATTGGACGTTTTACTTTGGCAAAATGAACCGATTTTGATGTTTTAGATTCCTTAAGAAATATGACCTTTGGCGCAGTATCTTATGTTGATTTGCATGTCATAACTTCAATCCATAAAAACCCCCCGGGTACTTACATACAGTTACGGCAAACACGGGACCCCGAGCTCAGTCTGGCATTACTTCCACTTGTGCTAGGCTCCGTCCTTTCTCTTTCCTGACCTCCCTTTGTCACCTGTTCTTTTCGAACCCGACGCTGTTAAGGCTAGGGTAACTTTCATTTTCCTCATCTCTCTAATTTTTTGTCATACCCTTAATTTTGGTCCCCCTCATTTCCCCCCTCCATTTGATGTTTTGATGTATGTTGTAAGATATGTTTTTATGTGTTGTAATTCAGGAGGGATTTTAGTGGGTATGGTTCAGTCATTCAGCGAGTCTCACACACGGGGAGAGTCATGTTGGCTCTCCCTAGTGCGTAACTGCATTTTCCCTACCTGTACAAGTTTTAAGGGCTCTAATGACTTTGATGTTGACGAGCCCTAAAGCTCCACAAAAAAGAAAAAGAATTTACATCCTTTTTCCTTTTCTTTGAAAGATGTATCTTTGTTTTCGTTTTTTATATCGTTTTAGGCAACTGTGTTCTGTCTTTTTGTTTCGATGTATGGTATTTTAGAAGAGATTTTAGTGGGTATGGTCGACTCATGTGAGTCCCACACACGGGGAAAGTCATGTTGGCTCTTCTTAGTGCGGATCATTTTCCCTCCCGTCCAAAAATATTAGGATTTTAATGATCGCGTTGTCCACAAACAGTAAGACCCCGATAAAAAACATAATGGACAATAAAACAAGGAAAAAGGTTTTCTTAGGACGCGTGGTTTTTGGCTTATACTGTCCAATCCGTTAGGGATAGGCGATAACAATGCTAAGCAATATCGATGCTTTAAAGAGTTCTCCAAAACGTGTACCTATCTGCAATGGTAAACCTAAATTATTGAAAAAATGTTTTTAAAATATAAGTGTTGCAATATTTAAAATCAAGGAAGTAATTCAAGTAGATACATCCTCATTAAATGAAATGCATTCTGTGTTTTGTTCATATAAAAAAAGATGAAAACTGCCTTTAAATAATAGAATTTTACTAATAGTTAAGATTTTACAAGGGTTTTAGTTTTACATGCGGCCGCCACCATTTGCAGCCTCTTGAATGCTACGGGGAAGCCTCGGGAAGGCAGGCGAGTATTTGACTCGCAGACTACTCGGCATGCAAATATTTTAGACGTACATTACTATATTTTAATAACGTGCTACTTTGACGGAGACATGCCGGCTCAGGGCAGTGCTGATAGATGCCCGCACTCGACCTGCTATGACGATAGCGCGCCCTTCCTACTTCTCTTAATGTATTGGATTAACCGGTAACATTAATTTTCCTCCCCAATTCTCTTCTGGATAACTTCGTAGTGGTGTTCCTCACGGCTCAGTCTTGATATGGCCTTATTTGTAGTGGCCATTACAGCATAACATCCGCTGTAAAGAATCCTGTCCTGCACTTTTTTTTGTCGACGACTTTGCCATCTTTTGCTCGTCGCAGTTGAGGAGCGACAAATCCAACTCGTCCTCAATAGATTATATCTCTGGTCGAATACGATTGGTTTTTGTTCCTCTGCTGAAAAAACACTGTTCTTTTCAGTAGGAGACCAAACCTTCTGGCAGAACCTCACGTCGCCTTGGGGAACATCGTTCTGAAATTCTATCCTTCTGTAAAATTCTTAGGTCTAATCTTTGATCAGAGACTGAATTGGATTGAACATCTGACAGACCTAAGAACGAGAACGTCTCTGAATTTATTGGAGTGCCTGAGTAGCAGGGAATGGGGCGCTAATCGCTCCCCCTTGCACCAGTTTTATCGAGCATTTGTAAGATCTCGGCTCGATTATGATTGTGTTGTATATAGCTTTGCTCGTGCAAGCTATTTAAAGAAATTGAATAGTGTCCACCGTGCAGGAATCCGACTAGGTATGGGACCCTACCGTACTAGTCCCATTTCGAGTTCGTGTGCCGAGAGTGGCGAATCATCTCTTTTCCTCCGGCGGCAACTCCTCATGCTACAACACTTTTGCCATGTGCTAATTTTCCTCTTCTTCCATCCGTTTCTACAACAGTAGGCTGAGAGCAACCAAACCTTTTGGATATCGCTGTACACAAATTTTGGAAACCGTGATTATACGCACACCTTAAATCAAGGTTTTAGTAAGACACCTCCTTGTGCTTTGCAAAAGCCGAATATTAATTTCAATCTTCTGCATAATGAAAGAAGAAGACTCCTGCCGCGATGTTGTGGGTATACTTTCACATAATCCTCGACAAGCACCAGACATATATTCCTGTGTTTGCTGACGGGTCGAAATAGGCCGATGGTGTCGGTTGCTCCGTGGTGTTTTGCCGTAAGACCTGTGGCTACCATCTAGGCGACCTGCGCAGCGTTTACACCGCTACGTGCTACGCCATATTGTGAGCACTGCCATCAACAAAGGTCTCCCGCGGATCAAATTTCCTGATTTCTTCTGATTCTCTAAGTTCCCTTCAAGCAATTCAGACTATGTATTCAGCTAATCCAGAAATCTAGGATGTGCTATCCTCCCTCCAAAGAACATGATGTTTTCCTGGATTACTGGACACATGGGAATAAGAGGAAATACGGAAGCAGACGTTTCCGCGAATGTGGCATGCCCAATATATATAAAAAATGTATTTCTTTTATACATTTTTTATATATATTGGGCAAGTGTTTTCTTTTCTTTTGTCTCATATTATTTAGATATTTGTTGAATTCAGGAGGGAGTTTCGAGGGTATGGTCAAGATATTCGTCTAGTCCCACACGCGGGGAAGCGTTCACTACGGATCTTCTCTACGGTGCGAAACTGCTTTTTTCCCACCTGCAAGGGCTGTAATGACCTTGCCGTAAAGTCCTAAATCCCCACAACTTTGGAGTGTATCTTACAAAAAAAACCATTCTGTTGAGGTTAGCTAGGTATTTGTGTAGGGAGCTTGCCGAAAATATATTTATCTACGGAAATTCAAATAGAAACGGGTTGTAGGCTTTAAGGCTTCATCGAGAAACTGTACCGCGCTGACAACCACTGCATACAGCGTTGGTCTGCGGTGGACATTCCCAGTATTTCATGTAACAATGGTCGCAGTGTATTCTCTGAGAGAAACTATGAATCAATTAAATGGTCTCCAGCATGGATCCATGAATTGCCTGACATAACTTCCTTAGATATTTTTATTCTAATCAATTTAAAAATATTATTGTCCCCATTAAAAAATATGTGGCTTCTTTGATTTAAAAACACATTAGAAAAATGGACTGAGTACAATTTACCCCTGATGTGCTAGTATTGTTCCTCAGATATAACAACTTCTGTTGGAAGACAATTTTTTCATACTTACGTATCATTACAATACTTTTTGCTCGGCCGAACTAGGTTAGGTTTCCAGCTGAGATTCCCTTTATCTATTTCAGACAACATTTCTATTCGGGTACTGTTAAGTCCCAGGCAACGTAACATCTTTCCTTCTCAATTCACGGTCCCAAGTTACACATAAGTGGAAGGGCAGGTCTAATAGCGTGATCCTCGCCGTAAGACAATAACTAAAAATTATTTTTATTTCTATATTGTACATTTTGTACTCATGATCATTATTTTGACTTTTTTAGGTGAGAAGCCATACAAGTGCATCGAATGTGGGAAAATGTTCACTACTCACTCGCAGCTCAAAGTTCACAGTCGAACCCACACTGGGGAGAAACCATTCGTGTGTGCAGAGTGTGGGCAGTCGTTTGCGCAAGCGGCGACTCGAAACACTCACGTGCTAACGCACACAAACGGAAGATCATTTAGATGCGATGGGTGTGGAGCATGTTTTGCACAACAAAACGCTTTACTTTATCATCAAAGGACCGCTTCTTGCGGTCACGCCGAGTAAATGTTTTGAAAGGCTCATTTTCAACGCCCAAGCATCGGCTACTTTTCTTATAAATCTTGTTGTGAGTAGATCAAACCGTGTATGTTCCAATACAAATTACTGAATAAAGTGTAAAATTTGAGATGAAATTAAGTAGTCTTATGCGTTTCTATTTATTTCTTACTTTATGATAAAGTTATTCTTCATATAGTATAAGGATGAATCCAGATATGTAACGAAGCGCTGATAGTTTTGGGATAGAATTGAGCCTATCTCACATTTCACCATTGTTATCCTTTCTGCGAACCTGGTGGAGGAGGAGGCGAGGAGGTAAGTTGAGATTGTCGGTTGTGGAGGGGAAAATCGCTTCACGGTCGCGCATTCGCACAATTGAACTTTGCTACTTCGCGTCTGCACCCGGTTTCTTCAATTAACTCGCCTTCTGTGCTTTTTTTATTTTTTCTTGACTCCGTAATGAGGCACCACACGACTACATTTGTTACATGCTTTGTGATATTCTGATTCAGTGAAATTTCCAGTTTCTCCTAATGTGTAAATTCGTATTTCTGTTAGCGAGTCGTAAAGGAAACATTAATAATCATACCAATCACGACGACGAGAGACTTCTCTTTCTTGTATGACTGCAAATCTTTAATGACTGTGAAGCCAAGGCGAATAAACATTATATTGTTATTAAGGATTAAGAAAAAAAATAAAAATATGTCTGTTGACTGATGTATCAATACCTACGGATCAGAATATTGTATCAAAAGAAATAAAAAGAATTGAAATACAGGAATCTGTCCCTTGAATCTGCGATGTAGTTCCTATTATTATTGGGGCTTTGCGAATCGTCACAAAATTTCAATAAAAAACTAAGTGATACTAATGAAACTAATGTGCAGGAAATTGCATTATGGGGAACAGCTCACATCCTGCGTAAGGTACTTTAAAAGCAAGAAATTGAAACTTATACTGGAAGAAGCCCTGTTCAACTAGAAACATTTTACAATATTAACGATACTTTTAAAAAGTAAATTATTTAATTTTTTCAACTTAAAACAATGTAAATTTATGAGAATCAAAATTCTCTGACTAATAAACAAATGTGACCAATTAGTTAAATTTGTCGGGCAACTTTTTGCCAAACCCCATCCCGTGCCGATGTGTATAGATAATGATACGCGAGCTAAGATAAGTTGGAGCAAGGGGTGACTCACACGTGAAATCTTCTGGTCACTCAATTTTGCAATGCTGGAATGAAATACTACTGAGATGACTTCATTTTTGAAGTCCTCTGCTCACTCTAAACTTCAGTGAGTTACCCCTTGAGTTGGACGGCGTTGGCCTCAAGAATCCGTGACCCGTCAGCATCTGCCATCAGCGTCTGCATCATCTGAAATAGAGATACTCAATTCATCCAAGTGGACATTCGTGGGATTAGACGGTAAGTCACAATGATTCGCTTGTGTAGTGGCAAAGGTAAGTGGGTTCTTTTTCAAACCTACACTCTTTGCAGTTGGTAACTGTCACGTCTCGAGAAGTAACATTCCATTCTAAATTATCCGATTTTAGTTGACCTTAACAAGTTGTGAGTCGGTTTATATAATAAATAACTGATGGGGAAAATAGAACTGACCCGAAACGAAATTGGCCCTTGGTAATGAACAGGAGAACTGCCCGTTCACAAAATGCTGGAAGTGGCCACTGTTGACGTCGATGCAGCGCTGTGCTTCATTCATCAAACAAGACACGCGTAGCAGCTCTGCTCCAGGGATAGCGGCAATAGCGTTTCCAATGTTCTACTGTAGCTCTTCCAGTGTGTGAGGATTATTTGAGTACAGCTGACCCTTCATTTGCCCCTCAGGTAAAAATTACAGGGAGAGAGATGAGACGATCGAAGTGGCCAAGAGATCGTACAGCCTCTGCTGTCCTCCCTAAGGGTCAATTCAGGTTCACGATTACAAGTCTTCTCCAGATCAGTTTTATTTTGTCCATCCTGTATATGTGTTTATTCACTTTATTGAATTAAGTTTTCAGTTACAGTGTAATCACTATGAGAATAATTAATGTTGGTAATCACCGTTGTTTTCATGTTGAAATTGACGCAGTGGAAGCGCAATCACGTGCTACGAGGGAGCATCGGTCGATAGAAAAGTGTTGAACAAATGTGTTTCCGTGAATCTACTAATTCTTTGGCCCTAGATGTGTATTTATTATTATCTAAGGAAAACAGTGGTGCACTTTCAAAATCAAGAAATTTAAGTCGAGAAAACCGATATAGCTCTAAATGGGTCTTTTAAATAGAATAGTGGCAAACTTCTTTTACACCTATGAGAAGGTTCACGTGATGATATGAACGCATGTGACATAAGACAGTTTTTTACTATCGTGGTATCATTTAGAGTAAGATGTAAGAACACAAAAATGAATTATTAAAAAAAATTGTTTGCGGGAAATGAAGTTTCACAGTTTCGTGGAACTGTAGTTACGGTTTTTCGAATTCCATGGTTTTGGAGTTACACAACTTTTTTTCATCAGTCGGTATTAATACATTACACTATAAAACGAAGTTGATACAACAGTTTGAATTTCTGAAACTCACGTTTTTTACTGAATTATCTCTTAAATCATAATCCACGATTTGTGTTAATGAATGTTTATGTTTTTGGTGTATAGTTTACATCGACCCAATTGAATGATTTTCACGAATTCGGCATCACAGGTTTAAAAATAAAAAATATTCTTAATAACAGGGTACCAGTGTTTCGAAAGAAAGAAAAAAGATTGTGAAACCTTGATGCTTGACAACTTCTTTCCTAAACAAACTATTCAATGCGAGCTACAATCCCATTCTGTTCAGCGATAATTAAAAGGAACGATTTTAGTACAGTACTCGAAAAGTGACCGGAGTAGATCAGTCATTTTATTAAAAAAATTATGGGAACTGCATTACGTCTTGTCCATGAATTAGGTTGCAAGCACAAGGAACGTGTAGTGAAGAGATTCTTAGTTGATAACGATGGCACTCCCTAAATCTATCTCTTTCGTGTGCTAACTGTTTGTATAGTGTTAAAAACCTTAGGAAATGTTTATTTTTGGTACCCGTTTCACAGAACTTAAATAGTCTTTATTTTTACATTGGGTCTTATTTTTTATCTACTTCATACATTATCCTGAATTTTTACAAGAGGGTGGAAATCAACCACTTGACGTGAGATTTTTAAACAAAAATATAGGGTCCCACATAAAAAAAAAAGTTTTATTTCGGTTTGAAATCGAATTATCCTGAGTGAAAGATTGTCTAAAAGTGTTACTTTCAACAAGTAACAAATATACCTCAATAAATTAAAAAAATAATGAATGAGAAATTTTGGTTTATTTTAAAAATTAAAACATTTATAATTGTGACTTTAAGTTAAATAAATAACGTCTAATTTTGTGTGTAGAGAAAACCACGCAAATTTACTGCTTATACAGGTCACAAAATCGATACTCAACCTCTAAAGAAATTGTTCTTAAAATTATTTGAGGTGCTTTCTTCTTGCAAATAGAGAGCGAACCCTGTGCTAAGGTTTTCGTTCGAGTGTAGCACCATTTCTTTTGTGTGCTAAGAAGGTATCAAACATTATTCAGACAATAGTCAATGATGTCGACATCTAGCTTTGAGTATGTACTTAACGAGGTACAGCATATCTGGAAGGAAAAAAAAAACAATTGGTGCAAAATCATTGCACATAATTTGTCATATACGTTTCTCCATCTGCAGCATAGAGTGACAAAAAATATCTCAAAACTGTTATCCTTCTCGAGAAAAATGTGAGGCAAACTGTGCATATTTACAATTCCACTTGATCGACTTTCTCACTAAATACAAAACGTGTACTAATTTTACGTACGGATAATGCACTTTAAAGAGGAAGGAATAGATGTATCATTAAGCAATATTTGATATATGACGATGAAATTGGATAAAAATCAGTCGTTGGAGATGTGTTGCGTAAGAGCTTCGCTTCGTGAAAACAATGCACGGCCTTATTTTTCGTCTCAAATAGTCCCACAAGAAAGTACGCGTCAGTGTATGCCTAGCTAAAAAGTTTCACGCGTGTTACTCAAGAAATTATAATCGAAATAGACGCCATTGAAAGACATGTAGGAATTAAAATAGGGATCCTAAAGAAACCAATGCAAAACCGTTGCACGTGCTTTCTCATATACGTTTCTCCGTCTGCAGCATCGAGTGAGAAAAAAATTCTATAGCGAAAGGGTCATTTCTTGCGTGTGGTCCTTTGAATTTTGGTCGTCTTCCAGTGCTCTGTTCATGCTCAAAGTCGCTAGACGAACTTATTACTGTCTTTTATTTGAAAGTAAAATAAATATTCATAATATTATTTCAATACATATAGTGACATATCAGTCTTATAAATATCGTAAAAGTGTTATGTAAATGTTATTTCGTTATAGACAGATTGATCGTATCTGCAGTGCATTTGCTGTCCTATGTATTTTATCATTATCATGTCTTTCATTTCAGTTCACGAAAAATTTATTCCACGTCTGCTTGGTCCATTTTCACTGCTAAATATTATTCAAACTTCTTGAAACAATAAACTAATGTGCAAGTGTAGCAGACAGAAATTATTTTACTGCGTCTATACCAAACGTTCAAGAGGAATGCTGCTAATGCAGACTAATTTTACAAAAAATTTAAGAAAATCGTTAGAACCGTTTTTGAGAAACATTCAAAAGAGTACTTTGACCTTCGTGTGAAGTACCCGTTTTTTTTAAATAAAAAATAGAGCACGTGCATCGACAAGTAAATTCTACCGTAAATACGAATTAAATATATTCATCCATTTACTCAGGATACTGTGCACGGACGGACGTTATGCCAAAAACCACTTTTTTAGAATGAGGGATCGCCAAAACGGGTATTTCCGTCAAAATTTCGCTTTCGAACTTTTTCACGATTACAAAACTTACGATGTACTACGTATATCAGAAAGGAAAAACAAACCACAAATTTGAGAAAACATATCAATGTAGAAGGGTTCGTCGTAACTTAATACATTTAACTTATGTGGTTACAGCTATGAAAGATTTAATACTTAATGCATGTAATGTTATTAGATATGTAAAACTAATAACAAGTAATTAAACGTGATGCCGGCACTTCACTCGGCGTGGCGTAGTTGCCCAAACACGGCCAAGTGTAGAGGAATGATTTCTATGACCCCCCAGGGGACTTACATGTAGTAAGTACGTGTTTGGCGAACACGGGGCCCCGAGCTGAGTATGGCATTACTTCCACTTACTTGTGCCATGCTCCTTCCTTTCTCTTTTCTGACCTCCCTTGGTCACCTCTTGTTCTTTTCGATCCCGACGCTACTAGGTTACGAGGGCTAGGGTATCTTTCATTTTCTTCTTTCCTCTCTTTTTTTTTAATTTTTATTT
>NNCF01132472.1:37097-49606 GCA_002313205.1 Laupala kohalensis | reverse complement strand
TAGGAGATGGGTGAACACGATCTTGCAGCCATCTATTGAGCGCTGGACAAACTATCACGTGCCGGGTGACTGTAGCGCAGTCTGGTAAGTGTTACCCTCTAACTACTTGAAGCTTCAAACCTCAGACATTTAGCGGCTATCTAGTTTCCTGGCCCTGCTCTGACTCCACTAGAGCTGTCACGCGCACAATGCTCGCGCTCGCCGTGTTAGTGTCAAATCACATATGCGACGTCAAAATCATGCCAAATGTTATATGTGACAGTTCTTATCCAACAGTATTGAGCTTTTTAACTATTATAAATATCAGTTTCCATCTCTTTCAAAATATAATCACGTCCCAAGTAAATTCTTAGTGTGGTTTTGCAAGAATCTTAAGGTGGAATGAATTGAAAGCTTGAACGCTGATTCCAGTGCAAAAAGCAGTGAGTAACTGACCACGAGTCGAAACAATATTAGAAATTAAGTGAGATTATCTCGAGTATTTTACTTCATTATTACATTGAATGTTTCTAGACATAACTAGTGGACGAATCATTACCGAGACACATATTATAATTTAATTTCTACAATCAGACATACTGAACATACGCTTACCGTATTGTATTGACATGTTCTAAATTAGTATTATATTTATGCATTATCATTATTCGTCTTACTGTATTGTGTTTTTTCTGATATCCTGTTCCACAGGATTTAAAACTAAATATATGTTTACCATATTATGTTATACTTTGTGTTGTTTATCCACAGCTTACCAGCTATTGTATCTTGCTGATTTCGCGTCTAACAAATATTTTTGCAATAAACAACAAAACTGTTTATTATAATTGGAATACAAATATTTTATTTAATTGGCGCTGTTGGTTTATATTTTTGATTTATTCTGACAAGGTATAGGCTCAGTTTAAAATCATCCCTTCTGAGTCTGGTAATTGTTATAACATTCTTCAACTTCATGCCATGTCGGAACAAATTGCTGATTATTTATGTTTCCAATTTTTGCAGCTACGATATTATTTATCATAGTTTTCTTTTGTTATTATTTTCACACTCCTTGAGAAGTGACTTTGGGCGAATTTTCTTACACAAGAGGTATTCCCTTGCAAGTGTTAAACACTCTTCAGTGTAAATAACATCGTGCTTCGGCTTGAATTGTATTGGGAGTAGCAAATGTTTGTTCACAAATTGTGTAATATACCTTTGGTGGCAGTTTTTAAATCAAGATGATGAAGTGTCTAGTACGTATTCAGTTCAAGAGACACAAATGTATTCTACATTTTCCTTTATTTATTCTTAAGGTTCTAATAAAAAAATTGTTTAAAGTAAAAGACATATTACTAAAATTAAAACCTAAATTATTCATTGTGTACGTGATTCATAAAAATTCAAGGTATGCGCTTTGTTGAAAAAATCTTCTGAACAATATTTACAATTTAATTTAATGTATCTTCCATTCAAGTATTTGTTCATGCTTATCAGACTAACGCTCGTCAACCACTCATTAACTCCCTTTTACGAAGTAAGAATATTAAAGATGCTTCTTTCACTTTAAGTATGGACTTCAAATCATTCTACGGATTCCCAAAATTTTGATGTACTTTACTGTTTTTACACACCGACAATTTGTGAGAAATTTTTGAAGAATAGTATATTAAAATGTTTGGATTTGTGAAGCATGTGACCTGCGCTGTATTTTTTGTTGTGAGGCTTTAGGGCTCGTCAACATAGAGCCCATCCTTCGCTGTAGGGGCACAATGGATGTAGTGGTAAATAAGACATGAAAGAAAGGAGATGGAGAGGTGGGGTTAGAAGAGAGTTGCAGTAAAATTTGTAACAAAAAATCGAGGGGTCCAAAAACAAAGTCAAAGACTTCGAGTTCGTTGTACGTCGTGGGGGAAGAAGGGATGCGGATAGGAAGTGAAACTTTCTATTAAAGAAAAAAAAAAGAGGTCTCTGTGCCCACCTAACGAGCAAATTTTGCTCACTTTGAGAGCCACACAATTCAACCCAGACACTAGCGTCAAATATTATAAATACCATAAACATTGAAAGGTATCATTTAAAATGCTTTTACACTATTTGTAAGCAATAACTGGAAACTTCCCTCTCCCTTAATCAGTCCTTTTTCTCGCCCGAAACAAACCTTAACGGTCCTTAGAAATGTTTACTTCCTGTCCTCAACTTGTAATGACCTTTGCGTCCTGCGACCGACCACTCAAACCCTCGACTCCGCACATAGACAGTAACTTCTTGCCAAACGTTTCGCTGATTTACGTATTATGAGTTGCTTTTTACCTTCTCCATTCATCTTTCCTCATTCCTTTGTTGTAATGTTTTACTTAAAATTGTTACTTGCAGAATAAACTTGTTTCTTACGCCGTATAAAATTACGACAAATGTTTAATTATTACTTCATTTAGATACATTTTATCCTTCGTAGAAGTGATGACGCCAGCAAAACGGGGGGAAATGTTTCAGAGGTCACTTTTTGCCAAACGTTTCTGGAAAGATAACGAGAGTGTATTTCTTTTTGAAGCATATTGCAGTCATTACCTCACATCATGTTATTGTCAAAGGTTATCTGGTAAACTGTCTTCATTCTCAAATTTTTATGTCTTTTCGATGCCTCAAATTGTATATCTCACTCTTTCACAGTCATCTCCTCTACTTATTATCTTATTTTTTCCATTACCTCCCTGAGCTGGACCTATTGCATTGTATAATCTGCAAAAAATAGTTTTATTGAATTAATTTAATTTTTTAAATTGAATTTATTTAATCTATTATTATACATATGTACTTAAGATTGTTTTCTTTGTTTATAAACGACACGATTATACCAGATGATAGATATTACGTGGCAGTTTATATATGGTCTTATTTTTAATAGTTTTTCGCGATTTTAACAATAACGTTTTATTAACTGAATAGTAATAACACAATATTATAAGTCTACAAATTATTTCATCCCACCAATTTAATCTATATGTATAACCATAACTGGGAAGAAAAGCGGTAATCCGCTAATCGTTAATGATCGAAGTTAACATTTTGTTTAATTTCTAAAGCCGTTTACGATTTTATTAACTTCCGTTTCATATATCTTAAGTCCGTTATTTTTAAACATTGTTCGCCCGGTGGGTCAGAAATTTATCATCTCATATCGTCCGAACCGACGACTTGTAATCACTCAAGGTCATCAGAGGTGCTCGTCCTTTTTCGGGAATATGGGTGTACGTGCTCGGACGTCGAATGCTTTTGCCTCGATGAATGTCTAGTGCTCAATATCTCAGTGCGGTCAGGGATTCCCCCTGACGTAATAGATCCTCAAGAGCACAACGAAGTAGTCAACGGCAAAGAAGGAAGTTGACTTGGAATTCAAAATCTAAGAGAACGGAACTGAATAGAAAAAAGAATAACTATTATTCAGTTGACGATCTTTTTGATATACTTGCGTAGTTTTTTTATAACATACATTAACTGGGTATTACGTGCAAGGAAACATTATAGTGCTGTTTGACTGGAAAACTTAACGTTATCCCTCTCACACTCGTAGCTGAAAATGTTCATATGCTCATTAAGGGGAAATGCACCTTATGAAAGAGGAATAAATTATTTTGTTACTTCAAATACAAGATATATAACGTACATTTCACTAACTTCNTCACACTCGTAGCTGAAAATGTTCATATGCTCATTAAGGGGAAATGCACCTTATGAAAGAGGAATAAATTATTTTGTTACTTCAAATATATAACTTACATTTCACTAACTTCAGAATCCTGGGCTGGTAAGTGCAAGTTAAATAAAAGTTTGTAAAAATGTATTCCGGATGAATATCTTTATACTAATCCGAACATTAAAGCACTATAAGGCGTGTCATTGCCATTTACCTAATTCCTCTCATACGAAAATAACATTTCATCTAAAACTAAATCAAGGAAAATACCTTCGAATACAAAAAGGTTTATTCTTATTGAGAGGACAGAACCAGTTTGGACGATTTACCTTTGCCAGAACTAGTATTGATCATTTTGAAAACGCCCAAAAATAGTTCTGGCAAAGCTGAACGTCCAAAACTAGTGAATGTGTTGAAAACGCGTAAAACTAGTTCTAAAAAAATACGCGTAAGCAGTTTTGGTGGGTTTTTTTTTTCGTCCGACGGCTGAATTCGGGTTTTGAGCGTTACATATATACTAAAACCTTCATTTCGTTTAATACATCGGCTTAATTAATAGGCGAACATACGACTCGGAAAAATATATTCATATTATTTCAGCATTGAAAAACGGCGTTGAATATACTGTATTTATGCGGCCGCTAAAATAAAAAGAGAAATATGCCACATGGAGGTTTTCCAATTTCTGGAAATAAATAATACAAGTCTCATAATATATATTTAAAACTCTGAAACTAAGAGTCGTTTACCAAAAAGTCATGTCGACGTATCGAAACTTGACGGATATCCGTCAACCGGATTATATAGCACGATTACAGTATAATTTTGTCAAAAACACTTAGGAAAATATGACTTGAAATCGTGTGACAATGAATGTTTTTGTTTGGTTTTATTTTAGACGTGACAGCAAGTCTCAAAGACCCCAACTGTCATATAAACGGACCGAAATTAATATTCTTTGTATATTATTTGGGATTCTTGAAATATTATGAATACCCTACATTCGTCTACATTAAGTTACAAATATATTGTTCTTATTGGATATACTGTCACTTTAAATAATCTGCTTAGCTACGTTCAAAATTGTTTGTGACTGAAAAATATTCTGAATATGGTGGAAAGTGCTATAAAGTGAGAAAAACACCAGGGCGACATTTAACTGGTAAACCTGTTAATTATTGAATTATTTTACAAAATAATTTTTTTTATATTTTAAAGAATTGCTCTTATGACAAGTCTAAAAGGGATTTCAAAATTCTGAAATAATTTCAGAATAAATAATTACATTTTTGTTGCATGAGTATTCATAATTTAACATGAAATAGCTATACTACAAAATAATATATAGCTAGTGTAGCATCACTTGGTTTATAATAATAACCAGAACATTAGGGACATAAACTTAGTTCCAAAATAATATATTTATTTATAAAAAATATTTTTAAATTATTTCCTTGCCCCATGAACGTATACCTGGCACTACCTCTATATCACTTCATTACATTAAGTTTCATCATCTTCGAGATTTAAAATGTTTCGCGCCAGCTCCGCTACTGATGTTTGGAGCGAAGGTTTCCGACCGGGAGCTCGGCTAAGACCTACAGCTTCGCAGCCGTCCTCCCGGGACACAACTGAACACTTCGCCTCAGATGTACACATCACCCTAGATGTTCCGGGGGGTAAGATTCCATGGTGTACATATGTACAATACATAGTGTTTAGTCATCCTTATTTTAACCGGTTAATAGTAAACACGGAATTCTAAGTAGTTGGTCTTCAGCGAGGTGTCCAACCCCGAAATCCAACTTGACGTGACGTCAGATTCACTGGGTAAGATTCCGATTTTTGTTTGTGGAGCTTTACGGCTCGTCGACGTCATTAGAGCCCTAAAAACTTGTACAGGTAGGGAAAATGCAGTTACGCACTAAGGAGAGCCAACATGACTCTCCCCGCGTTTGGGACTCACCGAATGGATCAACCATACCCACTAAAAACCCTCCTGAATTACAACTCAAAACTCGTATATCAACATATCTCATTAAAAAAAAAGGAAAATGAAAGATACCCTAGCCCTAATAGCGTCGGAATCGAAAAGAACAAGAGGTGACCAAGGAAGGTCAGGAAAGAGCCTAGCACAAGTAAGTGGAAGTAATGCCAAACTCAGCTCGGGGCCCCGTGTTTGCCAAACACTTACCAGACGTAAATCCCCTGGGCGGAAGGGGAAAGATTCCGAGGGGTAGAATTCTGGCGACCTTTACAAACTCGCAGAGCAAGCTAAGCTGTTAAAATACTCGCTGAGCAAGCTGGTATAGCTTCGAGGAAAAAAAATATGTCAAAACCATATCTGGGCACAGTACACAGCGTAGCTAACGCTTTTACTTCACAATAGTCCAAAAGGGTAATGATAAGTGTACCTCACGTTATGTTGGCAATACTTTCGGATTTCTTTAAACTTAAATCTATCACCAACATCGGCCGTCAATTCAATTAACTTACTTTTGTAAAACTATCCAGTGCTTTTTGCTTCGAGCATGTAGAGCGAATGTCAGTTTGTGTTGTCGTGTATTCATTCGCAGCAAATAGTCGCTTGCTACCATTAATATTGGTTCGAATATTACTTAAATTCACAGAAGTTGGCAATGCGTGTTAGACAGCCATATTGCATTATTTTCGATAAAATTTCAAATCTTCGAGTAAATGTCAACTTCACGTATTAATATGGACGCCATTGCAGTCTATGCCGTTGGCGTGATGAAAAGGCTGAGAATTTTGGTGTAAGACGACAGTAAAATGAAGCGTAATTATTTAGGGTGACATTTAGCCAGTCAGGTATCCCACAAAGCAATGCCGAGCGGCGGTCACGTTGGATGGTTTTGGAGATAAGAGAGATTCTTTTCGTACGTCGCGTGCCATCTTGAAACCTCATGTACGGACCCTGCTGGGTATGTAAGCTAATTTTATCTACCCTCGCTGGTGCGAAACAGATTTTCAAATTTCAGAATCATTATTACTAAGGCTTTAAAGCTCGCCGAAAACATTAAAAAACATTTAAGAAAAATTGGAAATTTGATAGAAACAATATCAAAATGCATGTAACAAAGATTTTGTCGTGGAAGGTTTTACGATGAAGACACGGCAAGAAACAAAAGTAATAAAAAAGTACACGAGGAGAGTTATGTAAAGAAATACAGGGTAGATGCGCAGTAGTGAAGTTCAACTGTGCGCATGCGCGAGCAGCATGATCACCTCGCCAACCATCACAGCGAAAGGATTATCCCCTCCTCAGTCGACAATAAACTCACCTCGTAATCTACAAGTGCGCTGAAAGGAGAAACAATCAAGAAATATGAAAAGAACTTAATTCTATCTTAAAAATATATGTGCTCATACGGACTGATGTTTATCCGAAAGATCACAATTCAAGGGCCAAATAACGCAATTTTTTTTTGTTAAATACATAAATAGATTTTTCTTCATAATGAAGGAAGAGAAATTATCTTGCTGTGAAAAAGAAATCAAAAGGCATAACACAAATTAATTTCTATTCAACTTTTACTATTTATTCAATAATTTGTAATGGA
Organism: Laupala kohalensis; assembly: GCA_002313205.1. NCBI lineage: Eukaryota > Metazoa > Arthropoda > Insecta > Orthoptera > Trigonidiidae > Laupala > Laupala kohalensis. The sequence continues at coordinate 42,346 of NNCF01132472.1, read as the reverse complement.
ACACACATGGTTTGATCTACTCAACAACTTGATTTATAAAAAGTAGCCAATGCTTTGGCTTTGAAATAGCGCCAAAGACTTTGAAATCATTTATTCGCGTTTACCGCAACTATTCTGATGATAAATTAAAGCATTTTGTTGTGCAAAACATGCTCCACACCCATCGCATCTAAATGATCTTCCTTCTGTATGCGTTAGCATGTGAATGTTTCGACTCGTCGCATGGGCAAACGTCTCCCCACACTGCGCACACTCGAATGGTTTCTCTCTAGTGTGGGTTCGAATGTGAACTTTGAGGTTCGAATGAGAATTGAACGTTTTCCCACATTCGTTGCACTTGTATGGCTTCTCACCTAGAAAAGTCAAAATAATGATCATCAGTACAAAATATACAATATAGAAATAAAAATTATTTTTAGTTATTGTCTTATGGCGAAGATCATGCCATTAGACCTGCTCTTTCACCTAACAGTGACTTGGGTGTGTGAATTGGGAAGGGATGATGTTACGTTGTCGGGGACTTACGGTACCCGAATAGAAATTTGTCTGGAATAGGTGAGAGGAAACCCAGCTGAAAACCTCACCTAGTTTGGAATAGCAAAAAGTATTCTAATATCACGAAAAAAATCTTTCAAAAGATAAAATTGATTTTTCTGATGTACTAAGTCCATTTTTCTAGTAAGTTTTAAATCAGCATAGAAACGCCCATACACAGGGTGATTTTGACCATGTGTCCAATCTTAACGTGTCGATTCCTGAGAGAATGCGGAACGAAAAATTTCTAATGAACTTATGTCATAAATTCATGTGATCCATGCTAGAGGTCATTTATTTGATTCATAGTTTCTTGTATGGAATGAGACTTTCAGCGAGGTAGAAATACTGAAACAGCTCTACGTAAAGTTGAAGATTTTAAATTATCATTAGACTCTGGATAAATCACAGTACTCACATTATTAGATTTCAGGAAAGATTTTGACTCTGCGGATCGTGATATTTTGATATAAAAATGCAGCAATATAGGATTTTCTGAATCAACTTTAAATTGGATTAGAAATTATCTTTCCTTGTAGAGGACAGAAAGTTCATGTAAATATGCAAACTTCGAATATCAGTATGTGACCCGTGGCGTCCCACAATGAGCATGTCTCGGATCTCTATTGTTCATTATCTTTATTAATAGTTTACCAAAATCATTCAAACATTGCTTACATCATATTTACGCAGATGACTTCCAAAAGTATATCAGAAGGAGAACATTCGAAATAGACAACCTTGTTAGAAAAATGAATAGATACTTATTTGCCGTAGCTGAGTGGTCTTAATATAATGGACACCATTTGAATGCAAATAAAAAACAAGCAATCATAACCAGTTCCACTAGAAATAAAAAATTACTTAGTAACACATCAATCGCATCTATAACGCCCAACAATGCTGTATTCCTTGTCGAACAGAAGTCACAAAACCTCGGCGTAAACATCAACACCACCGTAAGTTGGGACACTCATATAAACTCCATTAAAAAGAAAATACTGTCTAAATTCCACATGTTGAAATGCATAAGAAAAGAATTTACCTTCAAATACTAAATCACTCACTTTGATTATTGTGATGTAGTTCACAGTAACGTAAACAGCAAACAAGCGGCTACACTTCAGTTAATGCAAAATACTTGTGTACGGTATGTTTATGATCTCAGAAAGTTTGATCACGTATCCATATTATACAATGAATATGACTTACTACGTCTCCACAATCGACGCAAGAAATGTCGCCTCAATCTATTATTCAAAATAATTCCTTTCAAAACACCACAATACTTGACGTATACATTTAATTTTCTCACAACATCCAGACCGAAAAAACGGAATGCGTTTATTTGATGAGAATTTATTTTACCTACTTGAATTGCTGTCTTGATCTGAAGTATTTTAACACTTGTATTTCAAAAACTTTTAAACTATTTTTTCAATAATTTAGGTTAATCTTTGTAGACAGACATGTGCTGCCGCAGACGTTTCGTAGAACTCTTTTAGACGGACAGTATTGTATGTCATTATATTCATCTATCTCAAACAGTTTAGGCAGCGTAAGCAAAAATACGTCTCCTAAGATTGATTTTTCCTTGACTTGATTGCCTGTTACCTTTAAACCTAAGGTAGGACAAATATATACTAAAACCTGGCCATTCCCACAAAAAAAAAACCCTCCTGAAAAACATCTTAAAATAACATCTTTCTTAGTTTCATTTTTATAATATTTTGCGAAACTTTCTTTTACTGGCTTTTTATGTATACAAACATAAAAAGCTAGTAAAAGAAAAAGAGTTTCCCAAAATATTATAAGAACAGATAACTAAGACATGTTAATTGAAAAAAATGTAGATTTAAATAAAAGGAAAAATAAAGAATTTAAATCCGTACCCTCCCGAGAACTTGTGGGAGAAGCACCAATTCATTTATGGATTTAAGTCATCAAATACAAATGAAGATCCAACACTGTGCCAAAGGCCACATTACTAAAAACAGCTAAAAAGGCTTAGCCAAGACGGTTCATTTTGCCAGAGCATAACGCCCAATGTGTTGGGAAAATTGTGTCTCCTTCGTACTACAATCAAAACAAGTGTTCCACGGTAAGAGTTTATTGTAAATCTCACAGATAGGGGGTGGGGGCACCGCGTAAAGGATGGCCATGGGTAAGATAGCAGTTGGCCAATACAAAGACGTGTAAGGATCACTTCTCTCCTGATCGCACGGGATGAAGACAAGCAAGGCATAACGGAGTCTTTTACCTTCCTCAACTTGAAGGAGCAATTTTGCCATTCGACTTGCCATGTCTTAAGAAAAGACGATCTTTGAATCTGACAGGACCGGTTGAAATGTCAGTGACTTCTTTCTGCATTACCCGCTTCGCTGCCTCATCAGCTTCTTCGTTACCCATAATACCCGGAAACCAACAAAGAACTATTTCAAAATTTTGAACTGCTAGACGGCTTATTAGATACTTAATAGTCAGTGTAGGGATGTCAGTAGTTTACAGTAAAGACACTGATCACTGTATTGTCATGCATAGAACCATATGCCGTATTGAAGATACCTGAATGAACTTCAGCGCCTCAAGCATTGCATACGCTGCAAAAGAAGTAGAGGCTAGAAGAACGGGTGGCAGTATGGCAGTAGAAAGCGGCACCAACGGAATCGTTCACGGTCGAGCATCAGTATATATGAATCATATATATGATCAACAGAACGTTTTCAGTTCTCCCAACTGCTGTTGCCACACATCAGCAGGAGTGTCATGCTTTGAAAGTTAAGATACTCTAAAGTCGATAGATGGTAGCATGAGGGACCAAGGTGGGGTGGGAAGAGTGTGGATATTTTACTGGAGGTCGAATGATGATACTTTTATCCAGAACGTTTTCAAAACGGACATCCGCTCGACGGGATGACGAAGGTCTTGCAGTGTATGATGAAAAAAATTTGGGGAAGTGCATGTGTAGGATAGTGGGGCGATCTGAAACCCTTATCAGTTTCAGTCAGTAAAATCCAAGTAAAATATCGCGCCTTCTGCTGAGGTATGGACTGCTAGCGTCTACCAGTAAGCCAGCTAATCGACTGGTGCGGAAGACACCGTTTGCAATGCGAACTCATTCACAATGGATGCATTTAAGGGGACCGAATGCACGGGCATATAAAATACCACATTAATCTAATACTTATTAAATAAGACTTCTATCCAGGCGAATAAGGCAGAAGTAGTCTGCACCCCATGATGATGCAACCAAGGAGCTTCAGAAATGAGTGTGGTATGCGTACCACTAGTACCAGGATGTACTCCATCACTTTGCAGTGACAAAAATACATGGATGTTCTGGATCAGCTTATCAGTTGGATACATGTTCTGGATTGCTTGGAGGGCATTCAGCGAATCAGAACAAATCAGGAAATGTGATACGCAGGAGCACTTTGTTGATCGCAATGCTCGCAATATGGCGTAGCACTCAGCAGTGTAAACACTGCACAAGTCGCCTAGACGGTAGCCACTTGTCTCGCGGAGAAATACCACGGAGCAGCCGACACCATCAGCCTGCTTCAACCCGTCGGTAAACACAGGGATACGGACCAGGTGTTTGTAGAGGACTAGCTGAAAGTATACCCTCAACATCGGAGCTGGAGTGTTCTTGTCATGATGCAGAAGATCGAAAATAATCTTCGGCTTGTGCAAAGCAAAATGAGAAGTCTTACTAAAACNAAGATCGAAAATAATCTTCGGCTTGTGCAAAGCCCAAGGAGGAGACTTACTAAAACCTTGATGTAAGACATTAGGTGTGCGTATATTTAAGGTTTCCAAAATTTGTTTGGAGTGATATCCAAAAGGTTTGGTTGCTCTCAGTTTGTTGTTGTAGAAACGGATGGATGAAAAATCGCGTTGTGCACCAGATTGTCGAGTAAAGTTTGCAAGTGGCAAAAGTGTAGTAGCATGAGGATTTGCCGCCGGAGGGAAAGAGATGGTTCGCCACTCTCGACATACAAACTCGGAATGGGACTAGTGCGGTATGCACCCGTAACTAGTCGAATTCCTGCATGGTGGACACTATCTAACTTCTTTAAATAGCTTGCACGAGCAGAGCTATATACAACGCAGCCATAATCGAGCCGAGATCTTATAAACGCTCGATAAAACTGGTGCAGGGAGTAGCGATCAGCGCCACATTTCCTGCTACTGAGACACTTCAATAAATTCAGAGACTTTAATGTTCTAGCTCTTGGGTCGGTTAGATGTTCAATCCAATTCAGTCTCTGATCTAAGAATTTCACAAACGGATAGAATTTGAGAACGTTGTTCCCCACGGCGAGGTGAGGTTCTGCCAGATAGCTTGCTCTCCTACTGAAAAGAACACAGCGTGTTTTCTCAGAAGAGAAACGAAAACCTGTCGTTTTCGACCAGTGGTATAATCTATTAAAGACGAGTTGGATTTGTCGCTCCACACCTGTGACACTCTGTGATGAACAAAAGATAGCAAAGTCATCGACAAAAAGAGAGTGTAAAACAGGATTCTTTACAGTAGACGTTATGCTGTTTATGGCCACTGCAAAAAGGGTCACACTCAAGACTGAGCCCTGAGGAACACCGTTCTCCTGAAGAAGGAGATCCGAGGTGTCTCTTCCAATTCTATAGCGGAAGAAACGCTGATCCAAAAAGGACATGAGCATCAGAGGAAGACGTCCTCTAAATCCCCAGGCATA
>NNCF01132472.1:21875-35278 GCA_002313205.1 Laupala kohalensis | reverse complement strand
ATCCACCCAGTTTGCAGATTTTTGTCGCAGGAACGGGATCCAACATGCGTTGGCGCCTCCGTTCCTCCCGCAGTCCAATGGGGAAGCGGAGAGGCTGATTCAGACGTTTAAGTAGTCGATGAAGAAAGCAAGGGACGCGGGCGTACCGAAAGAAGAGGCACTGCTCAGCATGCTGTCCACGTACCGGGCCATGCCGGGCACATCAGAGAAGAGCCCCGCCCAGCTTCTTCACGGAAGACAACCGCGGTCATTACTATCATTGATGACTCCTACGGAGGAACAAACACACGAGTCCATGNAAACACATGAGTCCATGGGAAAGTATGCAGTCGGATGCAAAGTACACGTTAGGACCTTTAAGGATAACCCTAAATGGGCACCTGGAGTAGTAACCGACAAAATAGGATCAAGAATATATTTAATACGCACCACCTTCAGGACAGTACGAAGGTACCAGGACCAAATTAGGGGAAGGTCTACCGACCATGATGTTGATCGCGCACACGTTCCCCAGGACATACGACAAAGAGCTTTGAGTGAGTTAATTAGTTCACCTCCTTTACAGGACACCGTGATATGTGAGCCACAACCATCCACATCACACGAGGAGAGCAGCCCACCTCCAGCGGCTGCAGTTAGCGAGCAGGTGGTGAAACCTACCACCTCTCCCGCAGCAGGCTCCCCCAGAGCAACCAACGCGAGAACGAGTGCTCAGGAGGAGTACCAGGCTGCGGCGCCGACACCGTCCGTACCGCAGCAAATAGGAGGGGAGGATGTGGTATGCGTAGTAGATTGTATTTGCCGCCATCGTAGCTGGCGGGACAGCTCGGGCCGCCCCGGCCGACGTCGTGCCGGGCGCGCTCAAGCGGAGCGAGTGAAGGAGCCCCTCCTTCCCCGCCAGACGGCCGGTGCAGGAACTCGCCGCGCACGGCCAGCGCCGCCTCCAGGGTGGCGGATATATAAGGGCGGCGGAATGGCACTACATTGAAGAGTGAAGCGGAGCGAGCAGAGAGAGAGAGAGAGAGAGTTCCGAGCCACGACGATCTACAAGCCTTTTCAACGACAACAACCACGCAGCTATCGACTTTGGATTACTGTCACGGAATACCGGAATACTGGACTGCTAGAACTCTTGGATAACGACACTGCTACGCTTATGGTATTTTCTGTAGTCCGCTTGGCCCGGACATAATTGTTCGCTTTACGGCAATAAAACCCGTTGTTGAGTTTTACCTTGTTCTTGTTGATTCGTTCCCTGACGGGACACAACAATGAGTTACAAGAGGAAAGTATTTTACGTAAGTGATTGCACCAAGTAAGTGTGCAGTCGAACGTGAGACCCAGAAAGGAAGACGTAAGCCAGTAAGAAAACGATCTTGATCATTGTGAGCATGGTATATCCTACAGAAATTGATTCAGCAAGACGTGGACGCAGTTAAGATCAAACCAGGAGACTTCCTCCACTAATGGTTTAAACCCGACATGAGTTCCTTCTCGGTGACAGAGATGCTGCTGGACGAGCAATATACGGTAAAGTCATCAACAAAGAGAGACGCATGGACCGGTTCTCGAACCAGTGACGCAATACCGTTGGGATAGGAAGCTCTCCAGAAACAGAGGAAGACGATCTCCAAAACCACATGAATATGTGCGTACGACTCGAAACCTCGAGGTGGTGTCATGCGTTTTTTAATTCAAAGATTGTGGCAAAAAGGATATATCTAAACACAAACGTAGATGAGAATGCAACAAGGTGATCCAGCGTTGATCGTTGTTTTCTGAAACTACATTGGATTATGGTCAGAATGTTTCGAGATTCCAGAGACGAAACAAGTCGACGGTTGATCATTCTGCAACAATTTGCATACGCAGCTTGTCAAAGAATGCGACGGATTAGAACGATCTTTTCCCTCCTTCGGAATTGGAATAGTTACGACTTCACGCCATTTACCAGGGATGGTATATTCATTCCAAATACGGTTCAATATGTTCAAATGGAATTTCATGCTTATCTCTGGATGATATTTTAGCATCGCGTTACGTACTTGATCATGACTAGGGGCTGTATCTTTTAAAGTTGTAAAGGATAAGATTTTCTCCGTCTTTGAGAAAAGAATGTTTTATTCCTGTCCTCTGCGACTGGAAAAATCCAAGCATCATTTTTCCTCGCAAGCTTTCTGTTGGAGAAAAACAAGAGAGTTTGTAGTGCGATGCAAGTTCCTTAACGATGACTTCGTGTGGAGTTTGAAACTGTCCATTTACATTGAGACCAGGGATGGAAAAAGAGGACGACCATTTTACCATACGAATTATGGAGTACGGCTTTTGAGGTGTGAAATGTACGCTTTCCAGGAGTACGAATAACTTTTTAATCTGGTTCTTATATCTCAAACTATACAGTAGGATACTTGTTAATCCACTATACAGCTTTTTTTCTAGCGCTGATTTTTTTGTGCAGTCCAAATATCACCATGGAACTAGGCAATGCCTTAAATTACGTGATAGCAAGATCGGCGGTTTCGAAAAACGCTTTTGTAAATTAGGTCACAGCATCCACATCTCCGAAAGGTTGATCATCGGCGAAAGATTGACGTTGCGTTCAAACATATCCGAATCTGTTGTATTTTCAATATCCACTGAGAGGGGTGAGACACCATGTGGGAAAAAAACGTTCGTAAGTATAAGAATTAGATAGTGGTCACTTTCCTTCAGATTGTCGAGAACTGTCCAGCCTAAGATATGGGAAAGAAAGGATCTGCAGATAGCTAACTCAAGCATCTAGAAAGATCGGTAGTATGTTCATGACTTTGGAGGGGGGCTTTACGGCTCGTCGACATTCATGTCATTGGATTTTTTTGTGGGGTTTTAGGACTCGTCAACATTGAGGTCATTAGAGCCCAATGTCATTGGAGGCCAAACATTTTTGTGTGGGTAGGGAATATGTAGTTAGGCACTGAGAGCTAACATAACTGCGTGTGAGACACGCCAAATGACTCGACCACACCCACCTGAAATACCGTAAGTACAACCATAAAAAGACAGGAAAAAGAGACAAGTTTGCTCAAAACATAAAAGCGAAAAAAAAATTTATAGAAAATAAATTTAAAGAAAAGGTAAGGGAAAGAAGGATGTAAATCCAACCCTCCCAGAAACTTGTGGTACGAGTCTATATTCATTTATGAATTTAAGTTATGACATACAAATAAAGATCAGATACTGTATGTTCAGGCGTGTGTGAAGTTAAAAGTGTTTAAAAGCGTCATATTCCGCTCAAATAACAATTTTTCAATTACATCAGCCTTTGGGCAGTTGTGAAAGACTGTACAGGTGGAATACAATACCGTATGCGATTATTAGCACAGCGACGAAACCGTGTGCACGTAAAACTTTTAAGTCCGCTCAATAGCAGAGTTCAGAAGGAGTGTTTACACACGAGATGCATCTCCTGGAGACAAACTATTTGTACAGAACGTTAGAGAAAAACGTAAGGTCCTTCTCTGTATCCCATCGTGAGTACCTGAACCGAGACACTTCGACGGCAATTATGAAATGGTAGCGAATTATGAAATGGGCACGGTTCTATCTGCAGAATATATCTTCTTAAACGGACTGATATGCATCAGAAAGATCATAATTCAAGGACCAAATTTTCTTAAATATATGTAGGTCTTCATGTTAACGGAAGAGAAACTTTATCTTGCAGTAAGAAGGCAATCAAAACGCATTACACAATTTGATTTCTATTAAACATTTGCACTTTATTCAGTAATTTGTGATGGAACATACATGGTTTGATCTATTTAACAACTTGATAAATAATAAGTAGCTATTGCTTTCGCTTTGAAACTGCGCCAAAGACTTTCAAATCATTTACTCGCGTTTACCGCAAGTATTCTGATGATAAAGTAAAGCATTTTGTTGTGCAAAACATGCTCCACACCCATCGCATCTAAATGATCTTCCTTCTGTGTGCGTTAGCATGTGAATGTTTCGAGTCGCCGCTTGCGCAAACGATTGCCCACACTCTGCACACACGAATGGTTTCTCCCCAGTGTGGGTTCGACTGTGAACTTTGAGCTGCGAGTGAGTAGTGAACACTTTCCCACATTCGATGCACTTGTATGGCTTCTCTCCTGTGTGGATTCTCGCGTGGAGTTTCAATTCTGAAGATCTATTGAACGTTTTCCCACATACGTCGCATTTATACCGCTTCTCACCTAAAAAAGTAAAAATAATGATAAATCTTTGCAAAGTATTCAATATAGAAATAAAAAGTATTTTTAGATATTGTCTAAAGGCGAGGATCAAGGTATTAGATCTGCTCTTTCACTTAACTCAGACCTGGGAAGGAACGATGTTGCGTTGCCAGGGACTTACGGTACCCGAATAGAATTTTTTCTGGAATAGGTGAAGGAAACCCTAGTTGAGAACCTAACTTAATTGGAAACGCAAAATATTTTTTTGATACTTTTTCGCGAAAACATGTTGAAACATAAATTGATAAATATGAGGAACCGTCCTTGTATCACGGAGGCAATTCGTAACAAGACCATTTTTCTAATGAGGTTTTTAATTAGCATATCCACTCACTTATACAGGTTGTATTTCACCATGCGTATAATCTTAACGCGTCAATACATGAGAGGATAAAGAAATAAAAATGTCTAATGAACTTATATGAGGAAATTCATGGGATCCATGCTAGAGACCATTTAATTGATTCATAGTTTCTTGCAGAAAAGATAGCGCGGCCACCGTTACATAAGGTAATGGGAGTGGTCTCCGCAGGCCAACGTTGTATATCGAGGTTGTGGTCAGGGATGATAAGTTTCTCGATGAAATCTCAAAGCCTACCACCCGTTGCCATTTGACTTTCCGTATAAAAATATATTTTCGGCGAGTTCCTGATTAGTACACTTAACTATATTAAACAGCACGGTACCTCATCGACTCCACAAGGATCCAGAAGAGTAATGGAGAGGACAAGTAACGTTACTGATGAGGTCAATAGATTAAGTGGAGAAAGGGTGCGCTTTGAAGGGGAAGTTGAAGGAGTTGTACTGATTTATGTAATATGTTCGACGGTGTTGTAGGCGTGAAGTGATATCGTAATACGCCAGCTTCGAGAAATGTCTTACATATGAATGGCTTGCACTGCGCATGTTCGGGATGGGCACGCAATTCTTACTCTACTATGAACTATCTACTTCCATTAAACCAACTGAATAAATTTTTTCCCATTATAGAAAAATTAATTTACACAACATACCAAATAAAAATTGATAAGGAAATAAAAATTCTTCGGTTTTCACAATAAAGAAAATCTGAAGTGTCATTGTCATGTTACTACCATCTTTTGGAAATGTCATATTCCCAAATAAAATAGTCTTACTACATTAAGGAAAAATTTATATTCATGCAGAATTTGATTCAGATTCAGTTTCCTGTGCATTTTTATCGCACGAGTTGAACTAGTATTTAAAAAAATTATAAATAAATATTTTCGTAATTCATCATATTTTGTTCGTTATTAAAAAGGTGCTGTATCATCAACTCTTTCAGATGGCATCACCCCATTGTAATACTATGGTGGGTGGTGAGGTTTTGCACATGCCATCGAAGGATATACAAGTCTTCCTAGCCGGATAGTCTCACTGGAGAGCTTAAACTTCCGACTAAACGGATTGCCCACCAACCTAATACACCTCCATGTCTTCCAACTGCTCCCTGGCGATAAGGAATCGTTAAATGCTTAAGGATAAAAAACACTAAAAGAAAACTTAACTAGACTTTTTTCATTACTTTGTGGAGCTTTACAGCTTATGTCGACATCAAAGGATGGACGTCGGGGGGATGGTTGGTCGGCAGACTTCGGTTGTTTGGAGGACATAACGGTTGAATTTTTTTTTGTGTGACTTTACGGTTTATGTCAACATCAAAGTTCATTGGAACCCTAAAATTTTGTACAGATATGTGAGATGAGGTTACGCATTAAGGAGAGCCAACATGATTCTCCCCGCGTGTGCGGCTCGCCGAATGACTCGACCATACACACTAAAACCCCTTTGAATTAGAATACATCGAAAGATATATAAAAAGAGAAAAAAACATCATGAAAGCTTCTAAAAACCGAAAATAAAGATAAGAGTAAATTTCGAGAGAAAGAAAGAAAATTCAAAACAAAAAAGAGAAAGTAAAATTTAAATCCAAACCCTCCCGAGAACTTGGAGAAGCCCCGTTTGGTTTAGGGATTTGAGTAAAAACATACGAAGAGAGATACTATTCCAGACGTCGATTTCCTGAAGGAATCTAAAATCGCGAATTAAAATCGGTTCATTTTGTCCCAAATTAACGTTCAAACTGTTCGGTAGATTGTGTCGCCGTCGGCTGGTACTAAATTTGAGACACTCCAGAAGAAAGTGTTCCACGGTAAGATTTTTTGTTTTTTTTTGTTGGGGCTTTAGGGCTCGTCAACATCGAAGGTCATTAGAGCCCATGCAAGTAGGGAAAAATCCACGGTAAGAGTTGTGTTACAAGTTTCACAGACGGGGGGAGGTTCTCCTTGTAAGAGATGACCATGGGTAAGATAGCAATGGCCAATACGAAAACGTGTAAGAATTACTTCTCCACGTCTGTTCGCACGGGATGGAGTCTTTTCCCTTTCTCAGCTTGAAGGCGCGAGTTTGCCATTCGGCTTCCCATGTCCCAAGAAGAGACGATCTTATTACAACATTTGAATCTGACGTAGGAACAGATAAGAGGTCGACTGACCTCTGTGTTCCCCAATTCACTGCCTCATCAGCTTCTTCCATGATCCAAATACAGGCTTTTTAGTTCTCCAAAGTGCTGTTCAAACACAACAGCTGGAGTGTCTTTCTTTGAAAGTTGAGATAGCCGACAGTTGGTTGCATAAAGGACCAAGGTGGAGAGAGTGTGGGTATTTCACTGGAGAAGGTAGTGTGATGAGGTTTTCCTCTAACAGTTCTTTAAAACTAACACCCGCTGGGTGGGGTAACGAAGGTCTTGCAGCGTAAAAAGAAATAAATTTATGGCAATGTAGGTGTTGCCGAATGGGGTGATTTGAAATCGCCATCAATTTCACTCCGTAAGATCGAAGTAGAATGTCACGTTTCTGATTAAGAGATGGTTCGCCAGCGTCTACTAATAAGCATTCTATTCGACTCGTGCAGAAAGCACTAGATGCAATGAGGACTCCGGCATGATGTAACTGTTAAGGGTCCTGAGTGTCGCCGGTGATGCGGAGGCGTATTCAATACTGTCATAATCTAATACAGAGCGAACGAGACTTCTATACAGACGAAGAAGGCAAGTTCGTTCTGCGCCGCATGAAGATGCGCTGAAGCAGCGAAGGAGGTTAAGGAAAGAATTACAACGAGATTGTAGTTTTCGGATGTGATTGCGCCAAGTTAGTGTGCGGTCCAATGTGAGATTCTTTAGTGGGGCTTTAGGGCTCGTCAACATCCAGGTAATTACAGCCCATGCACGTAGGGAAAAATGCAGTTTCGCACCATGGAGAAGAGACGTAGTGACTCTTCCCCGTGTGTGGGACTCGCCGAATATCTCGACCATACCCACTAAAAAACCCTCCTAAAAATCAACAAATATCTAAATAGGGAGATGAAAGAAAATAAAACAGTATGTGACAAAAAAGGAAAACAATTTCTAAACATATTTTCTAATTACAGCAACGAACGATGAAAGGAAAGAAGACAGTTAAGAAGAAAAGGGAATGAAAATTTTAAACCCTCCCAAGCACTTGTGGGGGGAGCCCCGATCTACTCATAAAATTCAATAGTTTATTAACATTAACCATTTCATATCCCAGAATTATTGGTAAATCTGCAGCCAGACCAATTTGTCTCCGTATACTTGAGTATCTTCTGCAATCAGTTAGTAGGTGACGCACTGTCAGAGAACAGCTACACTCTTCACAAACNATACCTATGAGTGAGAGGACAATGTCCTATGCGCAGGCGGGTCAGCAAGACCTCGTCGCGCCGGGCTGGCCTACAGGAACTGCTCCATGACTTAACAGAAGATTTGATAAGTCGGAGCTTATTCCTTTCAGCAGCTAACCACTCATTGCTCCATTCACTCATAATCCTCAACTTGATAGAATTTATGAGATCTTGTTTTGGAATCGTAAAGAAATCCACGCGAATCTTAAGGCATGCCGACTTTGCGGAAAAGTCTACTTCCTCATTTCCTCTTATACCCACGTGTCCGGGAACCCAGGAAAACATTATGTTCTTTCCATCACTTTGCAGTGAGAAAAGTACATCCTTGATGTTCTGGATCAGCTTATCAGCTAGATACATGTTCTGGATTGTTTGGAGGGCACTCAGCGAATCAGAACAAATCAGGAAATGTGATCCGCCGGAGCACTTTGTACTTCGCAATGCTAGCAATGAGATAGGAAGCTCTTCAGTAACAAAAGAAGACGACTTCAGAATCCTCACAAGTGTAATATGCGTAGGATTCCGTACCCCCAGGTTTTACCATAAGCTTTTTTCAGGTCGAAAAAGATAACCACACCGTGTTCTCTCCATACAAACGCTGATGTGCTGGTAGATGACAACGCCACTAAGTGATCTAACGTTGACCGCTGTTTTCTGAAATCACATTGGATAATTTTCATAAGGTTTTGGGATTCCAGGAACCAAACAAGGCGACAAATGATCTTCCTTTCTAAAAATTTGCAAACGCAGCTTGCCAGAGAAATCGGTTGAAAGCGCGACGGATTAGAACGATCTTTTCCCTTCTTCGGATGTGACATTATGACTTGATGACATTAAACGGTATGCTCATTCCAAATAGAGGTACATAAATTTAGAAATAATTTCATACCTGTCTCTGGAAAATGTTTTTGCATCAAATTATGTATTTGATCGGGACCAGTGACTGTATCTTTTGAAGTCGCAAAGGCAGAGGTCAGCTCCGCCATTGAGAAAAAAATGTTACATTCTTCGTCTCTACAACTGGAGAAATCCAAGCAACACTTTTCCGCGCGAGCTTTCTCTTGGAGAAACAATGCAGAAAACCGGGAGGAGTTAGAGACACTTTCGTAGTGCGATGCAAGTTCCTCAGCAATGACTTCGGGTGAAGTTTTAATTTATCCATTTATATTAAGACCAGGGATGGAAAACTAGGTCTACGAACCTTGAATCTTACTTTCCGCCATACGACTGATGGAGTACAGTTTGTAAGAGATGAAGTGTCAGCGCTCCAGAAGGACGACTTACTCACTGAAGTGTTTCTTTCGCTCTGGCTCTGCACCTTTTAAACTCAATGAAATTTTCTACAGTGCGATATATCTTAAGCTGCTCTTAAGCTTTCTTTGTTGCACTCATTACCTGCGATTGGTCCGAATTCCACCAAACTGAACAATACCTTGGGTTACATGATGTTGGGTTATTATGGCGAAAGTGGCAGCTTTGAGAACAGCATTTGTAAAATGGAAAGCCCTGGCATCCATATCAGCGAAAAGCTCTCCGTAAAAATTGACGTTGCGTTCAAACACATCCGAATCTGCATTTTTCAATATCAACTGAGAGAGGCGAGAAATCGAGTGGCAAAAACCTTCATATGTATACGAATCGGGTAATGGTGACCCAAATACAGTTCGTCGAGACTTGTCAGTCAAAGATTATGGAAAAAGAGGAGCTGCAGATAGCTAACTCGATTACCGAGAAAGATCGGGAGGTTGTACATAAGCGTGTTTAGTGGCCTGTGTTAAGGAGCGCTATATCTCGGTTATTTAAAAGATTTTTTAATTTTATCTCCCTTTGAAGATTTGTGAAGAACCCTAAATCGAGTTATAGGCATTAAAATCGCCGACCGTGAGAAATAGAAACGTCAAGTGGTCCAATAGACCAGCGAGATACTTCTTCGTGAAAGACTGCCCATGGGGGTACAAATATTACATACCGTAAATTAAAGTGATGGAAGATTTACACTCATTCACACGGTCTGAAAGACGCTCGTTTCGAGACTTCCTTGGCATAGACTAAAGCGTCTGCGAGCACATAGACGCCACCGCGTGCACGTAGATCGTCCTCTTTGTCTGCGCTATGACAGATGTAGCCACAAAGGGAGAATGAGTGTTCCGGCAACAGTCTAGTCTATTTAACCAGCGGCAGGGCTGGCAACATATTACCAAGACTCCTGACACCAAGAGGTACACGCTTCAACAATTCAAAAAGTACGTAAAAAGGTGTATCAATTGTTTATTGCTGTGCCAGACGGTGACAAGTTCATATATGTATAGCAGAGGCGGTCTTATCGGGTCCACCAAGTCAAAATTCGCCAGCGGTACCTGTGGAGTTTCACATACCTAGAATCCCTAATTGTGAAGGAAGTGATGTGGTAGTATTCGCAAACGATCATTATGACAGTCAAATTGTTATTTTCAAGGGGTGAAATGATAACTCTTATATCTTTTAAGTTCAATTATGGCTTCACGGAGGTTAACAGCCATAGTGAGTGGAGTGGGAACGCTAAGCTGGTTGGTTCCGGTATCATCCTTTGGCATAACTAATTCGGAAGTAAAAATAGAAATATCGGGAATCATTCACATTGTTCCTCATTTAATATTCCACAATAGGGACTACAAGGGGGAACTTGAATGTTGATTACCTGTGTGGAGCCTTCGATGTCTTTGAAGATCAGTGAGTTGCTTGAAGCATTTTCCACATACGTCACATTTATACGGTCTTTCACCTACAAAGGTATTATTACTGTAGATAATACAATAAAATTATAAAAAACAAGAGATACGAAAAGACAAAAAAACATGTCATGAATCAACAAATATATGTATTATTATAGATCACAGATGCTACAACATTGATGGTTGACGATGTTAGCTAGAGTAAGAAATATGAATATTCTTAACATTGATGTAAAGTGTGTAAACACATGAAGATAGAAACATGTATTGTAATAATATTGAATCCTTGGTGAAAAATTAAAAGATCCAATAATGTTTTTATTGTCGCTTTACGAATAGCCGACATCGACGTCATAAGAGCACTTATGAATAGACTATTATATGGAAGGCTTTGAATCTGACATAGAAACGTATGAAATGTCACGGACTTACTTCTGTGTTCCGCGCATCGCTGCGTTATCAGCATCTTGGATATAAATACTACCCACACGCCTAGGAACTCAACAAAGAACTATTCCAAAATTTTAAGTTACTAGATGTCTTATTAGATTTGTAATACTTAGGTGAGGATGTTTTAAATCTAGTGAAGCCACTGACCACAGAGCACTGATTGTAACCGTATAGAACCACACGCCGTATTGAAGACAGTCAAATGAACTTCAGCGCAAAAGCTTAAGTATTTCATTATTCTCCACAGTGTATACGCAGCCAAATAAGCGGTGGTAAAGAACTAGCGGCACTAAAGTAGTTTCCACGGAATTGTTCATGAATGAACCAGCAGTGTAGATGAACGTAATGATCTAATAAACAAAGTATTCATTTCTCTAAAGTGCTGCTCGAACACAGCAGCTTGAGTTTCCTGCTTTGAAAGTTTAGATAATTGAAAGGCGGTGGTTGGTTGAGTCAACGAGCATGGTGGGGTAGGTAAATATGGCAAAAATTTACTAGAGTAGGTAGGATGATGTCATTTACTTCCAACAAATTCATCAAGCGAACACCTACGCGAAGTAACGAAGGTCTTGCAAAGTAAGATAAACAAAATTTGAGGGAGTGGATGTTCTGGCGAGAAACAAGATCTGAAACCCTAATAAGTTTCACTCCGTAAGATCCGAGTAAAGTGCCGCGTTTTCTGGTGAGAGATGGTTCACCAGCGCTTTTTCTACTGCTGCGGAAGGTTTTTTTGTGGGGATTTAAGGGCTCTTCAACAGTAAGATCATTGGAGCCCATGCAAGTGTGGAAAATGCAGTTTCGCACCATAGAGAAAAGTCGTAGTGACTCTTCCTCGTGTGTGGGACTCGCCGAATATCTCGACCATACCCACTATTTGTTTTGTGGGGCTTTAGGGTTCGCCAACATCGAGGTCATTAGAGCCTATAATAAATATATACCCACTAAAAACCCTCCTGAAATCAACAAATATCTAAATACAAAGATCAAAGAANCAGCATTTCATAATGAAATGAATTAGGGCCACGCGCAGTGTCGTGGACAGTCACTAGAGCTGACTCAAGTTCGCATATAGATAAGGAAGAGTTGTAGGGTTCCCCGTCGGTGGAACGAAAGTCAAAAAATGTGCTCTCTGCTATTTCCCTATCACTCGCGAAATCTGGTTCGCAGTTTGCTGCAGATGTTAGGTCAGCAAAGTATTCAGCCATCACTGTTGCCGTTTCTATGTTGTTGGTGAGAACCTTACCCTGATATTAGAACTCGAGAATGCGTTTCGACTTGACTCCCATACTTTAGTGGGCGATGTTCTTCTCTTAATAGCGCTTATAAACTTTTCAGGAGGTGGATCTGGATTCAATTATAGTTCTGCAGGCTTTTGCTCTAGCAATCTGATATGCGGCGAGGTTCTCCGGAGATGGACTAGCGTTAAATTTCCGCAATGCTCTTCGCCTTGTTCTAATAGCGGACCGACATGCCTCGTTTCTCCAGGGGACATGAGGGTTATACGGAAACAGATGTTTTCGGAATGGATTCTTTAGAGGCGTGATGATTCGTGTGGGTCAGATGGTCGACCCTCTCTTGGACACTACCCGTTTCTCTGAAGACAGTGTCCAATTAGCCTTTCTGAAAATCCATTTCTATTGCTTGCATTCGGGAACAGTCGCACGTACCTGCAAGGACAACCAGATTGGATGATGGTCGCTAACATGTAGATCATCTACTATCCAGTGAAATATATCAGAAACTTCAGGACAGCAAAATGACAGGTCTATAGCAGTCGATGACCCTGTGGCAAACGCAAAGAGGGTCATCTCCCCGATGTTGATTAGGCATAAGTCTTCTCGCTTAAAGAGACAATTCAGCAGTCTGCCCCTGGGGCAATCGCTTGACGAGCCTCACAGTGCACTGTGAGTGTTGACATCTCCAAGAAGGAGGAATGGTTGAGGGAGCTGGTGAATTATGGCCACTGCAAATAAGGTCACACTCAAGACTGAGCCCTCAGGAAAACCGTTCTCTGGAAGAAGGAGATCCGAGGTTTCTGTTCCAATTCTATAGCGTAAAGAACGTTGATCCAAAAAGGACATGAGCATCAGAGGAAGACGTCCTCTAAATCCACAGGCATAGAGTTGTTGTAAAATGCCATGACGCCAAGTAGTATCGTAAGCCTTTTCGATGTCGAAGAATATTCCGATGAGATGTTGTCTTCGGACGAAAGCATCTTGAATTGCTGATTCCAGGAGAAGTAAGTTGTCCAGGGTGGAATGGA
>NNCF01132467.1:18504-39705 GCA_002313205.1 Laupala kohalensis | reverse complement strand
AGGGTAACCGTTGCCCAGATGGGCTCTGCCTCTTGCCACCAGATAGGCAACTGTGCACTTGATGCATTAAACTCCAGTTGGGTGTCTGGGTGTACATTCTGTTGCCCAGCACGTCATGAGATTCAGGATAGAGTCCAGTGCCTAGGGTCGTCCATGCAGGGTACGAAACACTAGGAAACACAGATTCGACATACTCCACGCGCACACCACCATCCTTAAAGTATCGAAAACCTCCAATATCGCGCTCCGTCATCAGTTCCAGATAATCCCAACGGGAACCGTCCAACATAACAACAACCACTTGGCGTTTTGTTCCTTTGGCGAGAGTTGACGAAGTCTGTTGTTGTGGTGGTGGTTGCTGAGGAGGTTGTTGTTGCGGAACCGGGGCAGACATCGAGGTTGGAGCTGGGGCCGTTGCCACCCCCGAGGATGGCGGTGGCGACCCTTGAGGAGCCGTGCGCGGGGGCGGAGGTTCTTGTGTTGGAGGCGTCGGCGGCTGAAGCGACGGCGTCCATGACCAACCGGACAGTAGCGCGCCGAAGACGAGATGCGGAGTGGTGAGCAACCACAGCCACAACATTTCCTCATCCACTTGAGCCCCTGCTCCTTCGGTTGTTGACTTTCCAATGTTTCGCGGCCTCCTGGGAGTGGCGTAAACACGGGTTCTCAAACATCCGAATTGTGCATTTGGGAATGCACAGAATAATTATATATCAAATACCAACTTAAGCACCTTTTCTATAGATATCATTGCATTACGTTTGTATCACGTTAACATATTAAATAACGATACGGAAATGTACCAACAAAAAAATTTGACATCACATCTAATTCAATTGATGAATGCTAACATAGGTTGAACGGAACTTATGTTACAACTTTTGTAAAACTGGGTTATCATTCCTTCTTTGAACTTTCAATATTATTATTACGCTGAATGTTTGTAAAAGATTATCTTCCAGAATCACAGGTTTTTATATCCAGCAGATTGTATAAAGTGTGAATCATTATTTGGTGTACAACTTAAAGTAGCTCATTACTGATCTGTTATATACGAGTACTCGCGATTGTATGAAGTATCACACAACAATACGACGAAGTGTTAACAGAAAACCACGATCGAACAATAGTAACATACTTTTTAATTTGGGTTTACATTAATGCGGACATCTGAGTCCGAACAAAAACTCACATACCCCATCCATATTACATATTGAGTGGAACAGAAGTTCCGGTGCAGCGGAGGTGTATCACCCCTCTTCTGATTAGTTAGGACATTGATGACTAGACATGAAACTGTGATAACTTAACTGTGAAAATGACGACGAGCCGGGAATCGAACCCGGGACCCCTCCATTGAACCCAGGGGTGTTAACCATTACACCACCTGTTCGCATTCCACAACTGTACACATGCGTCAATAGCAGTTGCGGATCAAGGATTTTGTTTTTGAGGGGGTGGCTGAGATATCCGTGATATGGGGACCTACCAGGAGCACTTCAGTGAGTGAGACCACTCTCAGGCAAGGTGGAAACTACTATTGTTACTTGCCAGCAAGTTTTTCCCTCTCCAACACGGAATCTATTTTTTTTAAGTAAAACCATTCGATTACAAGTTTTGTCATATTCTCTTGAAAAAGGAAATGAGAGGACGCAAAAAGTCAATTTGACTTAACATTAATGTGATCAAGAATTATAAAACGAGCCACATATCTAAATTCTTTTATGTACCTTTGTCCAGGATCAAGAGTCATTTAACTTGGATTACATTGGGATAATAAACCCAACATTCTTATTTATGTGTACGATATGTATAAAACCTCTGAAAATACAATTATTTGGTATGCAGATGGTATTAAAGATAAATTGAGCCTTACAAAATGAATTGATCCATTTTCTCTAAGCTAATCCCCTAACTTAGAAATGAAGTAAGAGAAGGATATTCAATAACACTTGCGAATATTTCGCAGAAATGAGATCATGTGAGTATAAATCAGTAGACCTACTGTGTCGTGAAAGGAGGAAATAGTGTATACAATAGCTATCCAATATTTTGCATTGAATGCAAATGAACGTGATTAAGTAATATTGAATGTGGGCATAAAGTGAATGTTGTTGTCGAGCCTTAAGTATGGTAACCTGTGAGGCAGTTTGTGAAATTACTTAAGAGTGTGTGTGTGGAGTTATTGAGCAATAAATAGTGCTGCAAAGACAGCTTAGACCAGAATGACGGGATCATATTTCTATGTCATAGACACACTATCAAATATATAATCATATGTTCTAGTTGAGAGATACATGAACATACACTACCCGACAAAATTAGCGGCGCAGTAAAATCATCGCTCCATAATTTCTATGTTTTAAAATGTATCAGACGGAAAATTAGGGTGAGGAAGCTCCTATGTTTTATCAAGGCACTCCCTCATTAGTCTATGCCGCTCCAAATGCGCTGGGACATTTGAAGAGAAGGCAATTTTCGAGAAAATCATGCAAAAATATCACACTTCACAATGTCGTGAAGAGCTATTGTTACGTTTACAGACTCAATAATGTGCACTCCAGTAGCTGAGAATGCCACTAAATGTAATGCTTTTCATCACGAATCAATCGATTTAAACGTGAGAAAACCCCAATTTTCGAAAAGGGGAGAAATATTGAAGGGAGTGGCCAGCAGAGGATTTCCCCATTGATGAAAACATACGTAATCCGTGTACCTTGGACAAGCGTACACAATGCTGAGTAGTTTTGGAACAACTAAAGCACACACTATTCAGTGGGAGGAGGGATAGGAGGTGGAAGGGGTCTTCAGATGTGGGTGGGTGTTTAATCTCAGCATGAGAAAAAGGCACCACAAAAAGTTATTAAAATAGGATATAGTCATCTTTGATGGTTAACATACTCTACGAACTCAGCCGCCAACGTTCTCTATGAACTTGTATAGCGGATATATACATGACATGGGACCTTTTAGTAAGAATTCGAACAGAATTAATACTTAAGAATCTATAGCATTAAGTAATCAAATAATGATTTGCATTCAAGTGTCAATAGCTTTATTTTATTTTTCAATTTCTGTATTTCAAATAGTTCACATGTTTATCAAAAAGGTTCCAGAAAAAATACATTTTTGTAATACGTTTCATTAATAATTACTTCTTTCTTACTCGTTTTCATTAGATGAGGTCATATGTGTCAAATCTTTCAATACAGAAATTGCGCTACGCATTTTTAGCATGATACCCTTTTTTTTTTTCAATGTATGGGTTTGACTAATGAAACTCAAAAATACCAAGAGGTATACTGAATGAGAAAACTTCTGTGTATCAACACGAATGTGAAACGTACCCGTCTCCGACTACAGATGTTTTACTATAAATAAATTGTAATACTTATTAATTCTATAAACTTATTTTTACTATAAATATATTGTTAAACGTATATTAACTTTCATAAACCATTCATTCTAATTAAATAGATGAAATATAAATTATGTGTAAATGAAGAATAATGGGGTGGTAACTTGCTTGTTTATATGGGCCAGTGTAGTTCTGCAGGTAAGTATTCACCATGTTATACATTTTATACAAGTACAATATTTTCAAAAGTTTTTCTTAAGATGCAAACAAAAAATTTGAGAATATGCCAATTCATAATTCTTAAGTATATGGTACTGAGATATTAAGGAATATATTTTCTGAGAACCAAGTGTGTGGTTTCCACTTTCTGTAATGCTTAAATTCCCCAAATATTTTTTCTTAATAATCAAAGGGATAAATTATTTGACCTGAACCCATTCCAGATGCGATATAAATGTTGTAGAATCTCAATTTCATAGTCTGTAATTAAGAATGAAACATTTCAACATTTTATTAGACCAAGCCAAGAGGGTCTTAGCCTGACCTCAGATCCCAAAGCCTCTCATCATTAGTATCCTCCATAAAGCCACGGAATGTGAGATGACCCTCCTAAAGTACCCTTTTCAAATAAAAACCAACCTCGACGAAAAAATGAGCTTTTGGGTTGAGAACATCCCACGAGGATGCAGAATGAGCCTTCCTCACACCAAGGACTCGTCAAGACGCAAGTTAAGGGACGGAGGGAAGGGCCAAACCATCACGTGCTGACGTCACCAGTGACCCAACAGTAGGGCGTACACGTGGATGACCCGTCCCCACCCGGTTCCCCATTCGCCCCTCTTCCTGCTCTAGTAACCTGAATGAAATCCTGGGTTCTGGTGAATGGTGAAAGGTTTGACTACTCCGACACGACGAAGTCGACAATCGCTTCCCGTCCAATGACGAGCAAGAAGAGCTCCGCTTAGACCAATGGGAACTCGAAGTTAACCCTTCGACGACTACTACCTGTAAATAGTGTGTAAAACAAAGCTGCTGGAAACAACATAAAAGTCTGCGCACCTTTACCATCACACTAGTGCCGTCCATTGTACTAGCGATTGTATCTGTGTCTAAGTCAAGACGAAAACTCGCAAGGCGTTCTTTCACCAAGCTGATGCAGTGTTCTCCAAAATGTTTATTTACGCAGAAGATTTGGCGCCATTTTTCAAACTTGCGGGATCCCGCAGACCAATAAGTGGAGCGGTATCCCGCGGGATTGCGGGATCCCGTTTTGCGGAATTGCAATCCCTAGTTGTGATCCTCATCCACTGTAAACAATTTGTTCTTAAAACGTATTACTCAAAATAAAACTTAATTTTTAACCTAACAACTATTTTTTAAAAATTTTATCTGGCATTTTTCTTTGGAACTTTTTTCTTTAACTTAAGCCCTTGCGAACTCAGCTTTTTGAGTTCACAACACGAACCGGAAGAAATCACCAAAGCCTTCATATCCAATTTTTAAAATTGCTTTCAAAAGATATATAACCTTTCATTTAATACTTTTTTTTCTACACCCGAAACGAACTCTTTCTCCGGAATCGCTTCGTCTACATCAAAGTTAACTCTCATCTTGAGGGAAGTAACAATTTATAAGCACCAACTTGGGTTATTACAATTCACAAAACAGCCAGTTTTGTCTAGTTTAATTTTTTTATTATTATTATTATTATTATTATTATTGTTTTGGTTAAAACAAAAGTTTTTTAAAAAGCATTTAAATCAGAATACACCTTTGCAGAAAATCAGTAGTTCGTGAGATTTCTTTCATCCAGTTTAACGCAGAAGTGCGGAATTGTTGTAAAAGCAGATTGGCATTAGTATTTTATGCAATTTATTTGTTTTTAATACTGTCTTGTCTCTTCCAAATTTAGGTTTGAACTATAATTTGAAGTGAAAACAATGAACAATATACTGGGTGTATAGTTTGATAGTAAACAACATTCGAATTAATTATTTTATGTTTTGGAAGGATTCGACGTGCATTGGCGAAGTGCGAACTAATGAAAATGTCACCACGATCACTCCTTGATTTATTGTAGCGAAAGGTGTATCATAAGAATGATATTATTGAGAAGCATAGAACTATGAATCCTACGAAATTAATGTGTAAGAATTATAATAAATCTTGACATCGTGACACATTTTGGGGGAACAACGTCTAGATAGAATCTAGATTGCTGTATCCGAGTAATGCAACTGCGGTTGTAAGCCGCAGAGGGAGAACTTTTCACACACCTCATTAATATGAACTGAGACCTAGAAATGAAAAGCTACAAATGTTTCTAGCTCAACCGGGAATTGAACTCTGTGAATTGATGACTTTGTGATGAGCGAGCACGCTAACACCGTAGCCACGGAGAGGCTGATAAGATATCATAATTGTTCTCTTTCGACCATCTACAAAAAAACTGATGTTGTATGGCTCAGTTTATGGGAATATTACTAAGCGGTCTCACGTCGATTCATAGACTCGACAACACACTACAAACATATCCTTACTTATTCATGTTTCTATCACATTATACACTCCTTGATCACTTCTGTTACTTTTGCCATTAAACTGGTTCTATAAAATAGTTTTGTCTCTTTATTTGAACTCCACAATGTCATTACAGAAGTTAGTCAAAGGTAAGTTTAAATGTTTCTTGTGCATTTTCTGTGGGAGAATAACATTCCTAACTTTAGTCTTCAATCGAACTGTTACGGTAGTATCAAGCGCTGGATTCCAATTAACCCTGCAAAGGCAAAATGCGAGTGACGATAACCAACCACGGGAAGTAATCGATCATGTTCAATGTCATTACGGTTACGAAGTCTCAGATCATTAATCTGAGATACGTGCTGCAACACATCAGATCTACTCAGTCGCCCAGTTGAATGACATGCATCAACGGCACGAATAGTTCTGTTAATATTTAAAAATTGTGGCGTAAAGTAATTATAAACCATATTCAATATGAAAACTGAATATAATAGATCGTAGTTACAAAATATATGGTAGTTTCTTCAACAGTGACAAATATAAAAATATCTAAAAAGTTATACTTTATCACTTCACTTGCTACTTTCATAGTGAATAAGAGATTTAATCGACGCGGTCCCTCTGCTTCATTCTGAAGCGACCAATTCTATAAGTATTTATATTTGAAAAGTTGCATTTGTCATAAGGGGCTCCAGATTTCACGAGGATAAAATGGGATTAAGAAGAAACAGTTAAATGAGTAAAACACGAATCGCCGACCAACAGGACCGGAAAAAAATTATAAAAACATAAATGGTTTTTCATTGGTACGAGTGCAAAAAAATAAGGCAATTCTAAAAGAAGATGAACATAGTTGAATAACGTGTAACTTCATGGGTTTTTTTAATGAGTCGCATTTCTTTCTAGATACATTTTAAAAAAAGCATAGAAAGAAATGTTTTGAATGAGTAAACAATATAACTGTACAGATTTCCTTTTTATACATTTAGTAATCAAAAAGCAAATGAAAAGCCCCTTCCAATTTTTTCTCTTGTTATATACTTCTGCGTTTTGAGCAAACCAACATATATTTGAATGCAGCAAAGAACTTTTGACAATTCTTCGCTCTCTTTTTCCAGTACCAGACATTTTTCTCTCAATTCCTCGAGTAAAAAACACCTTGAGATGCCCTAGTAACCCTGAACTCGAAATGTGTCGCAAGCTTGAAATACAAGTAGTCAGTGCGAGTCATTTCTCTGGAGGAAACCTAAGTCGCGCCTGTGTCTTTGGGAGGCCTCGCGACGAGATAATTGCGCGGAAGAATAAAAGGGAGATTCAGGTGGCTTCTGCTTTGCGGTGTTGCTTTTGCATTCACTCTCGTACGAGAGTGTGGAAATGTATACGTTGAAAGGAAAGGATTCAGTTGGAAGGACAAAGAGAAAGTCGAGAAGACCCTGAGATAGAAACACGACATCTCTAAGGCCTTCGCAAGGACAAAATATGACTGAATATGCAGGAACGAAATACAAATATTTGTGTACCAATATCTTCAAAACGTTTGGTGGGCGCACTATGTTTCGTTGGATTAAGGTATTAATAAAGATTTCCAATAAAATAGAGAGGACGTACTACTTAAGAGACATATTTGAGTTGACAAGAAATTCTTTTTTTATCTTTTCCTTACTTCACCAACTTCCAATGAAACTTTCAAAACATTGAAATAATGAAAACCGTATAAAATATATTCTTCCAACGGTGCAGTTGTATATAGGAATTAGCAAGTAAAATTAAAAGAAAAATTTCTTTGTGACATTTTGAAGCAGACATTTTTGAAACATTTTTTAAAGAATACATTTATTTACATATGTCAAACCTATCAATGTCAAGTTACAAATACTCTGTCAAGTGAAAGTTTGCAATGACAGAAGTTAAAACCATTTTTAAAGTAAATATGCTTCACAGTTTCTTCACAATCTTTACACTCAGGAATGTCTAAATGGTATGTGTAAGTAAATTATAACTAAATGATGATTGAATAATTGCAACGTTTGTTAATATCTCTGCCGATAAAAAAATGTTTAAGTGTATTATCGGAACATGTATAATAAGATCTACCGATAATTGAATGAGATGATTTACGAGTCCATGTTATGCCTACTTTATATAACACATGTAAACCTAATGTGTATCATCATACGAAACCATACGTGTTTTGTACTCCCATGACGTTGGCACGTCCCCTTTCCCATGACGTCACACCGACGTCATCCTTTGAAAATTCTATGAGATGCAAGTTCACATTTCACGCCTCGGAGACATTGGCTGCACTAGTAACCGATTTTTCTTTTATCTTCTCTTGCATGAGAATCGAACAAAAATTGTGTGGGATAGATAGCTTTAAGGTACAAAAAGGAGCTGTAAAGTTGTAAATGTTGATATTGTGATAAATTGGAAAGCAAACACATTTATTATCAGTTATCACATGTTAAAACTTTCCATGTTTCACCTCCTATGTCACTACCTAGACCGTACAGAGTATTTGTTTTCGGAAGGGGGGAGGATAACTCTTGTATCATTAGTAATCATTAGTAAAACAAAGTCACTTTCATGTCTGCCTGCAAACTCGATGCCTGCATCCTCGTCCGTGATGTTTTTTAATTCATGAGTATATCCGTAGGAAGTATTTTGTTATGTTCGGAAAAAGGGAATGATGATATGAGTGAGTCAAGTCGGAAAAAAGTCATCATCGAAGAAAGATTCTTGCACACGCTGCTTAAACGGTTACAGATAGATGACATAATGAAGGGCAATATTGTTCGTCTCAAAGAGTTCTACAAATAATCCCTGACAACGCATGTGTATCTACAAATTTTCGAAAAAAAGCAAAACAAGTTGGGTTAAAGTACTGGAAGTTACGAGAGTTATTCAAGTTGGTAAATATGAGATCCTCATCAAATTAAATACTTTTTCATTTAAGAAAGATGAAAACTGTCTTTAAATTGTAAAAAT
Organism: Laupala kohalensis; assembly: GCA_002313205.1. Classification (NCBI taxonomy): domain Eukaryota; kingdom Metazoa; phylum Arthropoda; class Insecta; order Orthoptera; family Trigonidiidae; genus Laupala; species Laupala kohalensis. The sequence goes on along the minus strand of NNCF01132467.1, from coordinate 30,836 downwards.
TGGACGATTAGTTTAGAAGAATGTGTAATATTTTTTGGTGTAATAAAAATAATATTTTCACTGGGATCATGACTCCCACGAAAGTCTTTTAAGTAAAAACAATGAAAATTAAAATCTTCACCCGTAACTATGACGTCTTCATCCAAAATGTTAAGTATACACGGTACAGATAATTTTTTACACTATTTTTTTAATTGATGAAATAATTAAGTGCTGCAAGTTATTTGTTTAATTCTTTATTGCATTATTGTTATAATTAAATGTCAGAGGCGAAATATTGATAGATCTAGACGTCAAAGCAAAATCACGCTTTTTCTGTACCAAGAATAGAATCACTTTCACGGTTCGTCAACGAAGGGGTTTCTGAAAGCCACACCCTTTCAATTAAGACGCGGCAACTTCCTTCGGCAATCAGGAGTTTAGAAACTCAGGAGTTGATTCGGATATGTGTGGGGTAATTGACTGGATTGAGTGTCTAATGAACGGAGTGGTTGTAGGAGGTGAGGAGCAGTATTTGGCGAGGAAGGAACACCTTCTTGATCTTTCCTTAAGTTGGTAATAGCGTAGGTTGATTTATATCACTATAATATCTTTAATCAGCATAAATAAACAGTAACATATACTTATTGTGATTGCAACTTGAAAGACATACCTCATCGGTCATTTAAGTGAATTAATTGCAATTATAATTGATGGTGTAATACATTGCGTCTTATGGAGGAAACACTTATTTCCAAAAATAGACAAACATTTAAATCACGAAAGTGATGAAAAAACTACTTTGATATGTAGTAAATTTTCCGTAGTATTTTTACATCTCTTTTATCTCTAAGCCACCAGACATCTGAGAAATATATTTCACCTTTTTCTAGGTGAGATGCATAAATCACGAAACCGGTGCGCGCGGCCACCATGTTTTTGTATGCTCTTGTGCATTTCAAATGAGTCAAGCGAGTTCCTGAATATTGTTTGTACTTCAGTATTAACTGATATATAGAAATTAAATCAAGGTTTTTCATCATTATTATTCAGTTTGTTGTGCTTTATAACAGTTGAAATAAAAATTTAAAAAGAAACAAATATATGTCTCAGTGATTTGACTAAATTGGGGTGCTGGTCTCACCGTTGAGTTGAGTTAGGGAAGAAATGTATGTTTCTACTGCCATATACTAATACATCTGCTTTACATAGCTTCACTATGTTTTGTCATATGGTTAGGAGGACACAACATATTTCGCGATGGTTGTGGTTTTTGGGGTCTTCGAAATTCTGGTACCTCCCACATTGTCCAGAATCGTCGAATCTTCTTAGTTATTTTGGACTTTCAATACAGAGAAGCAATCGATTATTCGATAGGTCATCTATGTTGCAATTAGGACTTACTGCCCTGCCACGATAGAAATAGGTTCATTTTCCTCGTGGAAACGGGTTATTTTACTTACAGCAAACTTTATTGTAATCCATTTAATAATATCTTCTTCGGATATTGATTATTGTATCTCGCGTATTTGTAAATGATTGTCTTCTATTTTTAGGGTCAGCGTGTAAAACCTAACTAAAATTTTTCAAGTTGCAACGCGATGTTTAGATACTGCATGATCGTGGATAAACTCTTTGTAATTTTTCTATTTTCTCATTTTGGTTAACAATTTTTGTTCTTTTTTAATATGGATTTAAGTTGTTGAGTAGTATGATAGATGATTTTATATGAGTGTAACAATTTTATGTGAATTTTCTTGGATGACAACTACGACCGACAAGCAAGTTCATGTTGATGTGGTGTGCGTAACGGACAAGCTGCTGTGTTTTCATTAACTGACTCTCCGTTTGTTCGGTTGACCTTATTAATTGATAAGATCAAAAAATATATTTTTCCACCGATGTAAAAATATGGACTAAAAGCAGCGTCTAGTACGGTGGAGTTCCTCCCAACCACTTGTAATGTTGAACAACTTTTTTCAATTTTTAATCGTCCTTCCTTCAGACAGACACTCCCGAAACGGCAATTATAGCGTCGTGACACGGAATATCTGTCGTATGTCTACGCACGGCACGAGTCATAAAAAAAGTCCAATCTCTTGGTTTAGCTTTTACTACTCCTCTTGCATTTGTTTCACCTCCTACGAACCTCCTCTCTCTCTCTCTCTCTCTCTCTCTCTCTCGTACCCTTGTCTCGCTTTTATTGAGGTAGCGAAAGTATTCAGCAAAATCAGCAGATAGTAAGGCAACTAAAGGATCGGAATTCGTCTGAAAATTATAGTGGAGAATAAGAGCAAAATGCGAAGGTATTCAGTTCCTTCAGGAATGTTTACGACGATCAGTAATGATTGTAATAAACATGTTGTTTTTAATCAAGCGTGCATCCATAAATTTAAGAATCTAATTTCCGAGATAGTAGTCTACACACCCCGCGACTACGAGTAGGATTTAAGCGACATCACCCTCCGGAAATAAAACAGGGTCTATCGCAACATTTGATGCAAATACTTAAAGAAAATGCGGTAGTAGCAATTCACTTTGATGAAGAACAATGATCTCTAGCTTTCAAAGTGCCTCTTGATGATTTTTATGTCTCTATAATTTGTTATGAATCTGAATTCATAAAATATATTGTTAAATACTGCACTATTTGACCTTGAATTCACAACGCTATTGTCCTAAGAACAAGAAATGACAATCCTTAGACAGTATAGTCGTGTACCGTAGGTCAAATATCAAAGGTCACGTATCTTTTTGATACAATACTTGAAAAACTTTTCTAACTGAAACATAATTTGTGGATACAGGGGATATTGTAAATTTCATTCTTTCCATGCGAAGATTTCGCAAATATACTAACATGAAACATATTCAATGATTCCAGTATTTAATTTTGAAGTTCAATAAACTTAATAATAATTGTAATTTACTGTGTTTGACGCAACAATAATTACAATTATAGTCGTGTAGACTTTATTGGAGTTAATCGACTCTCTCTTAGGAGGAAGGTTATGGACGAACTACATTCAACGAACTTCATTGAATCATTGAACAGCCAAGTTGTGATGATTGATAAAAAATTTAAGAACTTACAACATTTCGAATTCAATTATTAATTTTTAATATATATTCACCAAAGTAGTATAAATTTAAAAGGCACATTGGCGATTTCTCCAAACTCCTAAAAACAATCTCCATAGTAATAGCTCGTTTGGGGAAGTTCTTAATAATATATAATATAATTAAGTTTATTGAACTTCAAAATGAAATACTGGAATCATTATATATTCATTTTATATGTTCCAAAATAAACAATTGTGGGATACAAAATGGAATTATGAATAATTATTGGAGGTACACCAGTCTTTCCGGTATGAAAAGTTCCGGAAACATTGAAATAAAGGTGAAGTTGATGTTCCTTGAAGCGGAAATAACAATCATGCATATTGAGATGACCAGTCTTAATACCGTATTATACCTGCCGAGTGCTGGGCCTAGACACACGCCGAGGAACTTTAGAGGAAATGGGGTGATTACATTCGAACTGGAAAGTGGACAAGGACTTTTCGTTAACGATGTGACCAGTTCGGTTTGGAAGTACAATTTCGTGACGAAATAAAATCAGAAAATTAGTTTTTAAACTGTGGAAAATATTGTGTCTCTTTCTGTGTTATTTATTTCAGAAAACTTTTTGACCGGGTAGCGCCCATCTTCAGTGCTACAAATTGAGATAACAAATACAAAATGAGATAACGATAAAAACCATTAAATATATACAAATAATATAATAAAATGAAGTGAATTGCGTTTGAGTGAAAAAATAGAATGAAATACTGTTAAGTGAAAACAATTTAAATATTGCATGAATCTAGTTTGGGGTTTGGGTGAAGAAAATTGTAAGAACTTTTAATGTAAAACCGAGTCGCCGAGCTTAGTTGTTGTGGCAGTGACTTCTGAAGCCCCAGTACGTGGGTTCCAACTAGGTCGAGGTCGAGGGATTTTTCGGGTGCGAAAAATTACGACATGTAGTATGATTAAACGGCACGTAAAAGATCCCTTGAACATCTTAAGATGCTCTCGGCAAAAATCATTCGCGGCAAAAATGTACCCAAGTAGAGTTCCGGCTTCCACTAGCAGATGGCACTGGAAGACGGAACGTCGAATTTGCAAATGTGGTTCCACCCACAGGGTCTCAACCATAGTAAAATGGACCGCAATTGACGAGAGCCGAAAGCCCCTACGCTGTTGTTGTTATTATTATTTATTATTATTATTACATCAGTTGAGTACTCGGTCTAGTAATAGTGAAGTTTCAATTTTCAATACAATTTAAGAACTCTTTAATTTTCTGATTTTGTTTCGTTTAGATTCTGACAGTCCTAATGCAATGACTCAGGACTACCCAGCACTCGGCAGGTGTAATACAATCTGTACATTGAATGGAAAGCAAGACGCAATCAAAGGAAGTGCAGTAGTTCTCTTTGAGCTATGATGCATTTCACCGTGTTAAGTGGAGCGTGGAAGCGATGGTGTTCGTACCGTATTAAGCCTCAGTAGAGAAGCTGCGTTCACTTCCGCCTGTGGGTCAAGTTAATCACGAACGAACACGATGCACGATGAAACAACCACCGACGCCGCTTCAAGGACTCGCACCAGCTTTCATCTCCAATGCTTTGAAACGTGTGGCGTTCTCATTGACATTGGACGGCGATGTTAATTAAAAGCTACTACAATTATTGGCAGCTGGAACATATTAGTTGAATATGTCACACTATACTATAATAATTTGTGCTCAAAAAGCAGTTACAAACCGCCTTTGACCACGTGGAGGACAATAAACTAATTTACTCTCCGGAAGCAAGCAAGGGATCATACCATAAATTCCGATCAAGGGTCCTAAGGCAGAGGCGCATTTAACATTTCAGCACACTCCTAAGATAAGAATAAAAATTGTTCGCTGCATGATATAATATTAACAGAAAACCAATAAATTTACATTTAATGAAACACAAGAAAGTTATTGAGAAGAACGTATTATAATTTTAAAAAAAAACAGAAAATATGATTTTTAAATAGTAAGTATTAAAATAACACTCAATTCGAGATTTATTATTTCAATAGAATATTTTTTAACCACAAAATATATACTGTTCTTCCATTAAAAGTCGTAAGTCTTGCATTGTATTTAATTTTATTATATTATATTTCATTTTTATTTATAGTTTTGTTCATATTTATTTTACATTGTTTTTCTTAATATGAATGAAGGGGAGGGGACAATTCTTTTTTAAAAAATAATTCCTGATAACGTTAACTGTAGATTACACAATAATTTCGTTATAAATGTTCAAAGTTAATGCTATTATATGGTGGGTGGAATTTTCGTTTTGTTGTGCTATGTCGTACTGAGTGTTTTAGTATTTGTAAATGGGAAATGTAGCGTGCTATTGAAACTAATGTACATGGGACAATAGGAGGTGGGTAGTAGGTCTATTGTTAGCTAGATTTACCAGCGAAGTGGAGATGTTAGTAGGAGTAGTTACTAATAGCAAGAGTTAGTCATACTGGGAGTAGTATAGGAGTATGATACAATAGGGAGGATTTGCTTTTCATTTTTCATATCTATGTATAAACATTGTTATGTGATGCGAAAATCTACATTTTTTTCTGAACCCGCCTGGAATCAAACCCGGAGTGATTCAGTGGCGAGCAAGCATGCTAGCCATGAGCCAACGGAGAGTCCGAGTACACCTTCTCTTCCTAACTTAACTATGGATGACACACTTTTTACTGTTAATTCTTCTCTGAATCGCTTGATAGTATTCTCTGTGTGAGGTCAAGAGTTTCCTACGGTAGTCTACCCCTTCCACAACTCAAATTGACGATACTCGAGTAGCCGTCGCGTCGCTTGGGGGTTGTTCAAAAAGAGAGGTGTCCAATAGATACGGATAGTTTCAGTGGAAGAAGCCTGATCTCATTACATTTACACTAGTTGTTTAGAGAAGGAGAACGCATTTCCAATACTGATTTGAATTGATAGTTGCAGAAATTGAACAAAAGAGATAAAACTAAGGCGACTACGCATGTCCTTCTCCTGCACCAGGAAACCAAATGAGGATTCCGAACCGCACGACTCAAATGTGTCAGTTAATAGAATCTCTTGCCACACACGATAGGTTTCGTTCCCATTGGAAAGGAATCCAGTCATTACGAATGTATTCATGTGCTTGTTTTTGGAATCTTTTTTTGTTTTTTGGAAGTTTTTTTTCTCTGAATTATAAAAACCCCACAACGTGAATGTCAATGCACCGTTTCACACTATACAAACCGTAAATTTAAGTTAGATAAATAAATTTTTATATTGTTTAAGAAACACTGAGTGATTTTTACAGGTATGAGTTATTTTTTGACTAATGAAACGACAAGAGTACGTATTTTTTAACTACATATTTTAAAACCTATGAAATATAAAGATTAATAGTCTATAGTTATTTATTGATTTTCAGTTACAGCGATTCTCATTACTTAACTTCGTACCCAACATAGTCATTACCGGGGTTTTGTTCTGTAATTGTTTAGAACTCATTTATTGTTCTTACTTTTACTTACTTCTGGTTTAATTTAAATTTGCATTAATGGTTTCAGTACGTATATATTATATCAATTTCTTCTTAAATTGTCGAAGTCTTAGTTACGTCACGTGTGGGGGGGTGTATTTGGTATACGTATTCCACAAATGATTTGTACAGTCTTTGTTCTTATTAATTTTGTCCTAAATTAATTTCCATATCCTCCTGCTTTATCTTGAAAATATTTTTTGAATTCCCATAAAGTATGGTTATCATTTAAATTTCCCTCACTACATAATGTCATTTTTTAAGTTAAGAATTGAAATTTCTGTGACCAGTTAAATTTCAACAGTTTCTTTTGGAGGATTGAATCAAAATTAATTTTTAATGCATAATTAATCTTGTTTGTAAATTTCAATAAATCCTCACCTTTTTCATTTTTTCCCACCGTATCTGCTGACAATAGTTTAATTTTCTCATTAGTTTCCTTTCCGATGTTCTGTAAATTTTTTTCATCGTCAATTCTTATTTCTCCAAACTTTGTTAAATGTTTCGTCAATCGTCACTTTTCTATAATTATATCGACAGGTAGGATTCCCAAAAGAACTTGTAGGGTATCGGTCGGAACCAGGGGCGGATTTAAAAGTTTGGCACCCCCTGCAATAGTAAATATAGCGCCTTTTGAGATCTGATTTTGTATACATATAGTTTAAATAATAATATATTATTTATATAATATATAAACAAAATAGTAATTATATATTTTTGTTTATTTATTATTTTTATTTTAATAAGGTATTAAGGTGTATAAACAATATAACTATCTATAAACCAAAAATAAACCTACCTAAAACACTTATAACTTAGCTATCTCATATAATTCGAAAGGAATCTTTGCTGATCCAACAAAAATCTTGAAAATCATATTTTGGATAACATTAAATAAAAGCAACACATGTTTTAAAATCAAGCATTTTTTCCTAACGTTATAATTTTTCCTTCATTTTCTTTTGGCGCCCCAACAACCTCTGGGCAATTGCCTATGCCTAAATCCACCTCTGTTGGCAACGCTTTTATAGCATTTATTCCAGTGTATTTAATTCTGTAGATATTGTAACAAGCACTTAATTATGGTTGTTCTTTTTAGGGTCAGGGTGTATGACAGGATTTTGCCTTGGGAGTAGAAATATTAAATCCTCCACAGTTTTTGGGCATTGGGCAAATTGGTGGTCCCTCGTTTCCGGAGAATAAATTACTTCGTGCCCCACACGTGGCAATACGCATTTTCTAACTGCTTCTTTTGAAAGTAACATTTTTAAAATTTGTTTTAAGAACTTTTTATAAACTAAATTTTATCAAGCATCAAAAAGGTGAGAAAGTCATAAATCTTACAATATTATTAGTGATTAGAAAACGTAAAGTAGTGGTTTTCTTATCACTTGAAAAGTTTACGTTTTACACGAAACTTATAATAAATTTTGTATTATTTGTAATTTCTGACAACAATTTATTTACTTAAAACAGATTTGAAGTTTTATCAACTTAGGTGATTAAGTGGAAATAAACTTTCCTAGAGATTACTGAGAAATCTAGACTATATACGGACGAAAGTGCCCATGGTGGCAGATTTATCTTAAGGAATTTAGGGAGATTTTTCATGCCGTCTGCTGATCGCTATCGCGCAATCCAGTGAAATATACTGATGAACGTGATAGGAAACGAAACAGATGCGGTTAAGCCGCTTTGATTCATGACTATTAGCTAGCAAAAGAGGCAGGTATTGATAGTGAAAGTACTCTGACCGTGGGCCAGCTCCGAGGTCGTACAGTGTTCAGTGTTGTGATATTATTTACGAGGTCTCTCGTTGGCAAGAACTGTGATCTCCGCTTTAGCGAGAGAGTAATGACGATCAGCTCATTGTTGACGATACTTTCAGAAACAATGCAAACACGCACACACGCAAGAGTCTGTTCTCTGATCAAATAAATAAATGAACTTACTGCTTACTTTTTATTTATTTTCTATTTACATTATAAAAATATCACACCTAAGCATTACAAATAGTGGGACGATTTCTTTGAAAGAATGAATGGGGTAAACCCCATACGTTTTCAGAACACAAACTACGAGATGGAGCTTCAAAATACATTAAATAAAATAAGAAATCCACTTCCAACCCCATATTTTTTTCTTAAACGAAGTTACCACATCTCTTGAATATGGAGAAAATCCTCGGATTATTTCTCTTGATTTATCTAAAGCATTCGATGTTATTGATTACGAAATTTTCCTTTCAAAATTGCATTCTTTTCGTATTCATGAACTTGAACACCAATGGCTTATTTCATATTTAAAAGATATACATAAACAGGTCGAAATGTCCTTTGCTATAAATAAAGTACTTCAGCACAGCCTTTCAGAAACAACTTGTGGAGTACCCCAAGGATCTATTCTTGGCCATATTTGTTTAAATAAAAACCAACATTAAATCAATTTTTTATAATAAATTGACCATCGGTGGCACTGGAGGTTTATATCCATCAAAAAATAATAAACATAATTTTTATTATTTATTACTGTACATGAATGGAAGTGACCCCGTAGAAACACCCGACCTCGAATTATCTTGGAACACTTATATCGAAATATTGAGGTTGTTCCTTCGTGGATATTAGGGAAAAGCCTAATTACAATATTTAAAAAATAATTATTATATTGTGCTTTGAAAAAAGTTTCTTTCTATGCTGATCTGCGGAGAAATATTTCTCCCATTCTTCTGTTTAGATCAATAAAAAAATACAATTTAAAACTAAAGTGAATTATTGTACCAAAGAGATAAACTTAGCAGCAACACACTTTTCAGTTCAAATTATAACTCTTATAATTTTTTTTTATTTCAATACTTCAGCGGTATACTATAATGTATTTCCCGTAGGTTGGGTCGAAAATACGTGATACTTATCACATTAAATTGAATGAATATTTGGAAGAGAAGCAGAATAAATTAAAGATGACAATATTTCAATCAAAGGCGGATCCAGAACGTAACCGGGGACCATTTTTGTTTAAAAATTATGGTTTTACAACACAAATATTATAAATATTACTTTTAAATAAAATGTATCAAATAAATAATTAACAATCTGCTATTATTAATAACAATACAATTTTAACTAATAACAATTATTGATCTGGTAACACTTTTACAAAGTATGACATTTATCAACTTCAGTTTTATCAGATCCAATGGGGACTTGGGCTATAGCCCCCTGAGCCTGTCCCCTCCCATAGATCCACCATTGATTTGAATTGTGTAGTGTACTCTTGGAACATAGTAGTCTATAAATGCCAATTCGTATGGTCCATCCATTTGAAATCGACCAAAAGGAAATAAACTGGTCATTGTCAAAATTTGTGTATTTTTTCCTCAGAGGTATTTTGGGAAAATAATTCAGGGGTTTGTTTGTTTTTTATATGCTAGGTTTTTCCAAGAGCGTCCTTCTGGCGCCCGAAGCAATTTTGTACTTTAGAGAGGTGTACTTTATCCTCTGTATCTCATGTGGTTTTTAAGATTTTACGTTGAGATAAATACCAAACGGAAGGACTAGGCGGTCAGAAATATTGTAACCAAATCAATAAAAACAAATGGAGGGAAATATATAATCAAAATTTAATATCTTTGGGGTCAAAATTTTTCTAGCTTAAGTAAAACAAACTGTACATCATTTCATGTGAAATGTTTGTTATGTTAAATTTATTATGTAGTAATCGAGCTGTAACCAATCCTGAATTATATTTATTTTGAATTTGCAAGACAGTTTACGTAAAATAAACAATGCCAAAACGCTGATAAAAAAAGAAATCTGTTCTGAAAGAAGTTATATTTTACGAATTAAATTAATTTATTTCCCCAAGAATTGGAATACGGTAGACGGAAAAGTTGACAGACGAAAGTCCATGTCGCGAGCAAGGACACCTGTTGCTATGGGTTGTCCATCGCCTCTTCGTCCACCTCTCCCCACTGCTCGTTTCCGTGTTGATTACCAACCCTTGACTTCGATTGAAGAGGAAGTTAGAACATGTCATGTCGCTTCCTGACGGTGTTCTTTCAGATAGGAGCAGGGCGTTTTCGTAAACACTCGGTATGTTTCTCACTTTCCCGTAAAATATTTCTACCTCTTTCTAACTTCATTTACATTCAAGTGCATATTTCCATACCATTGAGATCAATATCTATAATTCGTTTATCTTTGCTTTCTAATTTCAGTCTGAAGATACCAAACATGTCAGCGAAATGTCTACCGTGTTAGTATTGAACGTTTGAAAAAATTACTTAGTAACAATGAAGAGCATCCACAGAACTGCGTTACCACTAGGGAGAAATCATGGCTTCGTAAAGTAAGTGTTCTAATAATATTTATCATTTGTATCTCTACTTAATGGATATTTTGTTTTGTTTTAATTTTATTTTCGCCATGTTCCTCGGCCATAAGGTTTATTTTCTCTTTACAGAAATTAATCTTTATAAAACTAATCTTATTATCTCTATGTCCTCTTTCTATTTAAGTCCGTCTTCTTTCTATTCCCAATTGCCTTTCACATCTCTTCACAACAACCTTCTTCTCTCCCTCATCTTCTCCGTTACTTGCTTTAATTTCTTGTACCATTATTTTCCCTGGTGTCCGGCTTTCCACATTCAGCTGTCATCTGTGCAATGTATCCAAGCCTAACCGCGTGGAGGTTGTCTACAATCTAGCTTTAATAATTTTCCATAGTGTATGAAGTCACCTATTAAAACTTCATATATCAAATGTGTATATTACAGTGTGTTGTAATTACTTACCATTGAATAATAATAATAATAAATTTATAGTCAAAAAACAGTACAAACTGCGTATGACCACGTGGAGGACAATAAACTAATTTACTCTCCGGAAGCAAGCAAGGGGCAATCCCATCAATTCCGAACAAGGGCCCTAAGGCAGAAGCGGATTCAAAAAAAAATCAGCAAAAATTCCTAGATAAGATAAAAATGTAGTTGCGAGTTATAATACTAATAGAATTTCAATATGTTTGTAATTTTAAGCAAAAAATTACATGTACAAGTTATTATCGAACTATAAATTATTCTGAGTATAGTGTTTAAAAATCATAAGAGTTGAAAAAACACTAAATTCACGATTTATTGTTACAATAAACACGCCGCTAGACAAAGCCTACAGAACCTGTATAAGAAATTACCCGAAGGAAAAACGGAGAAAAACCCGGGCCAGGATGGGGCTACAGCATTAATGTACACAACCGTGCCAAAGTTGAGTACACTTAAAAATAAATTAATATGAGCCATACGGCAACACAACCATGCAAGAAAATAGTTTTTGAAATTGTTATAAGTTATTTAAAAAGTGCTACAGCAATGGCGTGATAAAGTACAAGACGAATTTAACTTTTATTAAAATCAATAAATTCTTTTACAGTGTAGAAGCACTGGTGCAGGAGGTAGTTTTTAACCGCGGATTTGAAGAGTTTCAATTACATAATGTCTTTTATATTCTTGGGCAGGAAATTATATAGAACGATTCCCGAATGATAAGGTCCTTTTTGACAAAGAGTGGTTGACACTTTAGGGCGATGAATATTATTACTATTGCGAGTATTGTGTTCGTGAACGAGACTGTTTCGTATAAAACAAAGGTGGCACTTCAGTAATTCGGTCTTAACAAACAAGACCGTTTCATAAATATAAATGCAGGGAAGTGTTAAGATATTTAATTCCTTGAATAA
>NNCF01132465.1:43929-58808 GCA_002313205.1 Laupala kohalensis | reverse complement strand
GAAGTAGTGTATTATTGTGCTTTATAATTTGTTGTTTTTATTTATGTAGTATATTTATATTATTGTTTCTCCCTAACCCGTGCAAAGACGGGTATTCAGCTAGTAAATAAATAAATGAGACGGATAAAACAAAAGTCACATGAGAAACAAAATAAAAAAGGTAAATCCAAAAAAGTGATACAATTTTATCCCATGGTTTGAACACACTAGTGACCAAAGCCTCCTTCCGCTTTTCCGTCAACTTATACTCCAGTTTCATCTTTAATGTTTGTTAAATGGATTTAACCTCTCCCTAGTACGTCACCCCATCGTATCTTTGGATTCACCGTCGCCATGTTATCTGAACCCTTAACATCGCTATTGCTAGTCTCTGGAGTTGCGCCACCTTTCCCCACATTTCCTTCGTTTTGGTGAACTCCTCGCCACCATCAGTCCATTTGCTGCTTTGACCAATTGCACGTGCACAACATGCGACCGCCAACAGCGAGGCCTACACTGCAGGGGATCACGGAAGGAAGGAAGCTTAACGTCTTGATCGTGAAATGGATATTTACACGTAAATTAAAATACAGAAATCTCTTAAACTGCGATGAACCTCACCGCCACGTAACAGATCATTATTTTTCATTCAACATAACATAACGTAAATTTAAACTTATTGTTCCATTTAGACCAGTCATTAGTAGTGTCATTCGATGAGCTTTCAAATTGAATGTTTCTTCAACATCCCTGAAAATGAAATGAAAAGAATTTGATGGTAAATGATCTGTGGACAAAATACGCATTAATACTTAAAACGTTAAAAAAATGTGCAAAATAATCCTTCACAAAAATCTTCAGCTTTATGAACCATCAAATGTCAGTAATTCACTTTTAACATCTGATTTTTAAGTTTATCACTCTTGTGTAACTGTGGATGTAATTAAGTACGCATGACGTTGAGAAATTCTCCGCCTGCATGCAAGAAGCTCAAGAAAGGATTAAGGAAGGTAGGAAAAACTTGAATAAAAGAAGAAATGTTAATTTTTGTGTTCTGTGAGAGAATGGGAGGTTGGATAGAACATGATAAAACCATGATGAGGAAATATAGGTTCCACCTAATTAACTTGGAACACCGTTAACTTTAGTCCACGACAGTAGCAGTAATGGGGGAGCAAGAGACCGACAATCATTCGGAAATAATTATTGCTTACAAACTTTCAGTTGCGTACTTTTGCAGTAATCCCCATAAAGAAATGAAAAATAAAAGAATTTTCCCAGGGAAATTAGTTCTCTTGTTCAAATTGAATAAAAAACAATTTAAAATTCCTTAATAAAGGTTACAATTCTTGACCTTCAAGAACACAGCAATACTAGTTGTTAACAGAAAACACAAAAGAATCTGCCAGAAGACACCAATTTGCAGCGGCGACCAGCAGCCTCCTAAGAACAGTTTTTTCACAAGTGTGAATAGAAGGTGAATCAATAAAGAACGCTACTTATTGTTGAAGCAGAATTAATCTGATTGGAGCTTCTAAAAAAATAAGATTTCATTGTCGTGAAGTTTTTTATTGCTATGCCAGTAATGAGTTGAAATTAGGAAGCAAATTCACACTATTTATAATGTGAATTTTAATAAAATGTTTCAATATGATAAAATGACCAAAAACGAATTTGATAAGATACAATACGTGTTTTCAGTCTCCACCTCGTCTCTCGTAAAAGCAGCCTGACAAATGAATGTCACCGTCTTTCGACTGTCTAGGGAGTCCTGTGGCTGCGCGCTCTGTTAATGTAATTTTGAAATATTTTCGTCTGCTTATCGGGAAGTAGCTGACCTTGTCTGGTCACTGGTGCACTCTGGTGTCGTAAATTGAAACTACCCCTTTTTTCGACGCGCGACAGCTGACTCGAGGCGTTACCGCAACGGCATCCAACCGTTTACTGAAATTTTATACTATATCTTCAAGGCGGCAATCTCAATTTTGCAGAACTGCGCAAGCGCAGCACACATCTGTAAGCAAGAACCGACTGCTCGTTTAAGGTGTTCCCAATCCGTCACCTGCACGATCGTTGCAAACGTTTATTTGTTTTTTTCGAAACACAAGTTATTGGAAGATGGTCAGTAAATAAGATAAGTCACTAATAACAATATTTAAGAACTAAAAAATTATGTACCTCACTCATTAGAACTGTGGATTTTTCCTTCGGGACTCACTATCATACCTTAAAAAAATGAATTTAATAACATTAATATTAAACTTTAATGATATTAATCGATATAGATGCAAATAAAATATTTATATGCAGCTATCAAACATTTATCTTTTCAGTCAAATGTAAATAAAGTTATTTTTATGAAAGATTTCTAAAAATTAAACCTGCATGACCAGTATCGGAAATTTTTGTCGTTGTGATACGGTTTAACATTCGTCATAATTAAGTGTAGGCACAAATAGCACGTTTACATACAAATTTGTACTGGCATGTTAATTAATTAGTTGTTAGATATTAAGACAATTAGAGAACAATAAAAAACTGACATTACACTGTAATCTATCTTTAAAACCCTAACTTCGAAAACTCTTTTTTAAGCGAGCATCTACAATACCTAAGCCCTTATCATCAAAATTTTCAGTTCATAATTTTAATATTTTCATACCTTCAATGATGAATATGTCAGTCACTCAGAACATCGTACCAATATTTTTCACTTTTTCCACGTTCAAAAATGAAAATTTGTTAATTTTAGATGTATCTTATTAGATATTAGGTTTCTCAAGATTTAACGTTCTACCACTCAGCGATATCGTGGAGGCGGAGTCGCTACCACTAGACCACAAGATGAATCGGTGAAGGTAGGAAGGAAGGAATATTGGGTGCCCCACGTTCTGTCTTTCCCGTGGTACCCTATATTAATAATAATAAATTTATTGTCAAAAAAGCAGTTACAAACTGCGTATGAACACATTGAGGACAGTGTACTAATTTACTAAAATAAATAAAAAATTAAGCATCGATAATCCAAAAATCCTTTTGCAGATGTCAAAATTAATCGTATACAAAATTCCATACAAAAAGCAATATATATTTTTTATACATACGAACCGATCTTCATTTGTTCGTGAGACGTTGTGAAAATAGAGAAAATAACATTTCATACTAATTGATTTCTTCAAAATTGAAATTTCTGAAAATCCGTACTTAGTGATCATATACAATGCGAAAGCAACACTGTATAAAAAAATTATGTTACTGTTTCATGTTTTCGGCACTGCGTTGATGAGTGAGTGAATGATACATCCAATATGTTAATTAGTCAGAGAGGCAGTCGTTAACTACGAATTGGTAGATTACGCTATTTTACAGAATACGCTAGTAATTTGTGAAAACTGCATTACATAATAACGTACTATCGGTGAAAATAGTATTAACACATGCATCTGAGGTGTCGTGAGAAACAAACAAATGCACAAAACTGCAAGATTTGTATGAAAATATTTCATTATATTACGGCATGGTAATCAATAATTTTTTCAAATAATCCCTTTAATTTATGAAATGGTGGCAAGAAAACCCTTTTTGACAATTTTCAGTTTTGAGAAAACATAAAATAAAATCTCACTCTCCAATATCGACGAAATAACTGAAACATTCTTCATGGATTACTAGCACTAAAACAATGATCGATGGAGATTTTCTCTGGGTATTTCTGGAAACCTTATAACCCTTGAATGTCTCTCGGACACGTGTAATAAATCAGTTGCTTTTGTCCGTTTCCATCGTCTCCTTCTTTGTCACCAGGTATTCTTCTTCTTAAAGTATTCTTCTTTCCCATAGTTCTGGATTTCTCCCATCCACCCTTGGATACTTAATCCTTCTGAGAAGGTCCAGGGTGCAGGAAACCAAAATGAATGTCCTCCAGAATTTCCAAACCAAAGAAAAGACCCCCATCCTTTACTATTTAACCATGTTTTACTACTACTTAAACTAGTTTTTTTTAAATTCTACTATTAAGAAATTAAGTATCATGTTTCAATCCCGGAGCATTTAAAGAGGATTTAATTCAGGCGAAGTCAAATCTAGGATTTTCTTCATTTTGTTGTTGTTTGGTGCTTTGTAAGCTTACGCTAAAAGCGTAAATTCTACTTTCCTTCATTTTTCGACTATTACATGTTAAGTAACATTGTTCAAAAATATCTTAGCGAGAATTCTTTAAAGAACCTTAATTCAGGCCAAGTCAAATACAAGAGTTCTTTAATTTTTTTTAGTTTCGGTGCTTTGTGATTATTACCTGGAGCGCGTAAAAACTAGTTGTTGATTTTTTCAACTACTAATTGTTTGGTCACATTGTTGAAAACTATCTAAACGAGAAGTCTTTAAAGTCAGGTGAAGTCAAATATAAGATTTCTTTTAATTTTTTAAAACTTTTGGTGCTTTGTTATTCTTGCGCAAATGCGTAAAAACTAGTTTTATTTTTATTTTTCGGCTGTTAAATATTAAGTCACATTGTACAAAAATGTAGTTTTGGAGTCTGTAAATAGCCTTTAATTATGGCCATGTCGACTTCATGAATTACATATATTTCGTTTGTTTTTTGTTTCTGGCAATGCCAGCGGTATATAAAAGTTAGCAAAACCATAATTTTTAACAGAAAATATTGAGCCTTAAAATCGGTATTAGGGTACTTTATTAGCCTTTAAAAAACTTTCATTTTAGAATTTGTTTCAATTTGTTAGGCAACAATGGCGATGCTAACTGTAGGGGTGTATGAAATGGACCTTTATGGCAAAGAGCGGTTGACACTCTAGCACGATGAATATAATTTCTATTGTATATTTTTATTGTAATAAGTTGAAATGTGAAAAAAAATATTTTTGGTTGTAGTTTGTGTCGCCGGAAGAACTTCGCGTACGATGGCCTGCGCTTTGAATTATTTTAATCTAGCAATAAGGTTTTATGCTCTATCTTATCTTGTCACGGGTCCAGTCCTGTGACGGATCTGGTATGGTTCAACCCTCGAGTGACCATAATATAAGTTATTAAGATTCCTGCAGATGAGTACGATGTGAAAACAGTATTAACTCAAGACATTGTGTCTACGATGTATTAGGCTTTTCTTGCAACTTACGTACTGAAATATTATTAGTTAGATAATATCATTAAATATATTCTCAATATATTTTTGAATTGAAGGTAAAAAAATATTTCATAAAATTAATATTATAAATATGGACCTGGGCAAGGGTGTAATCCCTTATGGGGGTCTGGGTGTAAAATCCCCAGCGAACAAAGCGATTCTAATATAATATAAAGCCCTCCGTGGAACTGACGCACTGACTACCAGAATGACTGATAGATCAGAATTGCATTATTGAATTGCAATAAATCACAAAATTCAAAAATTTTAATTTTGAAGTATATTTTTCAGGGAATGAAATCTCATAAGATAACAGTATTAAGCTGACACGCGGGCTGATGCGAATCAGTTGACTTACAGTTGTCGAAACGTTCAGTAACTCGACATATAGGAAGAATAATGATGTTGACGATAGAAATTGCTTCCATTTTATGTGTTATTCCGATTTCATTTCGTAATAATGTATTTAATATTGAATAGTTTAAAATCTTAGCCTTACGTAAAATATACGTTTTGCTTTCTGTTGAAGTAGTGAAGATTTAGAAAAATAATTGAATTTTATATTTTTGTATGAAACATTTATCTATAAAACGCTTAGTTTCTTTGAAAATAAGTCGTAAATCGAAGTTATGAATTACGAGTGCCATGATGAGAGTTCGATAGTGTCGTTTGGTATTAATTTTATACCTTGTGTTCTTCTCAATGGTAATTATGCTTCTAGAAAATAGAAATACTATACTATTAAGCAAGCAATGATTGTATGTATATATTGGTTTGTTTTAGCACTTCAATTTTAAAAGATCGATAATAGTGATGAGTTATTTGACATTTGATTTAACCCAAAGATTACCTACTATTACGTGAGTCGTAGGGGTACAATGTATGATGGCGTGGCTTTCAGTGGCTGTGAGGTGTGGAAATATTTTTAATCAGTTTTGTGTGCATAACATTATTTTTGCTATTCCTACGAAGTATAAGGTACATTGAACCAAGCTATGACATATTCGTAGTCTATGAAGTATTAGGAATATTTTGCAAATAACGTAAATAAATGATATTGGTTATTTGTTATATATTCGAAAATTTTCACTTCGCTTTCTACGCATAAATATCAATATTTAGGAGTTCTTTTTACATCATACTTTACTTCCATAAGTTATTTAAAGGCAAAAAACATATTGAGTATGTTACCACGAAAAGAAGTTTAACGTGAAATACAAAATTTTCACAATATTTAAGTGATAACTGTTGTGTTAATAAAAATATATTCCATAATTCATGGGTAGAGGATTATATATATTAACTTATACAGATTTTTGAATTGAGCGGAAGATGATAAAAACATTTTATTAAATTATTGTGATAAAACACCTTGGCAAGGACGCATCTTCTGAATTGGGAGTCTGGGGTTAAACCCTCAGCGAAGAAAGCGAGTCTTGTGTTACGTCCCTATGTGAAACTCAGTGACTCACTATCCCACTGAAGTATCAGAATTCTATCCCGCATCATCTTGTCATAAATTCTTGAAGTTTGAATTGCATATAGCTGTATTGGTGCAAATGACTGTAAAATTTCAAAACGTGATACCTCCTTATTTTTACGAACATTTTAAGGGGCTACAGGTTGTCCCATAAGATAGGATGGATATTTCGCCCGCGGTTTGGTTATAATAATACACACTCTAAAACCAACACACGATTTTGTCGTCTTTCAGTAATCGGAAAAGTCTGTAATTGACACTTAGAAAGAAAATTAATGTTTCGGATTGTATTTATTGGGTACTAGAAGAACTACTCGACATTGCCCGTGATTTGAAAAAAAATCTAAAACAATCATTACTTGACATTCATCATTCTAAAACAATTCGCAAATAAAACATAACAACAAAGAAATATTTATTTCCCTTGTTAAACAAACATATAAAGAATTATATCAACATTCAAAGAAAATGATGTTAAGTGAATTGTTTTATTTTACCCTACAGAGGTAATTAAGACTCTTGATCTGCTTCTCTAAGATCTGATTCTCTGCCCTTCAAACAATCCAGAACATGTATCCAGCTGCTAAGCTGATCCAGAACATCCAGGATGTGTTTTTCTCGCTCCAAAGTGATGGAAAGAACATAATGTTTTGCTGGATTCCCGGGCACGTGGGAATCAGAGGAAATGAGGAAGCAGACGTTTCCACAAAGGCGGCAAGCCTCAAGAATCGCGAGGATTTCTTCACAATTCCAAAACGAGATCTCCATCAAGACAAGGATTCTGAGTGAAGGGAATAAACTCCAACTTATCAAATCCTCTGTTAAGTAATGGAGCAGTTCTTGTAGGTCAGTCAGGCGCGACGAGGTCTTGCTGACCCGCCTGCACATAGGACATTGTCCTCTCACTCATCGGTATCTCCTATTACTTGATGATGAACCCGTTTGTGGGTAGTGTAGCTCTTCTCTGACAGTGCGTCACCTACTAACTGATTGCAGAAAATACATAAGAATACGGAGACAAATTGGTCTGGTTGCAGATTTACCAATAATTCTCGGAAATGAAACGGATAATGTTAATAAACTATTGAATTTTATGAGTAGATCGGGGCTCCTCCCACAAGTTCTCGGGAGGGTTTAAATTTACATTCTTCTTTCCTTTTCCCCTTTCTTGTTTTCTTTTATTCTTCCTTTCCGTAATTTGAAAATTATAATTTTTAGAATTTTTTTCTTTTTTATGATATAATGTGTTCAGCAACTGTTTCCTTTTCGTCTCTTTCATCTTTGTTTTTAGACATTTGTTGAATTCAGGAGGGTTTTTAGTGGGTAAAGTCGAGATATTTGGCGAGTCCCACACACGGGGAAGAGTCACTATGGCTCTTCTCTATGGTGCGAAACTGGATTTTCCCCCACCTACATGGGCTCTAATGACCTTGCCGTTGACGAGCCATAAAGCTCCACAAAAAAAGAAAAAAGACTCCTGTCAACAGGTCTGGATTTTTTAGTCTCATTTTGCCCGGCGTTGCCATATGTTCTTTTATTCCAAATTCATTTGTCAGTTTCCATATTTCTCTTCATTCGTGTTATTAAATTAAATACCTGAAGTAAACCGCGAAATACTGTTAAATATGTTTACATTAACCTTGAACTGCTCATAATACCTGTTTTATCTGTATCAAGAAACAATAGAACACTTCCATCAAAGTATTTATATGACCTCAATAATTTCTCTATTAGAGAAAAAAGAAATTATAAACACTTTCTTGCCGGAGACATGCAACTCAAAGCTGAGGATATTGAACACATTTTCCTGGATGNTATATATATATATATATATATATATATATATATAATCAATCCCTTGTCATGTTTAATTCACGCGTCAAATGAGACATTACCGAGGCTATCCTGTTCTATATGTTCGATCTTAAATGGATGTGATGATCATAAATGTACATAGTTTTTATGAAAAAAGTATTAATACTTTTTTCTCGCTTCCGATGTATAATTATTTTCTTCCTTCGCATTTGGTGAACAGAGATGGAGAGAGTTGAAATATCAGAGAAAGAATGACAAGTACGTCATTGATCTCTTGAAAACCAGGAAGATGCCATTTCAAATAAAGCTGAAGCTTTGCATGCAACTAAAATCTTTTTATCTACGATAGGAAGCGTAGAAAACACGTATCATTCCATACACAGAAATAAACTTTACAGTTAGAACTCGGCACTGAAAATTTCAGCTTACTCAATTAGATACCGTGTTTGTTTTTCATGGTAATTTTTCCTCACTTTGTATATCATGATTTCAAGAATGCATATACCCCTATTCCTCTTTCGATTTTCCTCTCCCCATTGTGAGCGAAGCCTGCTCTCGCACAAGCGCTTCCAATTCTGTCCTCCTACTGGCATCGAGCGTCGCCGTGGCAACGAGCTGCCGGGCGACGCCACACCAGTGCTCGATCGATTGGCGCACGTTGGCGCTGGCGCCGCCGCTGCCCCGATCGTCACCAGCTCAACGCACCAACTGAAATACATCAATTGATTGAGTCTTTTATTCGGACATTCAATATGATGTATTTTACTACAAGGGAGAAAAGATCCACTCAGATATTTGCTAGGGTCATTTTTCGTCTCGGCAGCTGGCATTGATAATTAAAACCAAAGTTTATGGTCACCTCCTTACTTTACGCCACATAAGTGGCGACGAAAAACGCCTATAAAGATATTGACTGCATTATTGAACAACAAAAATCGGGGGCAGAAAAAATGTTTTATAACAAATTAGTTTTATAACATATAAAAAGTAATCAAATGCATAGTTGCTACGCAGCGTTGTTAATTTGTTTGTGATCGCGATCTCTTCACGAATTCAATCCGCTATTGACAGTGCTTCTCGCTGAAATTGCTCACCGCAGCGGTCAATTCTTCTCTGCCGCGTCACTCATTCTGTTGTTGACCTTTGTGAAAGGAACGTACGTGAGAGATCGCAACAAATGGAAACTATGTGGCTTTTTTGTTGGAAGAGGGAGAATAATTGATGCTTATATTGAAAATAACAAAGTAAAAGACAACCATTTTTCTTTAAAAAAAAAAAGATTCAAACGAGAATACAAAGCGATAGAAATTACTATTTCATCGGTATCTTTATTTTTTGTTTTATTCAAAGATATAAGTCCTATATACAATTAACAGCACGATTTACTCAAAACTCACGTTCATTTCTAAGAAAAGAGAGAAAAAGAATTTTTGAGAAAAAGTCGCTTCTTGTGTCGAACCTTACTTCTTGGAGGCAAATCCGAACTGGTTACGGTGAAACCAGATACCAAATTCAACCGAAGACTTTCGTAAAGGAATTCAGAAGTCGGTAACCAAATATATTTTTTAATGATGTGATTCTCATGGTTCATTAGCGTTAGTTTCGGAAGTGAACATAGAATGGGTCATGTGGGTAGTGTGATGTGCCCGATACTCCCGCTGTACTACTAGTTAATAGCACAATGAGTTCGTCCCAGATAATTACTCAATGAAAACTTCAATCCCGCCCGACGTCACTTGCGGTAGTTACTAGTAGTTTACTGCTACACAAATTACTTTCGGAATACTGCCACCACTGAGTCTGCCAACAGAAACTCACAAAGATAAAGACTGAATATTAAGTACAAAAATTTATATAATTTATTTACATAATATTTACAGAAATATACAACGTAGAAAGTATATATGAAATACCTTCATTCAAACTCCCAGAGCTGACGACTCTGAAACATTACACATTGACTCAACCCATTGCAACACGCAACTTATCTACGCCAGCCTCTGGCATTGAAGAAGAGTCAATATATCGGTTCGGTGTCCGACATAGCCTCCCCGTCTGAAAAAACTCTCGTGAGCGTCTCCTCCGGAGGCCACTGAAGCACCTCTCTTTTACTCAAGCGATGCACACGACACCACATAGTTCCCATTGTCGTTCTCTTCCCTTCATTGTTGGGCACGGTGAACTACACTTTTCCTGGAAATTGCTCACTTTCCAGCTCAGCTCTGTTTTGACGACGCTACAGAAGATATATTGGGAGACATATGTTTTGAGTTACTCATTTCGATATTTTACGTATTTCTTAGAAATAAGCATGAAATAAATTTCCGATGTCCTCTGAATTTGATTCAATTTTGACATCAAGTAGGGAAATGTCTTCTTAGCGATTTTCAGAAGAGGAAATGTAATTTTTAACAATGTTTCGCATGGTTATAGTCCGGTAGTTAGATTTTAGTATCTGCCTGTCATTTACCATAACTTTAGCTACTTAGACTACTTTTCGAAGAATAGAAGTATATTTACAGAAAAATCATGCAATTTTGGCTGTTTGTTACAGAGTTTCGAAAATATCAATAGCGATTGTTTTTGTTTATTTTTTTAAGAAATTCTTTTCTCTTTGGTGAAACATCTATTGCATTTCTTTTTGTTAATTAACTTACGTTTCATGGGAAACTTAGTGTTATAATATTTTGGGAAAATTGAAAAAAAATACATTGAATTATTAGTTTGTGTTTAAGCAATTGTAAACATTCCAAGGTTCCTCACGCAATTGCTAATTAATTAATTAGTAAATATGGATAAATTTAGAAAGCTTTTAGTGCTATGTCAAACCTGCGATTTTCCTGCGCAGCGATTTATCCGCTCAAGAATCGCTCCACCCCACTCCGCTTGTGCAATGTCAAACATGCGATTTTCGAGAGGAGCGCCAGCTGGAGCGGGTGTCAACGGGTAGTAGTAGGGGAACGTGAGTTAGGGAGGTAGGAAGAAACTAAAGACCCTTCATTTAGGACTAAAATAACGGTCTCTAGAAGGAATAGGGTCACTGCAGGACAAAATCTGGCATTCTTCGCGCTTATCTTGTATCCATGGCCGCTACCTACACAATGCTTTCAGAGTAAAACACATTAGTAATGAAAATGTTGAAAATAATATTTATTGTATTCTGTGCAGTTAACACCACGGTGACTATTTTCGTATTTTTTGAATATTAGAAATAGCCTACTCCACACAAATACCAATCTACAGTAATAGTGAAATATACTAACATAAGAAAAAAATAACAAATTTCGACCTTCTTACGGACGATTACGATATATTTTGTGTTTATTAAATTATGTTGCTACGTTCATGTTTCTTGTTACGATTTGTTATCACCTAATGACGACTCAAACCACGAGTCGTAAAGTTGTGTATTTTAATAAGAATAATGTATATCGTAATCGTCCGTAAAAAGATCGGAAGTTATTTTTTTACTTATCATATGGACGTTAACATCATAATGGACATTTATAGCAGAGTACATATTAATTATTTAATTGAAATATAATTACCTTTTAATATGTACTCTTACATGTAATTTATCAATAATTATTTATAGGTAACTATCTTCTAAAATACTTAACATAATTGACTCAATATTTTTTTCCAAAACAGTTAATTTTAAGTGGACATTACATATATTAATTCATATCGCTTCTCTTGGAGCATAGGGCTTTCATGGGACACTTTCAACGGGCCCTGTTGTTGGCCAGCTTATTTACTTCATTCGATGTCTTTCCCATTCCCAGGCATTTTTCATATATGATCCACTTCCAGGCCTTCTTCGGACAACCACGTTTTCCTCGTGTGTTCCAGTCAAGTGCTTGAGGTCCTTGTGGGTTCCAGTCAAGTGCCGTCTTCTCAGTGGCTCCAATAGGTTTTCTTAGGTTATGTCCTAACTAACGCCACTTTCTCTCCTTTATCTGTATTTCAATTGGCTGTTGGTTCGTTACCTCCCATAGATCTTCATTTGATATATTGTACAGTCATATTCGATTGATAATACGTCGTAAACAACGATTCTTGAAGACTTGCAGTTGGTTACTAGTCTTCTGCGTCACCTTCCAGGTTTTACAACCGTAAAGGAGAACGGACTTAACATTTGTGTTAGAAAGTCGTAGCTTTGTCCTCCTAGAGATCTTCCTCCAAACAGGATACAGCTGGACAAATGCACAATTTGCTTTTCTAATGCGGCTCTTAACGTCCTCGTTCGCTCCTCCAGTTGCAGTGACAATATTCCAGAGATACGGGAAGGAGTCTACTTGTTCTATATCTTTATCGTATAAAGACAATTTGTCATCAATCTTAGAATTGACCCACATCTCTTTGGTCTTATTTATATTTACTGTAAGTCCTGCGGTCTCTGCATCTTCCTTCAACCGCATAAGCTTATCGTCTATATATTTGAACCTCTGGGCCAAAAGGCAGATGTCATCTGCATACTCAGGTCTTCTAGCCTATCTTGCAAACGCCACTGAAACCCTCTTTTCCGACCTGTATTCACTCTTCTTATCACAACATCCAATACAAGTAGAAAAAATACACCCCTGCCAAACTCCTGATGTCACATCAATAGGCTCGGTGGTCACCATTATGCAAAACGTGACATTTATATCCTTCATACATATCCTTTATAAGATTTAGGATTTTTCGTGGTATACCATGTTCTTCACGTGTTTGCCACAGTTTCTTGTACTGATAGTCGAAGGTCTTCTCAAAATCGATAAAAGTCAGATATAGGGTGTTTTGCCATTCTGAACTCTGTTCCAAGATTATTCTTAAGGTATTAATGAGGTCAACACTACTGCGACTCTTGCGAAAACCGACCTATTCATTCCTAAGACGTAATTCAACCTATTCCTTCACCCG
The DNA here is from genome assembly GCA_002313205.1 of Laupala kohalensis. Lineage (NCBI taxonomy): Eukaryota > Metazoa > Arthropoda > Insecta > Orthoptera > Trigonidiidae > Laupala > Laupala kohalensis. The sequence goes on along the minus strand of NNCF01132465.1, from coordinate 45,489 downwards.
TTCTAAAATGATTCTTAAAAGTACTTTACTAGGCACAGACAGCAATGTAATTCCTCTTAAATTGTCACATTTTGTAACATCACCTTTCGTTGGAATTTTGACGATCAAGCCATTTTTTTCAATCAGGCGGTAGCATTTCCTAATTCCAGATCTTATGGTGGGTGCAGCAATTTTGCTGAGGTCTCAAATCTACTTTAAGTATTTCTGGTGAAATATTATCCACACTTGGAGCTTTTCCAGTTTTTATCTCTTTCAAGACCTTCGTTATTTATGCACAGGTTGGACGGAGTAACTTCATTCTAAGATCGCCATCTATAGGCTCCATTGTTGGTTCACTATCTGAATCTTTATTGGGCACCTCGGAGAAATGATCCCTTCATCTTCTAAGCTGTTGTTCTTGGGTGGTCAGTAGTTCACCTCTCTTATTTCTAACAGGTTTATTCCTCACAAAACCTCTCTTTGAGAGTTTCTTTGTGATACTGTTTGTGATTCTTTTGCATCTCCTCTCACCGATGCCTCTTTATCTTTCCGTGCCTGTTCATCCATCCACTGTACGAAATCTTTCCATACACTTCTCTTCACGCTCTTAACAGCTTCTGCATAATCCCTCTGTGCTGCCGCCTTTTGCTCTCTTGTTCTACTCGTTCTACGTTTTCCTGAACTTGTTGTCTAGCCTCTATCTTCTCCCAAGTAGCATCAGACATTCATCACTTCCTAGAATAATTATGGTATCCAAGTACCTTTCTACTAAGTTCCAAGTACACATCCTTAATGTTTTTCCATGAAGTTTCAACATTGATCTTCGATTCTGTTATGGGTTCAACATCAGATTCAGGTTCTACAGCAAGGGATTGAAAACAATTCCTTAGTTCTATCTGAAATTCTTGTCCCCATTTTGCAATTTCCCCACATCAAATTTCTTGTTTTGTCTTACAAATTTATTTCCATTAGTCACAATTTTCATTTTAAATTCTGCAACTACCAAGTGGTGGTCACTTTCAATATCTGCCCCTCTTTTATTTCTTACATCAGTCAATGATCTTCTAAACTTTCTGCTTATAGCAATGTGATCTATCTGGTTCTCTGTATCATGATCTGGCGATAACCAAGTGACCTTTTGACACTGTTTATGTGAGAACAGTGTGCCACTCACGACCAGATGGTGGCTGCCACAGAAGTCACAGAAGAACTCCCCATTTTCATTCGATTCGCCAACTCCATGCACTCCCATAATTTGTTCTAGCCCATCGTTGTTAGAACCAACCTTGACATTAAAATTTCCCATCACCATAATTATATCCCTTTTTCCCACTTCCTTGATAGTCTCGTTCAACTGGCAGTAGAATCCTTCCTTTTTCTCTATCTCAGGCGTATTTGTGGGAGCATAATTTTAAGTAAAAATATAAATATTTAATGTTTGCTTTCAATAAGGCTAGCTTTAGGATAATCTATCATCTATGTTCGAAAATTGTTAGTCCTTACTAATATAGAAATGCGTAAAACGGAAGCATGTCTGTTTGTTACTTAATCACGGCCAAAAGCACAGAACCACGATATATT
>NNCF01132465.1:11654-42772 GCA_002313205.1 Laupala kohalensis | reverse complement strand
ATATATATATATACGTATAGAAAACTCACACAGAACTGAGCCAAATATATTCGTTTCGGCCAACTAACGACCACGATGACGAGTGTTAGCAAGGCTCAGTTCTGTGTGAGTTTTCTCACTCGTGAATTACAACTGCGGTTGTTAGCCGCAAAGGGTGAACTTTTCATACATCATAGCTATATGAACTGAGACATGGAAATGAAAAACTAATTTTTTAATGGTCCCACTGGGTATTGAACGACATGGGTGGTACCAGGGAAATTAAATACCCGGGGTGGACCAAAAACTAACACGGCATAAACCCACTAGTATCTGTTCAGCATTTGACGCTTAGCGGTCAGCGTCTGTTTGTCCTATGGGTGCGGTTGCAAACACTCCTTCTTCATCTCAACAATCAAGTCGCAAACATGTGATCTTTTGATCAAGAATCACCACAAACCAAATCTCAACTTGAACTCATTATGATGGAAAAAAGGAAAAAAATCCACTATCCCGGGCATCAGCCAGCAGACTGATTTCACCTGGTCATCGGATTCTGGAAGACCAGAGTCAACATGAAACGGAGAAGAATCGGAGCGTCTCAAAACCTCTTCGCAAACACTATATCGGCACACTCAACGCAAATACTTTGGTAAAAACAGGCAAACTTAGACAGCTCTCGGATACACTAGATACATTTCATATGAAGATTCTTGCGATACAAGAGACGCGTTTCACAGACGAAAACAATTTCAACACAGAAAATTATAGGGTATACAAAGGAAAACCCGCTGTCAAAAGGGGAACACCGACAATGTTTGGCACAGGGTTTGCGGTACATAAATTAGTTACAAACTATATCGTAGATTTCAATTAAATCTCAGAAAGGATCTTTACCATAACCTTCAAATCAGGGAACAAAAAATATACAATCATCAACGCACGTGCACCGACAAACGATCATAACAGAAAGAAACCACAAGATGTAGATGACTTCTGGGAAGATATGGAAGAAGTCACAAACAAAATACCAGAAAGTCGTGTTAAAATTGTGTTAGGAGACTTCACTGACCAACTAGGCAAAGAGAAAAAATACGAGCTCCTCACAGGTCCATCACACCAACGAACGAACAAAAATGGAGAACATTTCATTAAGTATTGTCAAAATTTTAGCTTGAAATTTATGTCAACGCAATTTCAAAAACCAAGACGAAAACTCACAACGTGGAAGACATCCAAAATCATATGGGGAAAATTCGAAATAGATCATGTAGCCATATCAAAAAAAATACAAGAGAATTTTTGAATGAGAGAACACGGAAAAGATTGTTTGAGTCCGACCATCATTTGCTACAAGTGAAGGTCAGACCAATCCCAACAAACAGGAAGACAAAGCAGAACTTAATTGTGAGACCAGACCCTGATATCGGGAGATATACAAAGACAAAATGGTTGAAGAAATCAGTCAAAATACTGGAGAAGATTAGACAGACCTCGTAAAGACAGTTCACAATGCAATGCTTTGGGCTCTGCCTCCAAGGTAACGCAATCATATGGTAGATGGTGGAATGCAACTTGTGATCAGGTCGTTGAACAAAGGATCCAGGCATGGAAGTCGCAAGAAACATAGCAGAATTTTCACAAAGTCCAGAAACAATAATCATAAGATATAAGAAGGGTGAAAAGGGTTTGTGACAAAAATAGACTAAATGAAATTTAGGAAGTCTTCAAGAGAAACAACACTAGAAATTTTTACAGAATTTTCAGGGAAAATATAAAGGGATATTAGCCTAAAAATATTTACTGTAAAAGAACAGATGGATCCCTAGAAACAAACACAAAAGAAAACTGCAAAATTCTTAAAAAATACTTTGACTTTGACAAGTAGAGAAGATCATAAAACAACTAAAGAACAACAGAGCACCAGTAGAAGATAGCATTATCACCGAAATCTGGAAACTTAAAGACCCAAATTTAAAAAAATAAAATTCACAAAATTCTTACAAAAATATGGATTACAGAGGAAATTCCAGAAGAAAGGAAATACGTGTTAAACCATCCCCTGCACAAAAAGGGTGACAAGACAGACAGTAATAATTATAGAGGGATCTCATTATTACGGGTCACTTACAAAATTCTCCGAAAGGCACTACTAAACAGACTAGAACCCCAAGTTGATAAAATGGTAGAGGAATATCAAGCAGGATTCAGAAAAAGGAAGATCATGTTCTCAAAAGATTTAGAATCTACAAACACTCCTGAAAATCAGACAGACAATAATACTGTAATTACATTTGTGGACTTCAAGAAGGCGTATGACTCCATAGACAGACAGACACTCTTTGATACACTTGAATAATATGGAGTAGACAGAAAAACTGCGTCACTCATACAGCAAACTCTCATGAACACCACATCGAAAATAAAATTTATGAGAGAAATATCAGAACCATACGTACAGGAGTCAGACAAGGGGATGGTCTCTGTTATTCTACATAGTCTTGGGCAAAATTATCAAAAAATGGGGGGGGGAAGTAAAAGGGATTCTTTTAGGAAAAACACGTGAAAACAAGACAATCATAAAATGCCTGGCGTTTGCTGATGACTTGGCAATACTCAGTAACAATAGGAGAGAAGCACAAGAAGCACTAGAACTCCTACATGAAATCTCGGTCAAAACAGGTCTGCAAATATCGTATGAGAAAACTCAGTACATGGAAAGAAAGTACAACAACACACACGCAATGCACACAAAACATGGAAAAGTGATAAAAGTGGAAAAATTCAGGTATCTGGGGGAATATATACAGATGGAAGGATCAATCAAGGTATCCAACATAGAAAGAACAGAGAAAATGCAGAAAACCTACAAACTCACATGGATGCACTACAATAAAAGAAACTTATCAAGACAGGTCGAACTCAGGCATTACAATACGGTTGTGTTATTAGAAGTGCTCTACGCAACAGAAACGACCACAACAGGTATCGCAGAGACAGAAGAAAAGAGAACGTAAAATCCTCAGGAAAAATTTTGGAGCAATACAAAGAGATGGTATATGGATGAAGAGACCAACCAAAGAACCATATGAACACACAGACAGACTCACAAATATGGTCAGAAAACGTCGGCTAGCGTATTATAAACACATGCATAGAATGAACAACAACATACTCACAACGATGATATTTGATGTAGTAAACTGCTCAACCCCTCCCAAAAAAACAACTGGTTTCAAGAAATAGAAGAAGACCTAAAACAATCAGGAAATGATAAAATCAAGAGATGAATTCAGAAGCAATATTAAGAAAATGAAATTCAAAGTGAAAGAAAAAAAGAAAACAGAAATTTTGGACAGAATAAAGGAAACAGGAACATAACCAAAGAATGAAGAGAGTTTGGGAAGAACAGAAGAAGAAGAAGAAGGGAAAGGATTAATCAGAAGATGTGTTCAAGTTACTGTCCAAATAGCAATTTTATATATATATATATATATATATATATATANATATATATATATATATTCAAAAACCAAATGGAAATGTCTAAAGAATGAGGGATATACCTTTACGAGAAATATAGACAAACGCTGTGCAAATCAAAGAATGGGATATAATAGTCTACGACGTGAAATCAGGATTTGCGAATCCCTAAAAATAATTTGAAAACGAACACATATTTAGATGTTTCCTGGGACGAAATATCACAGCATTTATTGGCAATTTTCTCCAATAAAGAGTTCGTATAATATAGAAATAATATTTAAGTCGGTATATGAATATCTTGTAGTAATGTAAATTTTTATTTCCATTAAAAATATTAGTATTTTTATGTTCATTTTATGTATTATCTTTCATTTTCATATTTTTTTGTTTTTATCTATTTAAAATTATGATCTTACCGTTGACGAGCCCTAAAGCCCCACACAAAAAGTATTTAAAATTGTAGGTACTATATATATGAACACTGACTGACTGATCACGCAAACTCAGAAACTACAAAGACGGCAAACTTGAAATTTGGCAGGTAGATTCCTTTTAGGGTGTAGACGTCCGCTAATATTTTACGGAACTCCACTCCTAAGAGGGTGAAATAAGGGTTAAGATGTTTGATGTATGTATCATTTGTATCCCACCTTAACTCTTGATTGTCTCGAGCAATTTCAACCAAAATTTATACGCATATGACTGACTATCTTACAAGAGGCACTGTTAGGGTAAGACATCCCTGACACCCCTTGGGAGAGGATGGGAAGAGGGTGACGTGTAAAACTAAAGAAAAAATCCTATAACATATATGAAACCATAGTTATCGATGCCGTTGAGATCGATAAGGACGCCCCCAATGTTTCGTGAGTTCACAATCAGTCCAAATTGGAGATATTAAACACCTAGCATCCTTGGAGTAGAGGTGGGAACGGGTGGCAGGTCAAACTTATCAAAAACGTCCGATATTGGTACTGAATACATCTGTTTTGAGGTCGCAGAAGGGAAGAGACACACTCTCAATGCTAAATCAATGTTAAATCCACGATCACCCCCAATGAGGGAATATACTCCGTCGAGTTAAGGAATGAAATTAAAAATAATAGAAAATGACTTATATTAGTGTTGAGATTATAGTTTTCGGGGTCGACGAGATTATTAATGATATTTTCGAAGACCTCGAAGTCCAAAATCAGCCCGAACACCCATTGCACCCATAAGGATAGGGGACTCTATGTACAAATTATCGAAAATAGACATCAGTGACGATTACACAGTTTTCAGCATTGCTGAGTTGATTGTAACATTCTGTAATCGTTGAGACTATATTCAGCCCCCAAGGGAAATAAGAATTAAAAATAAGAAATAAAAATTAGTACCCCCTTGGTAAGGTATGGGAATGGGTAGACATGTAAATATCATCGAAAGTTACATTTATAAATGTGGAGAGCAAAGGTTTAGGGGTCACTGAGATTAATAATGTTATTTCCAATCCTGGTTTAATCCACGATCATTCCTACAAACCGCAACACCCCAGGGAAGGGTATGACATATAAAAGGTGTGTTATCTCAGGGAACGGTATGACGAGTTAAGGATATTTTGGTGTCGCTGTGATGAATTATATGACCCCAATGAGAAAGAATAAAGCTGGAGACATATTACAGAATTCACGCGAGCTAAGCTGCAGGTACTCAGCTAGTATCATATAATTTTAATAATTAAAAGGGACCAAATTATTCAATATTTTGAAACGTTCCTACTGTGACGAGTTCTGTTAGATCAGGATGTCGTTTTTAGTTTGTAAAATAATCAAAAACACAACACAAAGCAAATTGATAACATGACACAAAGATTGACGCAAAGCAATCGATATGACACCACGACTTCACAAAAATAGTACGACATAGAGCTCAAATTGAGGAACAATTCAAATGTTAAGTTTTAAAATATATATCTGAAAATGCGAATTTCTTTCTTTTTGACTAAAACTACACAAAAAGTTTTCGCAATTATATAACAATCTAAGCGCCAGAGATTGGAAAAAACCTGGAAAAAATTCCCCAGTTTTTGGCATACAAGCAGTTTATTGATAGTACACTCAGAAAAAAAATGTTCTGCACTCGAGCGCCTATGGAAAATGTGGAAAATACCCGGAAAGCATCCGAAAATCGAATTTTCACCCACAACGAAGTAGACAGTAAAAATTTTGATGTAATATATATGAAGAAAGTTGTAGAGCACAAAATTTTCTACAAAAACGAGTCTGTACATATTTTTTGTAAAAAATAAACTCTTCAGCTGAGAGATAAACCATCTTCTCTGACCCAACAATTCAATACAACTGCCTTGAGAATCGCAGAATTCCAGTACGCGCTCGACTAAAATCGCTTTAACTCCTTTGTTTCTCAATGAAATTTCAAAAAGTAAACGTCATTTTAGAGGAAAATTTTTAAATTTTTAATGTACATAGTCGACGCTAGTCGAAAAAAAATGTTTGCTACTTGATATTTATGTATAATTATAATTAATGTTAATAAATAAAGAATGAGTTTCATGATTCTTTTTAATATATCCAGTTTATATAGCCGTGTCACTGAAAATTGCAAAATATTAAGTAGATCAAAGTACACCAAGCAATGTATTTGCATACTCCATCTTGGACTGCAATGAATCGAGTTTTTCATTCTCCGTTGTTTTAGGCTCGCGCGTTTCTCATAAACTTATGTTTACAGTTCACATAAATATATGAATCATACGGATTTTTTGAATGAGATACTTATGGATCTCTTGCCAAAAACCTATACTTTCAAAATGTGTATTTAAAAACAGGATTTGTTGAAATTTTCATTCATCATTTTCAATATTTCTCGGAAATCTTAGAAAAGTCGTGCAAACTCTTTCGATTATGCACATGAGTTTATCTTGTCGGCTCTACTTTGGATAATGTAGGGAATTGAGTTTGAGAACCCGCTCTTTCACTCTGTGGTATTCATTTTTCGACTACTTTTCTCAGGCCACTTTGAAATCGAAGATGATATCAGAACATTTTTTATGATGGGTCCCGAGTGTTTGCTAGGCAGTGAATCTNTATTTGTTAAAACCACACCTGAAAACAATAAATCCACGCAATTCTAGCTCACTACCTCGGACGGACGCGAGAATTTTCCTTTGCCTGTAGGCTATAACCAAAAACCAACATTTCAGAGCTAAATATCTCGAGAAAAGAGGGAATTTTTTTTCGAAAGAAAATGAAGAGACCATTTTTGTAGAGAATTTTGCACTCTACAATTTTTCTACTGCATGTTATATCGTAATTTTCTCTCTATTCCTCGCTATTTGTAAAATTCTGTAATATTCTGATTTTCCAAATTCTTCCAACTGTTTTCCATCTTTTCCAAAAGAAGTAGCATGCACAACATTTCTTTTCTTAAAGTACTCTTGAAAAACTAGTAACGGGCCAAATATCACTCACTGGGGTTTTAGTGTCGAATTTTGGTGATATTTTGTCTACGGCGCTTGAACTATAACGAAAATCTCAAAAGACTAATATACAAATAGAAGAATACACGGAGAAATCAAACCCAGAAAAATACGAAAATAAGAAATATTCAGAAAATTTCGAGAGGAAATGCATATTTTATCCTTGTCCCCCGCATTGTTATTTAGTTTCGAAAGGTTTTTGAATACTCGTAATAACATTTTATCAGTGAAGTTCTCTAGTCATTTTTGTGAAATTACACTATAATTAAATCATCGCGGATAACCTTCGTTACTTCGCACTAGCACTAGTAACGTATTTCAGAAAAATGGGAATATTTATACAAAATTATATATTCTGAATGAATGTCAAAAGTAATCTGGTTGATAGTTTTAAAACTGGTCTTGACCTTGTGCCTCTTTGACAGTTTGACAGATGCGGTAGGTGACATTGTATACGTAGAGCAAGTGAGCAATGCACAGTGACAGATATTCAGTTTTTGAATTTATAACCATTGTTTTGTTGGAATGGAGAGTCCTTTTTATCTCACGTTGTGAATAGCCATTAGATTGTAGTGCCGTGTGTAAATGTCTATTTTTTTCCTTTAAATGTTTGGGTTCACAGGTACGTGTGGCTCTATCAAACAAGGTTTATATGATGACCCTCTTTTGAGCTGAATGATGATTTGAGGTTTTATGTAAGTATCGGTCCGTATGTGTCTTCTTCCGGTATACCTTATGGCCAAGGTTTCCGCCTTCCTCTCTTATGACCATGACATCCAAGAACGGTAGTTGTCCATTAACTTCTTTCTCCATGGTAAATTCGATGTTAGGGTGTATATTTTTCAAATGTTTAAAAAATTCCAGAAGGGAAGGCTCACCGTGATTCAAAAATACAAAATTGTACGTATCTTAGTCAACAGGTTGGTGGTTGAGGAACAGTACTTAGAGCCTCTTTCTCGAAGAATGCCATGAGGAAATTCGCAACCACAGGGCTGAGTGGAATACCGTGAAAATTGCTTCCACGGTACATTACCATACTAGATTACACCGGGAAGCAATTGAAATATATAAGCACCGGAATAATTTCAGTAGAAAAGAGGAAAATCTTAAAATTAATAGTGCCTGGTATCCCGTGCTTCGAAACTGATTATCCAATACCTGTTAATAATAAAAAAATCTTTGAATGGATCACCATCCGACCAATCAGAATGAAGCACGCTCCCGCTTCCCGTCCTTTCTCAATGTACAAATAGCACTGAGTCTCCACTCGCCACATCAGTAGCTGTTGGGACGCCGCTGAGGAAAGGCTTGCGCCCACATAAACATCGACACTGAAGATGGCCGCCGCAGTAGCGACTGAAACGTCTGTGAAGGACTCTTCATCTGGACCACGGCTCAATAGCCCAGACGTTTTTACATATAAAATAAACAATGTTTGAGATTACGCATTGCGTCAGTGTTTATAATTCATAAATTTATATCATACGAATGAAGCAGACAATTTTCTTCATAAAATGTCTGTTTAATATACATATTGATAGCACAAAAATGAATGACACAACATTTTATACCGTTTGGTATCACCACCATACGTACAATTACAAAAGCATTACGTAACCAGTTAAGCACTTTATACCCTGTATACTTGATATACTCAGGTGCTACTTCATCCATTCTAACAGCTTCTCCAATTTCGTGGTTCTGACTGCGGTCTGAACTCCCGTCAGTGTTATTTCTTCATACTCTCCATTTCTTTCGCCTGCTTTTCCTGTCTCCTTTTACTTATCCACTCTCTCCTTTCTTCCCTGGTATCTATATTTCTCTGATCTTTTGCAAAAATTCCTTCATAGTAATCTTCCCACACTTTCAATATTTCTTCTTTCGCAGTGACGAGCTTCTGTTTTTTCCCTTTCTATTCCATAAATTCTTCTTTACAATTCTTTCCAATGTTTTCAATGTTACCAGAATTTCTTTGGTTTGCTTTTACAGTTGTTTCCTATTTCTTCTCCTAATTCTTCCCAGCTGTTCTTATTAGTTTTCTTCAGTTCGTTCTTAGCATCATTTCTCTTTTGAACATATACAACCCAATTTTCTTTCGTGTTATGCGGAAAACCTGGAGAACACTTCATTTTGTCACGCATTCCGTTAAAAAATGTTAAGTTGAAACATGAAAAGTTGCTTACATTTCTCTGGTCAGACCTATGGTAGAATACGCGACCGTATTTTGGGATCCTTATCAGAGGGGACAGATATAAGACTTCGAAAGAATACAGAAAAAAGCACTTAAATATCAATAACAATTGATATTTAAGTGTTTTTTCTGTATTCTTCGAATTGATTGCGTAGTTTTGGAATCTTAAGAAAATCGAAGAAAACGATCTAGGATCACCAGTTTATTTAAAGCTTACAGAAATGAACCCGTGTAGAAAATCGAAACGTCATTTTCGAATAGGTAGAAAATATCATTTTTTTTAATTTAAAAATAGAAAACAAAAGAAATAACGTTCTAAAAATTCTCATTTCTCAATAGAACGATTAGAGAGATTACCTCCATCGGTCGTGGAAAAGATTTCGAGCTCTGCATCTATTCACAGGCTTAGGTTAGTTCTGGAAGGAGTGTGTTGATGTAGATATAAAGATAGTAGTAGTGAAGTGATATGAGGTAAATGCGTGATTTAAAAAGGGAGGGAAGGGAAATGTGAAGTGAATTGCACTAAAGGGGTATATTGTGTGTTCGGGTCACGAGTCGTAAAATGTATTTTACTAAGTAATTATTAAAATAGATTTTTTGTGTTTCATGGTCACGTGTTTTTATATTTACTACTGTAATATTAGTTTAATAATATAGTTTAATAATTTATTTAACTATTTTTAATGTCAGTTCTCTGTAGTAACATTTTTTATATTTTATTTTATTTCCTTACACTTTGCCACTGGGCAAGATATACCCATTCGCAGTTAAATAAATATTATTGTAATATTATTTTGTATGTAATTCTTCCAAACCTCTTCTTTTGCTTCTTCATTCCATCAGCTCGATCTCTTCTCGTTATTGGCGGTTGTGACCAATCCACAAACTTCATTCCCTGTTATCAAGATGACGTCTCTAAACTTTCCAACGTTCTTCTAGAGACCAGCTATTATTACCTTCTAATCTAGCCGAACTAGACCTTCGGTTCGGCAAGTACCCATGGTCCCTGTACCCAACACCAGAACCTTGAGCAACAGATCAGACCATGCGATGAAGAGAGGCCGATTCGATATGAATCCCTGAACGGTTGATCGTCAAACGTTGACAGAAGAACCTGACTAGAACGAGCAGGAACCTCGCGAGAGATTCCGACACTCGTCTCATATTGATGGGAGAACCCATCTAACACGAGTAGAGTTTCGAGAGGAACTCGCAGTAGCCACGGCGGCAATCGTGAGGCTGTGTTGTGGTGTGGACCGCTTGACACTCGCCCTTAACCAAGAGATCATCAAACCCCACCCCAGATCCCTGGGTCAAAGATTGACTCTCTTGGAGAGATAAGGGGTAGGAAGATTCGCAAGAATCTCCGAACGGTGACTCGTCTCCGTTACAGGGGGCTTGTTAAATACGAGTAGACCACTCCGTTACAGGGGGGGTGAACGCAGCCGCGACGTGATAGGAGCAATTCCATCAATAGTATGGGAGCACGGATTATCTACTTGACGTGCTCTCAAATCGGATCGTATCAGTAACCCTGGATCTCGGTATTAAAAGTAGTAGGGAATCTCGCAAGAGACCCCGGCGGACACCCAACTAACGCTAATAGGGCAACGTTTCTAACATGGGTAGGACTATAAAGTTGCGACCTATTAGGATGGTTATCGCGCTGCATAGTCCGACGAAGTTACTGCGTTGAACTCCTAAATCGACAGGTACAGGTGACAGGCGGACCACTGGTCCTTCACTTATCCTCGGCTTTTGAACTCAATCCTAGGTTAATAACCTGGGCGACGCATCAATCCTGACTCGAACTCGTAAGTGGTAGGAGGACTTACAACCCTCCTAGTGTTACTCAGCCCTTTAAACCGAGTAGGCAGGGAGGGGTACAAGCCCTCAGGTGCTTGCACATAACGCCCCTATTTGGGTTTGACTCTTCCGGGCAGTACGTTTCTCTCACCCATGGGGTACGGGAAGGAGGCTCTGGTCTTAGGTCGGTGAGAAGGATCGCTGCTCGGCTACGGTTAGCGCAAGTAGTGGTAGAGATGTGAGCTAGGTACGTCTCCGCCCACCAGAGCGGATGCTGGGAGAGAATGGATTTTATCTCACCTCGGTGTTTGTGATCATTCTCTTATCCCTGGTAACACCTGGACCGACCTCTCCAACCAGTTCATTGGACGGAAGGAAGGGGCCCTTCAGTCAATAGCTTCTGCTAATACGCTAGGGCCACAAGGGGTAATGGTAAAGTTGAGATCCGGAAGGACATGTTGAACTCAACGAATACGCAGAATTACCTTCTACATTTTCAGTTTCTTTCGATTCCAATTGTTGGTTAATTTTCTTTTCATGTCATTACTGTTTACTGTTTTTCTTAATAGTATTATCTCTGGTTTTTATCGTATTTCTCTTCCTTGATTTTTTAGGAACTGAGACGCGACATTGTATCATCAGTAGTCTGTGTTCGGTACACAATTCTTTTGCTCTTTGTTAAACTCTTAAGTCACTATTGTGTTATGTGAAATAGTATTTAGATCTCATTTCTTTTCCATTTCTAGTTACAAAGGTAATCTTGTGCGTTTTCTTTATGGGGTGAAATGTATTTCTTATGAGCAAACCATATTATATGCAAAAATTTAACATTCTCTTTCCACTTTCATGTTTCCATACATGTTTCCTCTGCTCCGAATCTGTCCATCCTACTATGTTCCTTCCTCCTGTCTTCGCCCATTATCTCGTTCAAATCTCCCATTATCCCTATCGGTGCCTTTCTAAGACATGGTCTGTACGCGTTTTTTTTGAAGACCTCGATTTCGCTTTCCAAAACGAGCAGTCGATGTCTGCTCGTCCGACCCTAGTCTGGTGGTTTTGGTCGGACCCGACTCGCCTTTATTTGCAGCAGGAATAAACACAGATAGTTATGGCACAGCCACCAACTACGACTCACCCAGTAGTGGCTGAACAGGTGAACAGCAAACTAGTGCGATGTCGCCAGAATTTGATACAGAAAATTTCATTGTGGCTATTAAAGGTAGGCTTTCTTTATGGAATTTTTCGTCAGATGAACACTGTAACAGAATTATAAAGAAGCAAATGTGGGAGGAAGTGACAATGATGTTTGGTGGCAGTGAGTGTGCTACACCAAAAGAAAAGGCTGATTTATGTAAGTATAACATAATTGTTTGTTGTTATTGGTTCTACGTAATATAATTTTGTTATACACGGCAATTTTGCAGTCGAAGAAATCGCAGTCGTGGTTGGCACCTTGTCGTACGGTCCACGACCAATATTTGTTGCGGTGTGGTCGGGTTAGTGCGCGTTCACTCTTAAAGTGATCTCAAATTTGAGGAGATATCGAAGTATGACGGAGTGATTCAATGGTTTGAAAACGCAGCATTGAAGAAGAGCAATACCGGAAACGTTACAACAACACAACGAGTAAAATTTGCGAAGATTTTAGATATTCGCTTCCACTTTGCTGTTCTATTATATTAAGCATTTCTATTGAGGGCAGAAATTCACTGAATGCAGACAGGCTGGAAACGATTGACATAATTTCTTCTACCATAAAATATCAGAGCATTATCAATGGTCTTATTTTCAGATTTTGTGGAACTTTCGCATTCCACTCAGTGGAGGACTATTCAATGGTATTCATGAGGGCTTACTTTGTTTTGAAATTGAGCAAATTGTTCTCATATTGTAGTTGTAAAGCTAGTGAGTACTTTACGATCTATGAAAAAGTATATCCACAAAGATAATATTTAATTTAATTACATAGCACTACTGATTTCAAGCGTATTAAAAAAATGTATTGTTGGGCATACATGTATAGTCTGAAATTACGCAAATATCTTTAAAATTTAACAGACTTAATTTATTATTGTCATAACAATACAATGTTCCCTATTATCTGCAATACCGGCTTGCGACGCAACGTAAACACAAAAAATCATCGCGTGCTCGTCAAGTTCCTTTTGTAGGTTCTCTGCGCTTAACTACTGTCGAAAACAATTGAGAATCGAGACGTTTCCAGTGTGATTTCTGAAACTCGGTCTATCCTGACCACGTTGAATCCTCGTCTTAGCAATCGAATTTGCGCCATGGCTCAAACCGAGGATTTATAACTGCGTCTTGAAACCGTGTTTTAAATAAACGTCTTACAATTCCACTCATGTTTAGCATTCTCCTTTGCTTCATTATTTGTTCTCTGCATTGTGCTGTGAAATATTTCCTCCTTTACGGAACTGAAAGTGGTGCTGATATCCGAAATAAAGTCCTCAGTTGATGCGTATCTTTGAAATAAGGAAACGTTTTCTTCCAATTACACATCTACCCCTATAATTCGTGAATTTACTGCGTATCAGTTTGTAACACGCTTGTTCAGTTCTTCAGTAATAACAATTCCTAATAGCTCTTCAGCTCTTCAGCTCTTTTTCCCCCTTATCTACTTCTGAGATCTCATTACATGCCCTTTATCTGTTTTATGCTCTCTCAATCTCTTCTTTATGATTCATTTATTCCCAAAATTTGCAGATTAAACTTTTTTATATCTTTCACTATTTCTATCACCTTGCCTGTAAGGGATGTAATATTGCAACTCCACATATTTACAGTCCTTTTCACGCCTGCTCCATCATCCAATATCTCTCCGACCGCTATTCTTTAACTCTGGATCTAATGATGTTTCACCAGGAGTGAGTAATCAACCTTACGTCTTCGCTAGCTTGGTGTAGGGTCTGTCTCCTCGTTGTATGCAAGCTAATTGAATTTTTTGTACGGATTGTTTCCCTTAGTCTTTGGTAAAATACCTAACTATAAGTCTGCAGGAGAAAGGATGCGAAGGAAAGGTTTGGTTATAATATAAGGACGTTGCAGAACACACTTCGTCATACTTCTCAGCTAGGACCTTTCTGGTTAGGGCGACCGTGCTAGTCACTCGTATTCCATTGTTGCGCTGCTCACGTTTCGTCACCATAAATAGAATTACTCCAATATATTACCATTGTTTTTCTTAATTTTTTGTAGTTATTCCTTACACTTTAACATAATATTGTATTAGTCTTTGTCGAATTAATTTTCTGTAGCTGTCGTCCTAAATTATTATTTCTGTCATTTTAGTTGTCAGTTTATTTATTTATTTATCTATCTCATTTGCAAACTCCGTACTAACAAATTTATTATCATACTAATATCCTTCATTCTGTCTTAGTCGTCAGTTTTCGTGTATTCTCATTTGCTTTTGTCGTTAAGTTGCTAACCAACTCACAACAATGGACATTATCGCATTCCTCAACGCATTCAAAATTGATCGTCAGAAGCCATACAATGACTCCGTACATTATATTGTCATACGGATCAGTGCGCTGGAAGAGGTCAAGAAGAACACGATCGGCGGTTGCACTACAGTAAGGAATTCTCGCCATCCTTCCAACAACTATCACCCGGTTCGACCAAATACACACACCCCACTCCAAAACTTCACTCAAAATAGGTTTAGTGTGTTAAATGACATGTCCCAGTTTCCTCCCATACCTAATCCTCCTACAAGTTTCATCCCCTCCCGTCCAGTACCCAAACCTGTTCACAAACCACGCACTGGTAAGAACAGCCGCCCAACACCACGTAAAGTAAAGCCAACACTTCCCCGCAGAAATCAAAGTGCTCATATTGACTGATTCGCACGGTCGCCTCATGTCCTCGGTTTTGCATGGATTGCTCATCAACCAGTTCTGTCTCCCGTGTCTTCAAGAACTTGACACCTACACTAAGACCCTCACAGAGCGGGACACAGTAATTATCATAGGTGAGCAGAACGAAATGAGTTCGTTTCAACGTTTCTGAATATGTACAAAAACTAAAAATGGTTTCTCAGCCCACAAACTTAAGACTCTCTAGTCTGCCTCCACGCTTTAACGTTCCACAAATAATCCACGAAATTTACCTGGGGCAAACATTACCTGGAATACACAAAAATCACATTTTTTGATTTGCAACCACACCTGACTGACAGGGACTTTACCCAGCTCGGTTTACGCCTGTGACCGTGTGGAAAACACCACTTGGGTTGTCCTACCTTCACATTTTCCTCCTGCCACTTCATCCATTCCTACACCTCCTCTTCCATCTCCCTCTGCTCCTACCTCATCATCAACTCCTCCTCCTCTTCCTACCGTCTCTTCTATCTCCACACCCATTTCTTCCCTTGTCCCTGACCTTTCACCTCCTCCATCTCACTCGTCCTCATCTATTCCTACATTCACATCTTCCGCACCCATACACAGTTACAACTTGCGCTCAAGAGTACGATGTGGTACTAGAATATGACTATCGCGTTCAGGTGCAGCGTGTGGGCTTGATCCGGGACTAGAAGCTGTACCAAATTCATATTCCCTTCCACTATCTAACTTAGATGCAATTTCTCGAGAATCACAAACTCTTTGCGAAAATAAAATAAAAATATTTCATCATAATGTCCAATACCTTTCAAACAAATTTACAGACATTGAAATTGTTGTACACGGAAATCCATTCGATTTGCTGTCTCACAGAACATTGGCTTTCAACTAGCAACATCAATGATACTAATATTTCTAATTATTATTTAGCAAGTTCTTACTGTCGACAAAATTTTAAAGGAAAACATCCTCACGGAGGTAAGTGTATCTACGTTCATAATTATATCTTATCTTCTCAATATCAGACTACGAGAACTTTTGCGTGGATAGCTTGTTTGAACTTTGTACTGTTAATTTGACCGACGAGGTATTATTGTTGTTTGTATTTACAGACCTCAATCAGATCTTTACATATTGTTTCGGAATTTTGAGATTATTTTAAAACGTATTACACGTAAATCCAAAAAATTATCGTTATTTGTGATTTCAACGTAGATTTCCTTAGTGCTTCCGATTACGCAAATTCACCCATAAATAGATTCATGAATCTTATCGACTCCTTCAACCTTGTAACTACGATAAGCGACCCCACTCGCCTCTCCAGTTCATCTCAAACATTGCTAGATCAGATTATTGTCAACAATGGAATCTTCTATTCATCTGAAGTGTTTAACTCAAGATACAGCGATCACCTTGTTCAAATGTTGACCTTTGAAGCTAAACTAAAACCACTTAAAATCCTTTACAAAGATTCTAGACAGTTTAAGACACAAATTTGTCCATAATTACAAATTATTTGCGTGAGGAAACTTGGAAAGATGTTTACAATGGCCAAAACACCGACGACAAATTCAATGAATTTATTTCAACATTCCTAAAAAACATTACAACAGTAGCTTTTTCCAATAAAATGCAAATTTATTAACACAAAGAAATACAATAGATGGATCACCTAAGGGATAAGAATTTCATCCAAAAACCAACGCTGTTTATATTATCTTTCAAAACTCTATAACCAACCACCCGATTTCCATGATTATTTCCGTAAATATAAGACTATTCTCCGAAAAGTAGTCTATGCAGCTAAAGTTATGGAAAATGATAGATAATAAAATCTAACAACCAGACCAAAATTATGTAGAATATTGTTAAAAATTATACGTCACTTGAAAAACGCGAAGAAAACATTTTCCTACTACACTATGGCAAAGTCGTATCAAATCCATATGACAACGCAAATTTGTTTAATTCTTAGTTCCCAGGAGTAGATAAAATAACTAATTTAATAACTCAAAACCAATTTCCTCCAAATATATCCACTCATGTGCTCCATTCTTTGTTCACTTCTGTAACTAACGCTGTGAAATAATGAGAATAATCCGCTCATTAAAAAACAAATTTTCTACAATCATAGATGATATACCCCAATTTATTGTTAAATTTTCGTCCCATGTTATATCAAATCCACTGATAAATATTGTGAGTTTTGAATAATTTACGGATTAATTAGGAAATTTAAAAGAAAGAGCATAGAAATTTAAAGGAAAAGTTCGTTGGAGGTTGACGGAAGGACCGGGGTCGCAGGCGGCAGATGGCCCAGGCTGCGTCGGCGGTCTTTCACATCCAGTAAAATTTATGATGTTTTAGAAATCGCAGGCTAGCGAGGGGATGAGGGAAAAGGACCCGACCCTCCTTAAGAAATCACAGATGGCTAGAAACTAGCAACAAGTACGAACTTGTGTGAAAAATCGTTAAAAACCAACGCATCTTTGAGAAAGTTCCAGAAATCAGTTGAAGACCTTTAAAAATGTTCCAATGAGAGTCAAGGCATAAGAAGGGGAAATCATTTCGGTATTGGGAGTTTTCGAGCACGTGACATTCAAAATTTTGAAGATTTTTGGGAAAAAGAAGTGATAGAGCCCATTTAAGGAGAAGCAGACTCAATTTCGCTCTCACATCTCGCAGATTTTTGACGCATCTCACAGCTCACATCTCGCATATTTTTGACGCATCTCACAGCTCACATCTCGCAGATTTTTGACGTAGCTGACGTTACTCACAGCTGACAGATTTTTCTCTCACATCGAAGTTTTTCGCTCTCACAGACAAGTTTTTCGGAAGGAGCTCATGTAGCAGCTCGCTCATAGAGATTTCTTCGGCAGCGCTAGATGTGTTAACTCACATACAAGTTTTTCGGAGGAGTTCATGTAGCAGCTCGCTCATACAGATTTTTTCAGCAGTAATCAGATGTGTTCAGCTTACATCTAAGTTTTTCGTCGTGCTGACATCTAAGTTTTTCGTCGGGCTCACATTAAAGTTTTTCGTAGCCTCTCTGGTGCTGCTCAGATGCTGCTCAGATCGCGCACAGATCTTACAGTTGTTCGCGCGCAGTTCGCAACTCAGGTCTTAGAGATTTTTCGTTCGTGGAGCTCAGATCTCGAAGAGTTGTCGCGTAGATGTTGACGCTGCTGACGTTGCTCAGCGGAGTCTTTTGGTGAGAAGCTGACATCTCACAGACTGTTGAGGTAACTAATATTGCTGGCATCGCACCGGTTTTTCGCCCGAGCTATTGGCGGAGGGTCATCTGGAAAGACGGGGCACTGCTGACGCTTTGCTGGAGGGACTGACCCCCGTGAGGACCCTACTTAGCGGCGGTAATTGGTCATCTTGAGAGGTATGGTACGTCTGTTGGTAATTGTCTAAACCAACACCGTATTGCGCTTGCGCGTCATGGAGGAAATGGCATGAATTACGAAAGAAAGGCACGAACTTTAGAATAACTTAGTGCCCAGACAGACTTTAGTTTTAAATGAATCATGCCATAAGTAAAGTCAGTGTTTTGTCATTGTGAAGAGAAAAAGAGATTTATTGTTAATTAAATTAAGATTGTAATTAAATTCAGTGCTTTGATATCGCTTTAGATAAAGGGAGATGTTTATTGTTAATTAAATTAAGATTGTAATTAAATTCAGTGCTTTGATATCACTTTAGATAAAGGGAATGTTGATTGTTAACTAAAGAAGATAAGATTTTAAATTCAGTGTAAGTTAGTTTATGTGTTTTTTGTAGTGATGACGTCACTTCGGCGTTAAGGTGATTGTTAACTGATAACGATTTGTATTAGTGTCTTTTGGGGGAATTTCGGCCTGAGGGATTTGTAGTGATGACGTCACTTCGGCGTTAATGTGAATGTTTAAATGTAAATGGTAAAGCCAGTGATTTCACGTGTTTTCTTTTGGTGGGAGTGTGGCCCCTATGGCACTAATGTTTGATTTTTTTTATTTGTGTCTTTTGGGAGAGTGTAAATTGTGCTTCAATGAGTTATTAAATGTTTTGTTCATTGCTGGAACACCAGATTGTTGTGTTGTCCTTGTGAGTGGCTCCCATAGAAATGAGTATTCAGTTCCCTATTAGTTAATAACAATTAAATATTAATTAGTTAGTCACAATATATTTATTAGCTCTTTATCGGAAGGGGTGTTTCCTAACATATTTAAGAGATCTTAAGTGATTCCTTTACACAAGAAAGGAAACTAACACAATTTTGGTAATTATCGACCAATTTCTCTAATACTCACTTTCTTAAAAAAATTGAAACATTGTTCTATAAGCGTCTTCCAGTTTTTCTATAAAAAATAACATCGTCTGACGATTAACACGGGTTTCGGATATCCTTTGCCACCGCCAGTTCCAGTTCCGTCTGAGACACCCAAGTAAAAGGACGTGCGCGACGTAGCTTCGCTGAACCGCAATGCCGCAGAAAAGTAAAGTGCGAATTGTGAACATTTAGTGAGTTTCCAGTGTGTTCCAGAACGTAGAAATATTCTAAAGACAAGTATATTGTATTATTCATTTTATTATTATTTGTCAGTGTTGTATTTGTAATTTCTAGAGACATGATTTCTATTAAGCAGTGGCGAGCTACTATTGGATGTGTGAGATGACTACGGGGGCCGGGAGCATTAGTTACCCATTCCTTAAATGTGAATTTAACATGTTTAATTAGTGCCGCACTATTAGTTATATGTGGAATTGAAACCAAAGCTGATCCCACAAACATTGACACCGCTCAGGAGTAACTTCGAGCCGGACAGAGGGAAATTCTTGAGTTTGGCCGCGCACTTTGCTTTCTGGCAGGGATATACAGAAAGTGGAGTGTCTGGAGCACAGGGTTGCGTCTCTCGAGACAGAGAATAAAGGTATGTGTCGAAAGATTGACTACCTGGAAAACCTGTCGCGACGGAATAACCTTCTTGTCTTTGGCTTGAACGACCAACTGGGCGTAACATGGAGGGACTCGGAGAGACTCGTCCGAGATTTCGCCACCCAGGCAGGAGTGGTACTCGCTGAGTGCGACATAGAGCGCGAATACCGTGTGGGCCACAGGATAGGAAAGAGGCCAATAGTGGTGAAATTGGCCTCTTATAAAAAGAGAGAGGAAATTTTAATGGGAGCTTCCCATTATTTGCGCAAAGCGACCGAGGAATCTCTCCGTGGTTTTCGCGTCGCGGAGGAATTCTCCTTCGCTGTACGACACACATGCGAAGAGCTCGGCCACTTTTTGGAGTATGCGAGGAGCAAGGGGTTCAGGGCGTCTTTGCGTTTCGATAAACTTGTGATGGATGGGAAGCATTACATGCTAGAGGCCCTGAAGAAGGCGAGTCAAGGAGACAACACAACCCCAGTTGATGTCGCGGCAACATCACCGTTGTGGCCGCCGGCACAGCAACGCAACTCACCCCCGATGTCGACACCTCAGCAGTGCGCAGAGGGGAGAGTGCACGCCAGCGCGTCATGTACGAGGGAGGGGCAGCGGTATATTTACCTTTATATACGAACATGTAGCACATGGATCCATATTCGCACATGTACACATTTTTAAATCAATGAAAACAGACTAAAATAGAATACTAATATTAATACTACTATCACTTATAATACTAATAATAATAATAACAACAATAATTTAAACAGATTTAAATTAAGTGTGTTCATTCTGGTCAATCTCCTTCATCAGTTCCGCCACCCTCTTTTTTTTCGAACCATACTCAGAAACCTGCCAAGGAGTAAAGTAACGGACATTCTATTATCTCGCATTATTTTAAAAGCTAGAGTGTAATTTCTTGGTTTACGATTGTATCCCCTTTCAAGAAGCCTCTTTTTTCGACCTATTTCAGTGTTAACGCAATTTAACAGAATGTGGACCCAATCTTCTTGTTCCGTTCATAAAGGGCATTGCGAATCTCGATTCCCCCTCAATTTCCTTAATTTCCACCCCCCAAGTCGAAACCAGGCGTAACCCGCTCTTGCTACCTTGTTTAATTTGTATATGTACGGTTTTCGCCCCCAGTCTCCTGCCACAATATTCTGCACGATTAGTGACCTCTTTTCCTGTCTTTCAGCCGTTATATTTTGTTCCTCTATGTCTTCAAGTCTCTGAATACTTAATTCAAAATCAGATCTCATCGGAGCTGTCTGCCACAAGTGTCCTAGACCGGTAGTTTCGATTATAGTTCTAATTTTTTGACCCCACCCATCGTTACACGTTAACTCGTAGCAATCGTATATATTGTTGTTCCTTTCCTCATTTCTGATTGAAACCCAATATTTAATGGCCCTCATCTTAATTTTTACTTCTAACGGTAAAACTCCGAATTTCCAAAGAGTACCACAGTTAACTGTACTCGGAGGTACGCCAAGAGTATTTTTCAAGAATTTATTTTGAAGCGAATTAAGTGATGCGCAGTCCCCAACATCCCATATTTCAGCTCTGCAGGTACGAATAGTGACTACAATCCTAGGATCAATGCCAGGGATGATACCAATACTTCTTTGGATTTCATGTAGAACATACATGCCTTTTTGTTTTGATTTTTGTATATATCTTGACCAGGTTACGTTCATGCTTATTTTGACACCAAGATAAATGTAATCTTTAACTTTCTGGAGAGGATGACGTTTGTAATTCCAAATTTCATTTTTACTAAACATCTATCTGTTTTTTAAACATATCTAGACCTATCTGAAGTCCCAACGGTGTTGTGGAGAATAGAACAAGATCGTCCGAAAATAGCAACCCCGGTATCTGTTACTGTTCAGGAGGAGCACCTATTGTTGGGGCATCTGTGGATATCTCACATAATTTTTCTATTATATCGTTAATAAATAATATAAATAACAACGGAGAGAGAACACATCCCTGCTTTACTCCATGAGTTACTTGAAAAGTTGGAGTTAGTATAGTATTATTAGTTTTAACGCATGCATTGTCAGAGCGATATAAAGCTTGCAAAGTACGTAGGAATTTTTTTGACACTCCCTTGTCCGCTAATACACACCAAAGGATGTCTCTGTTCACAGTGTCGAAAGCTTTCTCAAAATCTTCGAACACGCTGTACAGCTTTCCGCGTTTCTTTCTAGTTTCTCTCTGGGCTAACGTGTTTAAAATAAATATATTATCTATTGTGCTATTGTTGCTTTCTCGGCCCAGAGTTGTAATCTCCAGTACAGAATTTTGTAATAAATTTTTCCAATAACATTATGTAGTGAGATTCCCCTATAACTATTTGGATCGTTTATATTTCCTTTATTTTTATATATAGGTTGTATTACAGTCGTAGTCCATGAGTCTGGAAAAACACCTTCATCGTAGATATAATTTAAAAAGTCGGTTAAAAATGGCACAATATCATTGGTTATTTTCTTAATAAATTCGGAAGAAACACCTTCTACTCCAGGCGCTTTATTGTTTTTTAAATCGCGAATGGCAGAAGATATTCCATATGATGTAATACACGCATCAAGTTCAGACACTTCCTCGGTTGTTAATATTATTCCTATTTCGTTACTACTTCGGGATGTGTTATTTCCTGCTAGAAGATTTTTAAAGTACATTTCCCATCGCATTGCATCTATGTTATTTGATATAGTTTTATTTTGTCTTAATTTACGAATTGTACCCCTTAGGTCGCGGCTACATTTTTAAAATAATATTTCTCTGAGACATTCAGCTTCCATTTGTTGCCAGGCTCGTTTACTTTCCTTAACTATGTGTTTATATTCTACGCGAAGTTATATACCACACCATTATACCACACCGAATGATTTCCTGAATTTTTGTTTCCATCAATTATTTTCATACTCGACCCTGATTTTTGTAAACAATGTGTTATGGAGTCCGCTGCAGTGTTGTAATTTTGAACCATGAGTTTAATTTGGAAATCGTTACCTATCATTCCTAGATTCCTTGAGAAATTCGCCTTATAGACCGACTTCTTGTCATTCCATTTGTACTTTACTAATTTTGACCACATGTGTGCGGGTGATACTGAAGTGTTTTGAAGTGAAAAATAGATTTTAACACATACGGCCATACGGTGTGAGTCTATTCTGGGTTCAATCCGAAAGTCGTCTTTAAATTGTAATAAATATTCTGTGACTAACGCGTAATCTATCACATTTTCCACGTTTTCGTTAATAAATGTTATATTCTCGTCTAAATCTGATCCTGTTGTGTCCCGTCAGGGAACGAATCAACAAGACAAAGTAAAACTCAACAACGGGTTTTATTTCCGTAATTGTTACAGCGAACAATTATGTCCGGGCCAAGCGGACTACAGTTAATACCAGAGGCGTAGCAGTGTCGTTATCGAAGAGTCCAGGCAATCTAATGTTCCGTAGTTCCGTGAGAGTTTTCCTGGGTCGAATGCTGAGTTGTTGTCGTCGTAGATATGACTTGTAGGTTGCAGTGGCTCGTTGTTCTCTCTCGGCTCGCTCTGCTTCCTCTTCCACGAAGGGCCATTCCGCCGCCCTATATATACCCGCCGCCCTGGAGGCGGTGGTGCAGTGGTCCCTCCGGCCCGATGGCGGCGGTGGCGGTGGCAATGCGCGGCGAGTTCCTGCGCCGGCCGTCTGGTGGGGAAAGAGGGACTCCTCCTCCGCATGCTTCGCATGAGCGCGCCCGGCACGACGTCGGCCGGGGCGGCCCGAGCTGCCCCGACAGCTGCTGCGACCGCGGCAAATATGATCTAGTGGTACGCATACCACAGATCCGTACGTACCATTTAGTATAGTTAGGTTATGTGTGCTGCAGAAATTAATTAGGTCTCGCCCTTCCGGATTAAAGTTTTTAACCTTACTATTTCTGATGTTTACAAGCGTGGAATCATCGTCAAACGGTGATGAGACATAATTTTCTCCGATTCGGGCGTTAAAATCTCCCACTATTATTATACTCACGTTGGGATATTTATTTTCGAAACTATTTATCAACTGGCTCATTTGTGTATAAACGTTTTCGTTGTGGTACTTTGACTTATCCCCGTGTCTGTAAACAATTACTATTAGTAACTCAGTGTCGGTAATTATTACTTTAATGCATAAGGTATTATCAATTTCTGTTTTCATTTTGTCACACTGATTTGTATGTTGTGAATCCGTGTACATTATTTTCATCTCCCTGCTTTGACCAAGACTCGACCAAGCCCAAAAATTCAAATTTCTCAAGGAAACCCAGAAAACCTCCCTGGCAAAGCTTCTTCCTCAGACCTTCCACATCGTAAGAGTTGCATGCAATAAGTCCTACTGCCGCCTCTGCGCTTTACCTGTTTTGGGTTTTTCTCCGGAGTGATTAGTCGCAGCTTTGGGCGTCCACTGCGCTGCCTGTTCTCGGGTGACTCTGACCTCTGTGGGAGGGGGTTGTTGGCGCTGGCGCACTGGCAACGAGGAAGAGGGGTGAGGGCGCTCGTTCCCGTTTCCAGAACAGCGTTGCTCCGTCGCCATCGGTGGTGGTGGTGAGGCTCGCAACGCGGCCAAAGGTTGAACCCGCGTTGAGGGCTGTGGCGGCGGCAATGGCTGCCGCTGGTGAGGCGACGATGACACAACCGTCGGCAGCGGTGGTGGTGAAGGTGGCGACAACTGCGTTGGCAACGCAGGTGTCGCAGCCGGGGGCGGTGGAGGTGGTGGTGACTCGTCGCCGACGACGATGACGCACTCGGGCAGGTCACGCGCTCAGGACTCCGCTCCTTCGGGAAGGATTCTAGTACCGCGAGCGAGTAGTTTCGCCCTTCCACCACAAGCTTATCAAAGCGGATGCTGGCTCTGAAGCCTTGCTCCCGCGCGTCCTGCAAATATGGGCCAAGTTTAGCCCGTGTATGGCGCACAACCGAGGAGAAATACTCTGCCACTCGCAAAGCAGAGCCACGCAGAAACTTAGCTGCCACCTTCAGCATTTCCTCCCGCTTCTTGTATGAGGCCAGCTTTACAACAATAGACCTACTGCCTACTCTGCGGTCTACTCGATGCGCCCTCTGGATGTCCCGATCATCAAGCTGCACCCCCAGTTGTTGTGTAAGACCCTGCACATGGCTCTCGGAGTCGTGCCACGACTCGCCCCGCCGGTCCGGCACGCTGATGATCAAAATGTTATTTCTCCGGGACTGGTTCTCCAGGTAGTCGCCTTGCGAGATAGAAATTGTTTTTCTACCTCCAAAGCAACAACCCGGCACTCCAGTACCTCCACCCTCTCGATACTATTTGATATCTGAGAGGATTTTGGTTTGCCCGGCCAACAAATCCCTCACTCCGGCTGCAAGCCCTCCAGAACAGAATCGTCGCTCGATCCAGGCCCGGGGTTCAGCTCGACGTCACCTATAACTAAAATCATGCAAATAATACTTAAACTTATTTATATACTGCGCCAGGCAAGCGCCTACTCATGGTCCTCGTCCGCCCTTCGGGCGAGGACGTCCTATCCAACGGCCGATGGCCGCACGCCACAGCTCCGTCGACACCATGCTGCACGTTTTCTGGTTTCTTCTCTGTGTACAATCGTTTCACGCAACACGCACCGCCGCAGGAACAGGTTCACGTGGGAGGAAGCGATCTGTCGACGGGCCGAAACACTGATACCAGCAGGTAGCCGGCTTACTGTGGAGCACTCTTACAAACGTCCTCTCTCTTCGGAGGTTCGCACTCAACTCCTGATGAAATAAAAGATGTGGTACGAAATATGAAGTCTGGCAAAGCAACAGGCTTTGACGGTATTCCAGTGGAATTTTTAAAGGAAATAAATTTTTGTATTGCCCCAATTCTCGCGGATTTGTTCACTTCTGTATACGACGCTTCCACGTTTCCTGAAATTTGGAATACAACAATAATTTGTCCAATTTATTAAAACAAAGGTGACTTTAACGATTCTTATTACTATAGAGGTATTTCGTTAATTAATGCAATAGCTAAGATTTTTCCAAAATTATTTCATGTACGGTTAAATAAATGGATAGAAAAAGAAGGAAAAGTGACAGCATTGAAAATAGGATTCAGAAAAAAACTATAGTACAGTAGACAACACTTTTATAACTACCACAATGGCGGAAAAGGTAACTTCCGTGAAAAGAGGTGAGCTATTTTGTGGATTTTGAAAAAAGCATTCGATACGGTTAATAGGGAAATACTTTGGTATATTCTGGAAAGTAAAGGTATCTCTACAAAATTCCTAAAAATGCTTCAAGGGATGTGTAAATCAGACACCGCATGCGTGAGATTAGAATTAGATCGTGTAACATACATTTTCTGTGTAAAAAGGTGTAAAGCAAGGTTGCGTACTTTCCCCACTTCTCTTCATACTATTCATAGATGGGCTCATAGATAGACTAGTCACGATAAAAGCAGACACACCGAGGATCGGAGATGAAATCTCAATATCTCAATACCAGCACTCCTTTTTTCCGACGACTTGATTATTTTCTCAAAAACACAAGTAGGTTTACAAAGAAATTTAGACAAATTATAAATTTTCTTCGCAGAAATAAAACTTAAAGTTAACGTTAATAAGACAAAAACCATAACATTTAAAAATTGGTGGGTCTGCAGTAAGAAGGAAATTTGGTCGTATAAACGAGAAACGTTAGAAAACGTTGAAGAATACGTATATTTATGAGTAACTATCTGCATGAACGTAAATTGTACGAGGCATAAAGAGAAAGCTCGACAAAAAGACAAATACGTTTTAAATACAATAATAAAATCAAGAATTACAATTCCTGAAATTGCACCAAGACTTATGGATAAAATGTTCCAATCTCTACTCATCCTCGGAATAGCATACGGAGCAGAAATATGGGGCGCGGGTGATAACGATATTTTAAACTCGCTTCATAGGAAATATCTTAAAATTGTAACGGGAATTGCTCACTGCACAGCAAACAGTGGCATTTTATGAGAATTTGGGTTGCTTCCTATTGAACTAACTCTCCAATTAAGAGCAATTAAATATTGGCTTTCGATAAGGGCAGGCACCAGGAACCTCCTTGTAACTCAGTCTTACCATTGTAATACAGAAGGAAAATGGAACAGGCAAATTAAAAATGTAATTTATAAAGCAGGAATCAATTGCGTATGTCCGAATAGTCCGTCGTTAAACGATCTAAAAGATACTAAGAGAAAACTCCAGGGCTTGTACCGTCGTGAAATAGAAAATAACACTTATCTTACAAACCTTAGTAGCTGGACAATGGGACAGAAAACCATACGTTCACTGTCTCAAATCAAAAGAACGATTGGGTTACGGATGGTTTCGCTTAGAAGGACGGAATTTAAGAAAACGGAGGGGAAATCAAGACTCAATTTGCCCACTTTGAGGTGAACTAACTGAAGATTGGATTTACATTTTACTAACGTGCCAGAAGAGACATTCAAATTTTGGAATGCACTTTTATCCAATTTGGTGCATTCGAAAATTATCACATTAAACGTAGATTTAGCTTTTGCTATAATGAGAGACAATAGAGTATCTAGTGCAGTCCCTGAATCAGTTCCTAAGCTATGTGAGGGAGACGAGAGAAAGATTAATATGCGCTGAAACTACCAATTCCAATGAACCGTGATTCTGTCGCTTCGTCTTTTTCTTTTGTTTCAGATAGAGACGTGTTGAGAAGACGTTCCAAGGCATGACGTCAATTATATGTTGTTGTCTTGTAAATAATGGTATTTTATTTTAACCTTTATTTCTATGACAAAACTTGTATAAATTATTTTTATAATTTGTTTCTCTTCTTTAAGTATATTTTGTAAATATGTTTACATTAATAGTATATTTTCGTGTCCTGACACTTGGTTTCCCGTGGTTCCTAACGGTGCGCAATGAATCGATATTTGCAATATAGTTAAAAGATATTTTACAACTAAATAAAACAATATTAAAGAAGCACTAAAGGATACTAAAAAATACTATTACAATTCAAATCACAAGTAAATAAAATTACAATCATTTTAAGTTCAAAAACAAAGATTGGAAAAGTTAAAAGTAAAATTGCAACTATCCATTCAATGAGAGCTAATACCAGGGCATTGTAAGCACAGCCCACGGCTCTACTTAAGGAGCATTTGAAAGGCGTACAGGCAAAAATCTTTGCTACACATTTGTACATAATTAATAATTTTTGTAAATAAATAGCCCCATTGAAATTGAAATATTTTCCTTCTTAAACAATGATACCACTCTCTTGACCATGGGTAAAATCCTCAGGGTGTTTTTCTTGATTTATCTAAACCATTCGATGTTATCGAACACATAATTCTCCTTCAAAATTGCAATATTTTGGCATTTCTGGACTTGCACATCAATGGCTAACATCCTGTATAAAAGATAGATATCAACAGGTCGAAATATCATATACTAAAAATAAAGTCCTTCAGCATAGCCTTTCAGAAACGAGCCACTTATTTGCGGAGTTCCCCAAGATTTCAAAATGGTTCTTTTTGCTGATGATGTAGTTTACTATGTAAACACGCCAACGCTCAAAACGTTTTGTCTAATCTATCTGCTTGTTTCCATGCAAATTGCCTCATGCTCTGATCAGTTTTGGATATGTTACGTTTGCAACGCCTCTCTTCTCTTGCTTCCCCTTCGACAGGGGAAAAATCGTTCGACCAATCGTAGGTCTATTTGAAACAGCGCCCATATTTGGAAGACTAATAGTACCGCTGGTAAATCGTAACGAGATAAAATGTTTCATTACACCGCTATTAAAGAAATATTTTGTATTTTTTATTATACACATTTTGGACTTCTATAACAAAAATATTCTGTATATTCTTGACTTCAATAAACTTTACCATTCTCTATATTGTAGCACAACTAAACCTTCAATTGTCTAAGGGTGCCCGGATAAGCCGACAACACTACAAGGACAACTAATTTTAATAAAACACAAAAAAATGATAAATGGTTTAATTGGTCGCTTCCAGCTAACTACTCTCATCTCAGGGTATTAAATCATTTGACATTTTCGGGCATAAGTGAGCTCCACATACAAAGTTCCTTGTAAATAAGGAAACGCTAAAAAAAAAGAAAAATTTGACTTAACTCTACTTCCTACTTAACTAACATTCCTCATGCACCCACATACATTTAAACCCCCAAAATTCACATGTGTTATGGACAATTGGTCCATTCCTACTTTTATTAAACAGACATATTATTTACCAATAGTCAAAAAAATGGAAAATTTAATTACATGAATCCGAAACATTTTGGTGGTAGCTCATCATTATGAAGGCCTTGATAATTTTATATAATGGAACAAATGTCCTGAGCCATGGCCATTGCATTTATCTTCTTTCGTAGCACTTTTTTTGTTGTTGTCGCTGCCACTTGATAAAGTCTATTAACTGGACAGCCCCAGTTTCAACATATTACCTTCGTGAAGATCAGTCTAAAACACCTGGGCGAGGAGTCCCTGGTTCGAGTCCGGCAGGTTGTAGAGTGCCCCCAGTTCAGCACCAGTAATAGCCCTCTCCGTCGGTCTGCATCAGCGGGTGATAACCTGCTCCAGTCATCGTTCCCCCGCGATTTCAAAGTCCGTTCACTGACCGGTTGTGCACTGTGAGACTATGGTAGCCCGCACTTGTCACCATAACGCGCGAAGCGTCAAATTATCTCAAAACCTGATCTCAGGTTGCCTTTTCAGAACTCTCGGAATCAATCTTTGAATCCCCAACAATTACATTGAAGTTGCGAATTCTAACAGTTATTAAGACACATCTTAGGAAGCTTCGAATTTTCAAAAACTCCGACGACGCTGCTGAATTTCTCAGCGTGTCTCAAAAAAAAACAAACTTGTAATGCTCGAAAAATCTCAATGCGAATCTTTTGCGAAAAATCTTTCCGAATGAACGTCTCCGAATGTTAGAAGGTTGCAAAAAAAATCTCTGAATGAAGGTCTCCGAATCAATAAATGTATGTCTCTGAATGAATAGTATACAAGTCTCCTTGGAGCCTCTCCGCGTCGTCCTTTATCATCTCATCTCCCACTCGGTCCACCCAAAGTTCAGTCACGTGACACCGTTTTCAAAACCCATGTGACCATTTTTATCGAGTCACAACAAATTCCCCCCCTTTCGTAGTTGTACAATTGGTTGAACTTACACCAACTAGTACACGTTTCCAACCAATCGGAACGCTTCTCTCTCTAAACGTTACCTCCCTCACGAGTTCTTTCTCGCTCTACCGACTTTCCCATAATTTTGAATTTTAACGTCTTTTGAAAATCATAACATAGTAAATTTAGAACGTTCTCGAACCTTTACCAGTCATTCCTTTCTTGTTTCCCAACATCTTTTCTCACGCCTCTGCGACACTCCCAGTCCCTCGTCGATACTGTGATCGCAGCCGCCTCCTCATAAACAATTGCCAAGCCCCTCTTCCCACAAGTACGTCGAATGTATTTCCACCCACGTTTTCCGCAGTCTACCGCCGACCATTCTTCTCCTTTTAAACTTTTAAAAGGGAGGAGATAAGATATTGGAAACACTACTTACAGACGCAGTTAAAAGAATTTATTTCAACAAGGTATACTAAATAATGATATTATGCAGAATTATGAAAATAATTCTGAGGATGACGTCAATTTAATTTCAAAAGTTAAATTGTAATATTTGTTATTACAATTACAAATATTACAAAGTTCTGGTATCAAATAAAATAATTTTAATTGTAATTGTAATACCTTGTTGAAATAAATTCTTTTAACTGCGTCTGTAAGTAGTGTTTCCAATATCTTATCTGATCAGATAACCTCGTGTTTCTCTGTCTCACACAAGGAACCTGTCTCACACCTAGTGAACTGATTTTTGAAAATGGTTTATACCATAATTCAGCTCGTAATATCTGTTTGGGAGCTGTAATGAACGAAACCTTAATTCATGC
Organism: Laupala kohalensis; assembly: GCA_002313205.1. Classification (NCBI taxonomy): domain Eukaryota; kingdom Metazoa; phylum Arthropoda; class Insecta; order Orthoptera; family Trigonidiidae; genus Laupala; species Laupala kohalensis. The sequence continues at coordinate 12,035 of NNCF01132465.1, read as the reverse complement.
TCTCACATTGCTTAGGAAAATCTTAAAACATACGCTGAGCAATTGTCAATTCGGCAACGTAGCATTACGGCATACATGGCAACGTGGCAGGGCAGTTTACGACAAAGTTCATCTGCCGACGAGACGACAAAGTTTCTATAAAATAATTTCTATACATGTTCTCTTTAAGTTTCGATATTTTTGTTTCTTCATGTGAAAAACTATGTGTTCAATGATATATTTTACGAGGAATTTAGAAAAGTTCTTCAAAATTTCAATAAACATGTGCAAAAAATTTTTATATTGAATTTAAAAGCAAATAATTTATATTTAAAGAAAACAATGATACTAGCATCTTAGTTAACGCAGTCAGTCCACGTATTTCCCGTTGCGTTTATTTTG